>CM045735.1:2214660-2257160 GCA_024760905.1 Plotosus lineatus
TGCAGGCAGTCAAAAGCAAAACAGAAATTCTTCACATTGATAAAATACTCACTCATTATCCAAACTGAATTAATCCTCTGGGGGTCATGGGGAGACTGAAGCCTATCTCGGCAAACAGTTGGTGAAGGCAGGGAAACACCTTGAACATCTTGCCGGACCCATCAGGTCCAACACATACACGCACCACCATTCACTCTTGCACCTTGGGGCAATTTGGGACAGCCCACATGTGTTTGGACTGTCGGAGGAAACCCAAGTACCCACAGAAAGGAACAGAACATGCAACCTCCACCCAGAGATGCCAAGAGTGTGTGGGGTATCCACTGTACAGTTCACTGGACCATCGCAGAGCCAATACACACCTAAGGGCCATTTCGAACAGCCAATTAGCCTAATGTGCATGTTTTTAGACAGCAGGAGGAAACTCACGCTATCATGTGAAGGACATGAAAACAGTTTCATTTTGTTTTGTTTACATCAAGTCAGGAAAGCTGGTTGTTTGAGATGAAAAACAGAAAATTGATGCCCAATAAAGCATCACTACAACAAACATCGCTTCATTGTGCTGAGAAACGGCGTTGAGGTAAATCCAGGCAGATTAAAGGCGCTACAAGGTTTTTCTGGGTGGCACGGTGGCATAGTGTTTAGCACATCCACCTCACAGCAAGAAGGTCGTGGGTTCGATTCCCGGCCTGCCTGTTGCTGTATAGAGTTTGCATGTTGTCCCAGTTCTTGTGTGGGTTTCCTCCAGGTTCTCCAGTTTCCTCCCACAGTTCAAAAACATGCACGGTAGTTAATTAGCTGTTCCAAATCACCTCTATGTGTGAGTGTTGCCCCTTCGATGGCCTGGCGAGCTATCCAGGGTGTACCCTATCTTTACCCAGAGTGGCTAAGATGGGAGCCAGCCTCCCCGTGACCCTAATTAGGATTAAGTGGTCAAGATAATAGATGGATGTAGATTTTTTGTGGAGCCAAACGGATGAGACCCGACCAACTGATCAAGGAACCAGACAGGAATGTGTCTTAATTTTTAAAAAGTCAGTTATTAAGTAAACCCTCGACTAACTGTGACACTTTAACGCTCTAAATTATGATAACAGTCTAAAATATGAGAGTCTAACACTAAAGAACTTGCTGTATTGACAATCTGAAAAAACATCACGAGTCAATGCTCCAGAACAGCCCACTGGATATCAGCTGAAACGTCATAACTTCACACACACATGGCCCCACCCATTCGTCACGGTGGTGCAGTGTGGTCTCATAAGGAATCCTTATGACCTTCATCAGACTCGCATACTTTGAAGTTATCCAGTTGGCTGAAGTTTATTTGCGTATCCAGAGCCAGCTGTTGATCAGAAAGGCAGAGAAGAGAAGGGAGACGAGCACCAGTTCGCTCTGCCGGTGCTCGGCGTTCTGTTTCTCCAGACTGGCGATCCGTCTGCTCAGCTTCATCATCTGCAAAACAAAGGCAGGCGAGAAAAAGACTTGGGGACGTTCTGGGATCTAATCCCACAAGAAGATTATTCTCTATCTTCTGCCTTTGTTCTGTGTCGCCCTCTTCTGGTTATCATGCAAATTGCATGACAAGCTGGAGTCTTCATTATGAAACTCACAACCACATCTTTCTGTTTTTTGATAAATTACAGCTGTTGTCTCTCCTAAAATAAACCAGCAGGAGCAGTAGCAATATAGAACAGCTGAGTAGGGTGAAGAATTTTTTTTTTTTTGCATGCATTCAAATATTCGGTATGTAATCTACTGACGAAACAATTACATCCTACTTCTTTTCATTTCAACTGTTTCATTCAGGGGTCGCCAAAGCAAATCATCTGCCTGCATCTCACCCTGTCCTCTGCATCTTCTCTTACACCAACAATCTTCATATCCTCCTTCAAAACATCCATAAATCTTCTGTTTGGTCTAACTCTATGCCTTCTGCCTGGTAGTTCCAACCTCAGCATCCTACTACCAATATATTCACTATCCCTCCTCTGTGCATGTCCAAACCATCTCAATCTAGCCTCTCTGACTTTGTCTCCAAAACCTCTTACATGTGCTTGTCCCTCTGATGGACTCATTCCTGATCCGATCCATCCTCGTTACTCCCAAAGAGAACCTCAACATTTTCATCTCTGCTACCTCCAGCTCTGTCTCCTGTCTTTTTCCCAGGGCCACTGTTTCTAAACCATACAACATCGCTGGCCTCAACACCGTCTTGTACACTTTTCCTTTCATTCTTGCCGATACCTTCCTATCTTACATCACACTGGACACTTTTCTCCAACCATTCCAACCTGCCTGCACACGCTTCTTCACCTCTTTTCCACACTCTCCACTGCTCTGGATTGTTGAGCCTAAGTACTTAAAATCCTCCACCTTGTTTATCTCTGCTCCCTGTAACCTCACTGTTCCTTTTGGGTTCTTCTCATTCACACACATGTATTCTGTCTTACTGAGGCGAACCTTCATTCCCCTCCTTTCCAGGGCATACCTCCACCTCTCTAGATTTTCCTCCACTTGTTCTCTGCTCTCACTGCAGATCACAATGTCATCTGCAAACATCATTGTCCATGGGGAATCTTGTCTCACCTCGTCTGTCAGCCTGTCCATCACCATAACAAACAAGAAGGGGCTCAGAGTTGATCCTTGATGCAATCCCACCTCCACCATGAACTCTTCTATCACACCGACAGAACACCTCACCACTGTCTTACATCTCTCATACACGTCCTGCACCACTCTAATATACTTCTCTGCCACTCCAGACTTCCTCATGCAATATCACAGTTCTTCTCTTGGCACCCTGTCATATGCTTTCTCCAAATCCACAAAGGTACAATTTAGTTCCCTCTGACCTTCTCTGTACTTCTCTATTAACATCCTCAAGGCAAACACTGCATCTGTGGTGCTCTTTCTTGGCATGAAACCAAACTGTTGTTCACTAATGCTGACCTCTGCCCTTAGTCTCGCTTCCACTATTCTTTCCCATGACTTCATCATATGGTTCATCAACTGTATCCCTCTGTAGTTGCCACAACTCTGCATGTCTCCCTTGTTCTTAAAAATGGACACCAGCACACTTCTCCTCCATTCCTCTGGCATCTTCTCACTCTTTAAGACCTTGTTGAATGTTCTTGTCAGAAAATCTACTGCTACCTCTCTGAGATACTTCTATACCTCCACCGGTATGTCATCAGGACCAACTGCCTTTCCACTCTTCATCCTCACTCCACCCTTACTAATCTTTGGTACTTCCTGGTCCTCAACGGGTCACTTCTACTTTTTCTCTCTCGCATTTTGCTCATTCATCAGCTCTTCAAAATGCTCTTTCCATCTTCCCAGCACACTTCTGTAATCAGTCAATACATTTCCCACTCTGTCCTTAATCACTCTAACTTGCTGCACGTCCTTCACACCATCACACCATGCCCCCCACTATTTGAGAAACACTGGCCTTGTGGGAGCTCACCAGTCGTAGCGTGCACACACTCACACAAAGTCCTCCTCCTCTTCCTCTGTTATGCACCACCTCCTGCCTGCCCACGTGACATATTTACCGCAATCCTTGATCGGAAGGAATAGTTGACTTATTGTTCATTCTTGTTTTATTATTATTTATTATTAAAGTTAATGTATATGTATTGTCCTCTTCTTTTCTTTTCGGCTTTTTACCGTTTTCGAGAGTCGCCACAGCGAATCATCTGATTCGCACATTTGATTTTGCATGGGTTTTTAACGTCGGATGCCCTTCCTGTCACAACCGTTTAGCAAGGGACAGAAACATGCTGACGGCTTTGCAGCCTACTCTTTACAAAAGTCAGCAATGTTTTTTTTATGTGAACCTCTCACCATAGACAGTGAGAGACATGGCCCGCCTTTGATAACCCAGTTCGCTGCACTTGGGGGGACAGTGACAACCTTGTGGGGACTCGAACATCCAACCTTAGGATCAGCGATCCTGCGCCCTATTCACTAGACCACCACTGCCCGTTAATGTACATGTATTATTATTATTCAATAATTCTTGTTTCTTTACATGTTTATCTTTAATATATTACAGTATGCCCTTGACTATTTGCGGTTTTGCACCCACGGTTTGAGTATTCGCTGACTGCCGAGCAACCGGCACGTGATTCAAATTCAGCCAATGGCTGCCCTCCTTTCTCCTGATTGGTTGAACTGATGCCCCGCCCCTTTTCCCTCATTCACGCATAAGTTGTCAATGAACCTCTTTTTTTGTGTGTTTTAATTACCAGTTAAGCTCTATACCACTCAAACGCTATGCGTCTTCTCTGGCTAAGCGATAGAAATGCTGGATGTCTCTTCTGAAGAAATAAGACTTTCTCCTGAGAAATGACGATTTTCTCTGAACTGTTGTATTAAAATCTTTTTCAATTATTATTCCAGTACAGTACCTCAGTTCATGTTTATGCGTGAGATTTTATGTTCTGTAGCATGTTTAACAAATGATACCAAAAGGATAAACTTTATTACAGTACTCTTCATGTCCTTTTACATTGAAGTTGGAGTGACGTCTCCAAGATGGCGACGTCGCGGAGTTCTCAGAGTCAAATTGTTTCTTTGTTCGTTTTAATTTGTTTTAATTGTTGTTTTGTTTGTTCATGTTTTGCACTATGCTCGTCTCCGACCGGTCGACTCTACTACAGCTATAAGATCGGAGTATCTTCGGGCGTATATAACTAAGCAGAGCTAACATGCTATGGTACGCAGCTCAATGCAAGCCGCATCCCAGCTAGCAATGAACCCAGGCGGGAAGGGGCCGAACAACGACTCCGGCACTTGGGATTGCAGGTGATAAAGGCCGTATAGCCGGCTGGTATAATCACCTTATCGGGCGTACTCTCCTCGAGCCATGTTTCACAGAAACACAGTCCTGTAGATTTCGCAGGGACTGAACATTTTCAAGCAGTATGGCCGGAAGTGCTAACCAAGCCTCTGAGAACTCCACCTGGGCGGTTAGCATGGAGCTCTTATAGCATAGCAGCTCACGATAGAAGTTCTCAGAGACAAATTGTTTCTTTGTTCATTTTAATTTGTTTTAATTGTTGTTTTGTTTGTTCATGTTTTGCTCTATGCTCGTCTACGACCGGTCGACTCTACTACAGCTAAGATCGGAGTATCTTCGGGTGTGTATAACTAAGCACACTCAACTGGGCTTGTTCGCCGGGATGCGGCTAGCAGAGCTAATATGCTATTAGGAGACTAATATGCTACAAGAAGCCCAAGCGGGAAGGGGCTGAACGACGACTCCGGCGCTTGGGATTGCAGGGGATGAAGACTGTGTCGCCGGCTGGAGCAATCGCCTCATTGGGTGTACTCTCCTAGAGCCATGTTTCACAGAAACACAGTCCTGTAGATCTCTCTGCGCTGCAATCTGAGCATGAACCTCGTCCATCTTGTTTCGCAGGGACTGAACATTTTCAAGTAGTATGGCCGGAAGTGCTAACCAAGCCTCTGAGAACTCTGCCTGGGCTTAGCCGGTAACCGCTAGCTAACCGCTAGCATTTTGCTGCCATAGCATATACAGTCAGCTCAAGATAGAAGTTGTTGTGTGCTCAGTTGCCCGAAGCTGAAGCTGCCCATAGCTGTAGGAGGGTCGACCGATCATAGACGAGCATAGTGCAAAACATGAACAAACAAATTAAAATGAACAAAGAAACAATTTGACTCTGAGAACTCCGCAACGTTGCCCTCTAGGCAGCGCCATCTCGAAGACATCACTCCAAGTTCAATGTAAAAGGACATGAAGCGTAATAAAGTTTATCCTTTTGGTATCATTTGTTAAACATGCTACAGAACATAAAATCTCATGCACAAACATTCTCAGAATTAACTTAGGTACTGTACTGGAATAATAATTGAAAAAGACTTTAATACGAGTGCTTTACAACAGTATATGCTGTATAATGTTTATATTTTATCATAAATAAAAATAAGAGTAAAAATTGAAAAGCTTTTCTTAATCATTACTATATTTTACGACATTAATACTGTATTAATGAGTAAGACTGTCTATAGAATGTGTTTCAGAAGCATATTTTAACACATGTAATAGATACACAGTATTTTACTTCCGGCTGCTCATTCGCGCATGTGATGTGTTACATGGGGTTTAACTTCCGGGTACAGACTAGTGGATTATCTCGATTTGCAGGAGGGCTCGGAACCGAACCCCCGCGAATGTCGACGGCCTACTGTAGGTTAAATATACGTGTTTGTGTTCAAGTTATACGAGTTTGGGAGGGGGTTGGAACGGATTAATTGGTTTTCTGTTATTTCTTATTGGAATAATTGTTTCATCTAACAAACCTTTTGGCTTACAAGTTTGCCCTCGGAATGGATTAAATTCGTTAGACAAGGTACCACTGTATTTTGTTTCTGATATTTCTTCTATTTCTCTCATCTTTCTATCTTCTTCGGTTACTCCGACACGCCTGTTGAATTATATGGATACCATAGCATAGTATAGTGTGCTATCTTTGCATATCATAAAACCAGTAGATCATTCAGGTACTGTTTGTGTACTACAGACATACAAAGTACTGTTTTCCTACATACAGTGTTTTGCACCCTGAGAGCATGGAAATGTTTGTACGCCGCCAGTACAGATCAGTACAAGTCTGAGGTAACATCAGGCTTACCTGTCGACGAAGCACTATAAATTCGACTGTAGTTCCGCTCTCCTCCTCAGGACTGCACCAGAACTCCTGTGTGGAGCTACCAGATGGGGAAAAGGGAGCGTATTTAAGTTCAGATTAAATCTTCACCACTGTTATTATTTGCGCTACTGAAAACATATGACAGGCGTGAACAGAAAAACAGCTAAAAGTGACTGCGAAGTCACGTAAAAAAAGATACAAAACTGGCATTCACCTTTTCACGGCGCGATCAGCGCGATCTGCTTCTGGCTGAGGTGACGGGTATTCCGGGAACCCAAACCTTCAGAGAGAAGGAAGAGACCCACGGGTCCAGATTAAATACGTTTGTGTTTAACTCACAATGGACACACGGGTTAGTTTTTAAAACAGGTCGCAAGCTTAAGCAACCGAGGCAGGAAGTTCTTCTGAGAGTAAATTAATAAGGATGAGTGATAAACAACTAATCAACAGCAGAATTATCAAAGAAATAAATACCAGTGCGTGCATGTTAGTGTACAGATTTGAGACTTGGAGGCACAAGCAGCATGGATTCACCAGAGCAGGTCAATATTCTACACTGACTGATTATACAAGGGTGGAAAATTCCAGACAGCAGGTGGATCAAAGCAGAACCTGTTAGAGTAGGCGTGTCACCTGGATGAGTATTTCTGAGAGACAGTCTGGAGGATTCTGTGTGATGCCCGTTTGCCCAGCTTCCTGGCAGCCTGAAAAAGGCTCTGGGGTGTCAAGGGGACAGGGGCAATAGCTCCGAAATCCTGGCAAACCGGAAGGGGCGAGTCTGTGGATACAGCGGGCATCGTTCCAGCACCTGTGCTGATAATGACAAGGCAACAGGGATGTGCCAAACACATGACACAAAAAAAAGTGTTCCCAGACTTACTCACTCAATACAGGAAGTATGGCTATAGGAAGTGGAGATGAGAAACACTGGGACTGGTAATGAAATGCTGACTCACGCCCTCTGCTGGTCGCTTTTTAAATGACAGAAAATTAGCAACATGACAGGAACACAGTGGTACCTTGACTCATGAATTTAATCTGCTCCGAGGGCGAGCTTGTAAGTCAAAAAGTTCGTTAAATAAAACAAAAATTCCCATCGGAAATAATAGAAAACCAATTAATCCAATCCAACCCCTCCCAAACTCATATAACCTGACACAAACATCTATATTTTATCTAATATATTAAAGATTAACAAGTAAAAACAAATAAATATATATATATATATATATATATATATATATATATATATATATATAATATAAAATATATAATAATAATAATACATGTACATTAACAATAATAATTAATAATAAAACAAAAATAAGCAAGTCAACTTCCGATCATTGACTGCAGCTGTCACGTGGGCAAGCATCTCTTAAGAAGTCACGTGGGCAAACAAGAAATGTTGCATAACAGAGGAGGAGGAGGCGGAGAATTTTGTGCGTGTACACGCAACAAATGCCAGTGAGGAAAGGCTCGTGGTGGGGGGGGGGGGTTGCTTTTTTTTGCCATATTGTGCTAGAATTAAATTTAATTGCATACCCTCTACAATAGGTGGCAGTGGTGCTTTCATTGTCATGCTATGGTGTAGGGAAAAAGCACCGAGCAAGCGATATGAAGTGCAGTAAACACTATTTATTGTTGCGCTCTGGGGGGCTTTCCTTCTCTTCCTATAGGGGACGTCACAGAAAATGATTGAGAAGCACTACACAAGGTGTTCTCGGCGTGTGGATGAATACACGCAGAAGAATACGAGGCTAATCGGCCCAGAAAAGCCATTTCCCCAGCAGAGCTCGTAAATCAAAATTTTGCTGGTTGGATGGGGCAGATTTTTGGTGGATCGAAGCTCGTATCATGGAAAATTCGTTATAAAAGACACTCGTAAGTCAAGATACCACTGTATTATCATCTCTGACCCTCGATTATATGTCACATCATTGAGTGCTTATAATGATAGTGATCAATTATGTCAGATATTTTAATTCAAGCTTTGGCCACTCAAGATGTTTTTTTTTCATGTACCTCAGCTAGCGGATCAATCGTACAGCACAGTTCCCTTTAAGTATACACTACTAATCAATTATTGAATTCAGTGTCCGTATGATGTGGAGAATTATTTGATCGAGGGGGTGTGTAACACCCTGGGGAATCTAAATAATCATCCATGATGTAGGAACATTGAACTGATTAACTATTTTAATTTGAATTATTTTCCAGTTGGGGCTGTGGTGGCCTGGTGGTAAGGTGCTGGATTACTGATTCCAAAGTTGGGGGGAAGGGGTTTTCAAGCTCTGCCATCACAGAGTTGTTGCTGCTGTCTCCCCATCAGTGCAGCCAACTGGGTTATCAAAGGCCGGCCATGTGTCTCACTGTTTATGGTGTTCATGTAAAAGAACCACTGCTGACTTTCAACAAACACTCAAAGTAAACAAACATATTTAACACAGCTGCATAGCCGTCAAGAGTGTTTCTGGCCTGCAATGGCCTGGTGAGCTGTCCAGGGTGTATTCTGCCCTCGCTCGGAGTCGGCTGGGATGGGCGCCAGCCTCCCCGTGACCCTAATTAGGATTAAGCGGTTCCAGAAAATGAATCACCTCACTTGTTGAACTTTAGTGAAAGGGGCGGGGTTTACCAAATTTACAACATTACAGTAAATCTATTTAAAAGGATCAAATGATAAGTTTTCCAAAACGACTTGGTGTGGGTTTCTACTCACGCCGAAAGAGAGTGTCTGGAGTGTGATGGTATCCCAGAGGAGGTCCTACCAAATGTCTCATCACTATTCGATCTCCGTAGTGGACTCTGTGAACCGTACAGCAAAGAGTTAAAACCTTTCAAACCCCCGAAGCGTCTGTAATACAGAACGCAGCCTTCACTCTAGGCAGCTCATTTAAACACAATACAACAGAACAATGGCTAAAGAACAACAAAACAAACGATAGCTAGTGTATACAGTCAGCATTATCAGTTAACACCAGCTCCCTGTTATCTCTACACATTCCTTTCTGCTAAACCACAAAGGAATCATTATCCTAAACCCAACCAACAGTCTTCGCTGCACAAAGGATGCTGTAGTGACTAGATTACCTGGATGCGTGCTGGCGAGTTCGCTTCCTTATTGCGGGGGCCATGTTGCAGACCCCACGCCTGCCCTCTAGTATTGTGTTGGGAGAAAAGAGGACGTGGGCTCAGGTCAGGAGCATCTGTCAGGTTTCACAATAGAAATAAGAACTTATGGCTGAACAAAGAGCTGAAATATTTTCAGGGGAGAGTCCAAACACGGAGTAGATCTACCTGTTAGTGCCAGTCTGTCAGGGACATGCATGCTGAACGCAGCCGGCAGATCTTCAGCCCTGAATTTCGTATCCTCCCCCACCGTCGCTGCCTGAGAGACTCTGAGCCGATCCGGAACCCGCATCCTTTCGCTGATCACGGCTGTGAAAATCGGATCTCTGAGCGGAGAGCCGTCCACGATATACACCGGCGCCGTCATCGCTGCCGTATGACCTGAAAGACTGAGCGGTGTGAATTGTTAGGTCACGTGTTAATAAATTATTGTTATCATATGACTGCTCAGATAATCACGTAACTGAAATGAACAGCATTTTAAATCTATGAATACATCAGTGGCGAGTCTGTAGAATCCACCATGATATATAGACCTAGTTTAATAAACACTACAACATTTACCCGAGAAAGAATACGGAAGACGGAAGGCCAGTAACGGTAACACAAGCTCCATTTTTTTGTTTTATTCACTTATATAAATGTGTGCAGTAATTCTATAATTACTAGAAATATTTTATTGCTTGTAATTGTAGCTATGAGATAATTTAATATCTAGAATCTATTTTTTAATATCATGATACATTTCAGGATGTATTCCGCCTTTACCCAGTGTTGGCTGAGATAGGCTACAGCCTCCCTGCAACCCTAACAAAGGGAATAAACAGTTCAGTAGGTGAGTGAAGTTATGATATCCATCCAATACTGAATTAATGAATTAGGCCTTAACCACATTAAAAGAAGAAAAAATAAAATAAACCTTCGTCAGCTCACTGGAAATAGTGAACAAAACTGAGATTATCGTGTATCTATTTATATTTCATGTTAATGTTGTTTTAAATAATTTCTTTGTTATAAATAATCCACCTTTTGTTTTTGAACAAATACGCAACCAGTAAATCAGTACTACTATATATACAGTGGCACCTTCATTTACCTTGACTTACGAAAACACACACACACACACACACACACACACATATATTGTCTGTCTTCCTTTCGGCTTTTTCCCTTTTACTCGGGAGTCGCCACAGTGAATCATCTGATTCGCACGGATGCCCTTCCTGTCAGGACCCTTTTAGCAAGGGACAGAAACACGCTGACGACTTTGCAGCTACTCTTTACGAAAGTCAGCAATGGTTCTTTTATATGCCTCTCACCATAGACAGTGACAGACATGGCCTTTGATAACCCAGTTAGCCGCACTGGGGGGGGGGGGGGGGGACGGACGGACAGTGACAACCTTGTGGAGAGTGGGACTCGAACCCCCAACCTTTGGATCAGCGATCCAGCGCCCTATACCACTAGACCACCACTGCCCCCTACACACACACACACACACACACACACACACATATATATATATACATTTAAACAAGGTTTGTGTCACAGTCCAATACAAATAAATACACTTTTATATCTACTAATTTTAATTAATTAGGGCTAAATAATCCAGAGTATGATGGATAAGCATCACTACAATAAATATTACAAACTGATTATGTGGAGAGTTATGACACCTGTTACACAGAAATCCTCAACATTCCTACAAGTTTTAGGTGAATTAATTAAATACTTTGGGGGGGATATATATATATATATATATATATATATATATATATATATATATATATATATATATATGAGAGAGAGAGAGAGAGAGAGAGAGAGAGATCCCAGTAATTAAAATATGTGATTGCTAGTTTACAATACAATCAAACTAACAGGCTCACAACCTAAAATGTTATGTAGAGAATTAGCAAAGTTATTTTTTTTTCTTTATTTCATACAAAATAATCTTTATAAACGACTAAACGTTAAACCACACCACTTAATATATAATACACAGTTAATATATAATACACAGTTGATAAATAATATAAAGTATATGTAGCAAACTTAGCAAGTTAGCTTTCTGTGCTAATATGACAGAAAACACTAATGTCAAAAAGCTAATGGTGTTAGCTTAGCTAGCTCAGACGACACGATTCCTGACACTATACACACAGTTTATTATAAAATACCAAAAACTTCTCCCCACATTATTGCCACAAACCTCAAGTTTCACCGCAACTGGCGGTGACCATGAAACAACCTCACAAGAGAAACAAAACTCCAACTAAAAGCAAACGACTCAGTCTGTTCGATTTCGATTCAATTGTTTGATTTCGATTCATTTGTATAAACATGGCACCGTGTCGCTTTAAACACAAATGTATCCGATATATTGGAGTCAAAAGACTAACTTTAGCCGGAAAGGAACCAGGATTCCCTTACTGAAGATTGTGTTGGACTTAAACCGGTTGATAAAATGTAATTTCGGTTCATCGGTACTTTGGGATTCGAATAATTGATTCACTTCGCAGAGTCGACGAGAGAGTATGAATCATTCTAGAACGACCCAGCAATGAGCTTTCAACAAACCTCCAGTAAATTACATTAAACAAATTAACAAACAATGGAATAATCATTTTTGAATAAAAACAACAAAATGTGGACACTGCTCTTTACGTAGACAAATAAACAATAAACACAGATTAATCATTCAAAAAAAGATACTGTCCTCAATTTTATCTCTCAATAATAAATAAATAAATAAATTATATATATATATATATATATAGAGAGAGAGAGAGAGAGAGAGAGAGCGCGAGAGAGAGGGGCAGTGGTGGTCTAGTGGTATAGGGCGCTGGATCGCTGATCCAAAGGTTGGCGGTTCGAATCCCACTCTCCACAGGGTTGTCACTGTCCCCCCAGTGCGGCTTACTGGGTTATCAAAGGCGGGCCATGTCTCTCACTGTCTATGGTGAGAGGCATATAAAAGAACCATTGCTGACTTTCGTAAAGAGTAGGCTGAAAAGTCGTCAGCGTGTTTCTATCCCTTGCTAAAAGGGTTGTGACAGGAAGGGCATCCGACGTAAAAACCTCTGCCAAATTAAATGTGCGAATCAAAATGATTCGCTGTGGCGACTCCTGAGTAAAAGGGAAAAAGCCAAAAGGAAGACAGAGAGAGAGAGTGGGGGGGTACAATGGACTCGTGGGCAAAGAACCCCCCCCAGAGCTCAGAGTTGCTGAGATAGGCGCTACCCTCTCCGTGATCATAGTAGGATTAAGTAATACAGCAGATGAATGTTGAAATTAAATTGTTTTTCTATGGTGTATGATTTTAAGAATTAAAAAAAAAAATCAAAACCCAATGATACCTAATTTACTTCTAGTAAAATACATTTAAAAACCACCAACAAAATAATGCAAAACAGTAAACAATCTGTAAGGGGCGGAACGGTGGTAAGGTGCTGGATTACCAGTTAAAGGTTAAGAGTTTAAGCTCTACTATCACCCACCGGATTGTCACTGCTGTCCCCCCAGTGCACTAACTGGGTGATCAAAGGCCGGCCATGTCTCTGACTGTCTGTGCTGAGAGGTTCATGTAAATGAACAATTGCTGACTTTCATCCATCAGCGTGTTTCTGTCCTGCTGAGCTGTCCAGGGTGTACTCCACCCCTGCCCAGAGTCGGCTGAGATGGGCGCCAGCCTCCCCACCACCCTAATTAGGATTAAGCGGTTCAGAAAATTAATGTATAAATAAAAATAATCTGTGAACTCTTTAAATGAATTAATAAATAAACACAGACTTATAATTCACTTGTTTAATATTTCACAAAAGATACAGTCAGCACTTAAAAACACATTGTTGTGCCAGAATACAATAATATGTGGGTAAAGTCCATGTTAAATAATAATAATAATAATAATACTAATAATAATAATAATACCAATAATAATAATTCACTCTCACTCACTCTGGTGGAGTTTTGAGTTGGAACCTGCAGCAGCAACTCCAAGATGTTCTATTCTTCATCCAGTTGGCTCACTCCTCTGAGGGTGTGACTCCCGAGTCTTTGATAAGGTTCTTGGCATATGTGGTGTGAGGGTGTCCACGGACCTGTCTTCCATGGGTTGGCTCCCACAACACCAACTGCCTGGTTGGGAGCTCAGGGTGTTGGAAGCATTGTCCTGCTATGCACATCCTTCTGGCTGCTATCTTGTCTGTGACCCATCTAGTGACTTGGTAGCTGCTGTGGTGAGGGTCCATGTTTCACAGCCATAGAGTAAAGTTAGTCCCTGTAGTTGCTGTGAAGTACAGGAGTTTCAGCTGTCTTGTGGTGCTGACTTCCACAGTGTCCTCGTGTCACATATAATAATAATAATAATAATAATAATAATAATAATATAATAACAATCATAACCTAAAATTATAATACAGAGGTATTTACACCACCCAAGGTGAAAATGTCCACATTACCCCTTGTTTTATTGGGGGGGGGGGGGTATTTCAGCTTAAGTTGACCAGCCATCATCTCTTTCTTTACCTTATGAACCTCAACCTCATGTAGATATGCAAGTAATAAAGTCAGTCACAGTTAGCATCAAACTGAAATGCAAAACCATTAATAATCTGTTCGATGTGTTCTGTTGTATAAATAAAGGAATAACATTCCCTATAAAACAAATAAAAGTACTTTATAGAATTATAGCTAAAAACATCTATAACCTGCCAAAATATTGTTTTGTTTGTTGGTAATTTGGTGTCATAAGCTTCTTTTATTTTTTTATCTACATTAATCATAAATATCCTCTACATTCTTTTATAATACTGTACTTAGTATATTCACAGTTAATTAACTATACAGTGAGTTACACATATATTTCTTCCATGAAAACTTTTTAAAATTGTTATGAAAATATATAAATCATGGCATCAAGGTACATTTTGCGAATTAAAGTAAAGCTCTAATATTTTGGCGCTTTTATTGAAAAACATAAGGGTCAGAGCAAAGCATGTTCATAAGCTACTCATGAAAGACACCAGGGGAAAAAAAAGGAATGGATGGGAATCCAAATTGCAGTAAATATCAAGTGTTTACATAAAAAAAACAACCTTGACAACTGTACAGCTTTGAAGACCAGAATGACATTGATACGAGTATTTCTATCACTGCCTGGATTACATCATCATTATGTTTCAACACCAGTGTGTATGGAAGCTCTTAAATAAAATATATAACACAATAATTTGCTGAAGGCATGGTAGACATCGCTGAATATCTGTACAGTGATATCTACCAGGTTTAAGGCAAATAATTGGTTTAGTATATAAGACATGGGAACAAAAGAAAAGCAAACTGCAGTTTTAGTTTCATTTTTATGTTTTCAATTGATTCAAGCATTCTCCCAAGTTTGCTAGGTAACTGATGCTTATTATTATATCCACGCCCACTGGATATGAGCACGCAGGAATTCTGATTGGTTCCTCTCCTACTCAGATATTAACTCATATCACATGACAAGAAAAAAAAACTCTAAACTATATTCAGAAAACTTTAAACATACAAAAATAAAAAAACACAACAAAATTTAGAAATAAAGTTTTTAATCGTAAGTACATATAGTTATTTTTACTTTCAAAAATTGTTATTGAAGTTTTAACCACAGTGAGTCTTACTTTAAGAATTTGAATGGAGCAATAAAAATTCTTTATTTCTCTCAATTATTGATAATAAAAATATAATAAACATTCCACTCAATGTCATCGAACATGGCCGACTCTTCATTACCTGCCCAGTCAGCTAATACGCGACATGTACAACTTGATGTCATGGAATAACAGGTGAACCAATCAGATCTTTCCATTCCCATGTAGTACATACTCGATATATATTTACTTTTGGCAGGGGGAAGACAACCAGATTTTTTCAAGACACCAAAAAAAAAAACCCCCACAAACCATTCTGTCATGACCGAAACATCTTCATTTACTTCTTCTCAGACCAGCTCATAATACCCCGAACAGTATTGTTGTATACACAGACTCTATATAAATGCACATTATTTAAAAGAATATAAAGTACATATTTAATGCACCAATGTGTGGGCAGCTACATCAAGAGGAACACATTTCTTTCATGCAATTATCCAATCAGCCAATCATGTTACAGGAGCACAATTTACACAAACAGGTCACATGATTATTTAAATCAGGGTTCACATTGAAATTCGAGTGGAATATTTTTGCAAACTTCGGGTGATGTTTAGGGGGGAATGTGATGTGCTCTGCAGTTACAGTTCATCTGTGTCAAGACTCAGCTTTCCACTCACTCACTGGCCAAACAGATTAATCCTGCTGCCGTTTTGGGGAGACTGGAGCCTACCTCAGCCGACATTGTGCAAAGGTGAGGTATACACCGAACAGCTTGCTAGACCATTGCAGGGTCTCACACACACACACAAACACACACACACACACACACACACACACACACACAACTATTTACACTCACACTCAAATCTAGGGGCAATTCAGAAGAGCCAATTTGCCAGAAGTGCACATCAGGACCCGGAGGAAACCTGCACAAACATGCACACTCCACACAGAAACTCCCTTCATGAGTCTGGGACTCGAACCCCGAGCCTTCTTGCCGTGAGATGGACGTGCTGACCACTACGTCACCATGTGAATCTCACAAGACATCAGCTCATAACTTGTACCTTTATGACTATATTATTTTTACTCTGCTGCCACATGGTTGGATAACGGCATGAATGAACAGCTGTACAGGTGTTTTTATATATAAAAGTAACCTGTATTATACGTAAGGGTGTACGAATACTGGAAATAGTGGTCGCGTGTAGAACGAGAAAAGTGAAAATATGCCAGAAGACTCTCTCTCTCTCTCTCTCACACACACACACACACACACACACACACACACACACACACAGGTGTATCATGTTACATAAATATATGTTACAACAATGCTGATGTTAAATAAATAAAAAAGGTTAATTAGGAGTAAGCGTCACATAAATACAATATTATATATATATATATATATATCAGGGGTCGCCAACTTTTTTGAAACTGAGAGCTCCTTCTTGGGTACCAATTAATGCGAAAGGATCCATGGTCGATACACACGTCTGAAATAACACGTGCTCAATTTACATTTAATTATATGTTATTATGAATAATTAATGAATTTCATCTATGTGAAGATTTTGATTTTGATTTAAAAATATATTTAAAAAAATTAGATGCTGCTGAATGGAGAGTGGCGCCGTGGGCCTGTCCTAAAAATAGCAGTGAACAGGTCCGCGGGCAACTTGTATTGTCCTTGTGGGCTACCTGGTGCCCACGGGCACCATGTTGGTGATTCCTGATATATATGGAAGCTTAGGAAAACGATTTTAGGATTTTAATTTAAAGATTTAAAAAAATAAATGAAATAAAACAAGACGTCATTGCAGCTATACAGAGCATGAAGGTGCACGGAAAATACATCTCGCATGTAAACAGATCAAGTGGCTCTGGTGGCACATTTAGGTAGGTACAACACACACACACACACACACACACACACACACACACACACACACAGCCCATTCAAACACAGCTGACAAACATATTTGAATATGAATTAAATACGGTGAAGTGATTATCACATCCGACTCACAGCAATAAGGTCCTGGTTTCAAGTCCCATGCTCGGCGAGAGCGTTTCTGCCTGCAGTTTGCGTGTGCTCCCCGTGCTTGCGTGGGTTTCATTCCGTTACACTGGTTTCTTCCCACAGCTCAAAGACTTGCACATTAGGTTGACTGGCTGTTCCAGATTGTAGCTAGGTTTGCGTGTTTTACAGTGTACTAGAAGCCCATAAGACATGGCACGGTCTACATGACCGTAGAGTGGATGTGGTGGAATTAGGACACAGTAAAAACTTAACATGTACAGTACATACTAACGGCGGCAGTCAGGACATCACTGGCGTAAAATTAGCATAATGCTGCAGTGAGAACATATTAAGTGTGTGGTGTGATCTGATTGGTTATGGTAAGAACATGGCAAGGACGTGCTGGATGTAGTGCGGCCGAAATGATGTGCATGGAAGAGATTAGCAGGAACATGTTAGATACAGTGAGAACCTGACATGGCTGGAGTAAGGACTTGGCATGAACTTAAAATCATGCTTTTTTTTTTTGACCACGCCCTGCAAGCATTCATGGAAATTTCTCAGGATGTGGTGCTCTGTTCATGGCCCTCCTCTACACATGACACAGCTAACTGGCAATGATGTCACCTTTTTGAAAAATTTCCCTTTTTGGACCGAACTCGTATTCAAAGTGTTTTCAGCTTACGGGTTTCGAATCTCCGCCCATTCATTCATCAACCCTCAAACAGCACAAACACGTCCAATACACGCCAATGCAGTCACCAGGGCTAAGTGTGGTCTTTACAGCTCCACCCCAAACTGTCTGAATTTTAGATTTCGTGACAAATACCGTACAAGCTTCATGCATTTTAGCCATTTTCTTACAATATAACTCTCTGAGTGTTCTGTTTGAGGTTTAATCTGGATTTCTGCGACTATTGGCTTCCAGGTTCAAATCCCAGGACGACTTTTGCGATGTTGAACTCAACTCATCAGGATCAGGGTACTGTATGTTGCGTTCCTCTGCATATAAAAAGGGCAAACAATGTTGAAAATTCTAAGTCAATAAATATGATTATCTTTAATCAACCATGCGGAAGTGCAGCAGGAAGTAGAGAAACAATTCCATTGAAAATTACCGTTAGAACCTGATATGCTAAATTTGGAATTTGGATCAATACATGCTTGGGTAAAGACAGAACTATAGTAGGAAGGTGATGGAGAAAAGGCGACAGCATGGTGGCTGAAAATTTTTTTTCTCTCTTTTTTGTAACCTTTAGATTTATTTTAAACCCAACCCATTTTTTCCCTCTCCTAATTTTGTCATAGCCACTTCCCACCTGTCATATATTATACTCTCCGTGAAACACCCATGATGCTGCCTGCCCCTGCATCTTTATAAACTTCCATGTATGTACATTCAGCAATGACCGAACACTCTCTGGTACACCTGAGCTCGCAGACGCTCATGTTTGGTTGGTGTTCGCTTCAAGTGACGAGGAAGAGAGTGCATGCCATCCCTCTCTTTTAGGAAGTATGATTTTGCCCTCACCGGCTGCCCATTGTTGGGCGATGCAGTGGAAATTCGCAAGAGAAAAACAAAATAAAAAGGCTTTCATGATTTTAGAATGAGAAACAAAGGAACGCAACATACACAGACCCAACGCTTGGATATGTGGGTTCAGATAAAAGCGTTACCCGAATGCAACACCTTTGTTCTCCACCTATTTGGATTAAGAGTTCCGCTAAACGCCTGCGAACAACTACACGAGTCAAGCTACTCGTCTCAGAGTAACTTTCTGATTCTCAGGCGATCACGTTGTGCACAATCATTCGGTTTTTCACTGGCAGTGACAAAGTGTCTCATGTTCACGTGTGTGTGTGTGTGTGTGTGTGTGTGTGTGTGTGTGTGTGTGTGTGTTTCTGTTTCTTTGTGTACGGTATACACGCGTGGGATTTCCTGGAAAAGGTGGCAGTTGATTGGCTTAAACCTGAGCTACTTCCGGTCAGGCAGTTCAGCAACTTGAAGACTCCGAGCGGAGAGTCGTTAAAAGTTTTGTGAGGAACAGAAAGATGTGAAGACAAGCAGCATTATACAAAATACTACAGTAGAGCACTTGGTGAAATCAAAAGCAACATAATGCTTTTTTGTTTGTTTGCTTTTTTTGTTGTTTTGTTTTTTAATAGAAATTTCACACAGTTTGTTTATGCCATTCATATAAAAAAGAGTAACAAAAGCTGTAAACAGTCAGAGAGCAGAGGGAGGAAAAGAAGGGACGGAGTTTTAGGGATCTGGAATGTTAAGATATCCAGGAATTGTGCTATCTGTATATTAAGTATGTGTTTGTTTGTTTGTTTTTCGCAGCAGTGGCTCGTGACTATAGATATTGGTGGGGCAGAACAATATTAAAAATTAATCATTTTAATGAAGTACAGGTTATACTATAGCTAACTTTCATGTGATAGATTAATAGCTGACTATTAATGTGATAGATTAATAGCTGACTATTGCCATATATGTTCATCCAGCGTACAGGTTTTTAGACTGAAGCTTTACAGGAAACACGAAGATCAAGATATATTTACTTTTTTATTACTCAGACTTTGTGTGTGTACAAGGCTTCATCCAGAATCTCCCTTTTCTTCCGTAAACATGATAATGATTGTCTTGAATTAAAAACAGCGCTCCAGCTCATATCACAGGTGCCCTACGGGTTTAGAAAGCAGGTTTACTCGACACACAATGTAAAACCTGAATTGCACTTGCAACCAATCACTGATAACCACAGTCCCACCCCACAACCAAACCAATCACTAATAACCACAGTCCCACCCCACACCCAACCAAATCACTGATAACCACGGTCTCACCCCACAAACAATCACTGATAACCACGGTCCCACCCCGCAACCAATCACTGATAACCATGGTCTCACCCCGCAAACAATCACTGATAACCACGGTCCCACCCCGCAACCAATCACTGATAACCACGGTCTCACCCCGCAAACAATCACTGATAACCACGGTCACACCCCGCAAACAATCACTGATAACCACGGTCCCACCCCGCAACCAATCACTGATAACCACGGTCCCACCCCGCAACCAATCACTGATAACCACGGTCCCACCCCACAACCAATCACTGATAACCACGGTCCCACCCCGCAACCAATCACTGATAACCACGGTCTCACCCCACAACCAATCACTGATAACCACAGTCTCACCCCACAACCAATCACTGATAACCACAGTCTCACCTCACAACCAATCACTGATAACCACTATCCCACCCCACAACCAATCACTGATAACCACAGTCTCACCCCACAACCAATCACTGATAATCACGGTCTCACCCCACAACCAATCACTGATAACCACTGTCCCACCCCACAACCAATTACTGATAACCACAGTCTCACCCCACAACCAATCACTGATAACCACGGTCCCACCCCGCAACCAATCACTGATGATCAAGGTCTCATCCCACAACCAATCACTGATAACCACTGTCCCACCCCACAACCAATTACTGATAACCACAGTCTCACCCCACAACCAATCACTGATAACCACGGTCCCACCCCGCAACCAATCACTGATAACCACGGTCCCACCCCACAACCAATCACTGATAACCACGGTCCCACCCCGCAACCAATCACTGATAACCACGGTCCCACCCCGCAACCAATCACTGATAACCACGGTCTCACCCCACAACCAATCACTGATAACCACAGTCTCACCCCACAACCAATCACTGATAACCACAGTCTCACCTCACAACCAATCACTGATAACCACTATCCCACCCCACAACCAATCACTGATAACCACAGTCTCACCCCACAACCAATCACTGATAATCACGGTCTCACCCCACAACCAATCACTGATAACCACTGTCCCACCCCACAACCAATTACTGATAACCACAGTCTCACCCCACAACCAATCACTGATAACCACGGTCCCACCCCGCAACCAATCACTGATGATCAAGGTCTCATCCCACAACCAATCACTGATAACCATGGTCCCACCCCACAACTAAATTACTGATAGCCACGGTCCCACCCTGCAACCAATCACTGATAACCACAGTCCCACCCCACAACCAATCACTGATAACCATGGTCTCTTCCCACAACCAATCACTGATAACCACGGTTCCAACCCACAACCAATCACTGATAACCATGGTCCCACCCCACAACCAAATTACTCATAGCCACGGTCTCACCCTGCAACCAATCACTGATAACCACTGTCCCACCCCACAACCAATCACTGATAACCACAGTCTCACCCCACAACCAATCACCGATAACCACGGCCCCACCCCACAACCAAATTACTGATAACCACAGTCTCACCCCACAACCAATCACTGATAACTACTATCTTGCTCCACAACCAATCACGAACAACCATGATCCTGCCCCACAACCAATCACTGATAATCATGACCCCTCCTACAACAATGACTGATAACCATGGTCCTTCCGACAAACCAATCACTGATAACTTTGGTCCTGTCCCATGACCATTCCCTGATAACCATGGTCCCACCCCACAGACAGTTGCATATAACCATAGTCCCTCCCACAACCAACCCCTGTGAACCATTTTCTTGCTTAACAACTAATCAATGGTAACCGTGGTAAGTCTCACAGTAAATCATTGATAACCAGAGACACGCCCACAACCAGTCACTGGTAATCATGCTCCTGCTCACTACTAATCACTGATAACCATGACAAACAAATGTGTGACCAACACGATTGCACACTCACGTTCCTCGATTTATTTACACAGCACAGACATCAGTGGTCACCAAACCAATTCCTGGAGATCTGCAGTACCTTTGTGCGGATCTTCACTTCAATCAGAACTTTCAATGATTTGACCATCAGATGGGTGTTCCTCAAGAACATACTGTATATCTATATATACACACACATATTATATACATATATAAACCGTTCTGCCCTACCTGCCCCCTATAGACGAGCCACCAGTACGTGTTCAGAATGGACAATTAGTGTCTTGTGGTTGTGTGCGTGTGCGTGCGCGTGTGTGTGTGTGTGTGTGTGTGTGTGTGTGTGTGTGAGCACAGTATTTAGTGTAAACCCTCATCATATTGGTGCAATCACTGGCAGCTTGTTAATCAGAGAATAGATCAACTCTTAATCCCACGTGTTTAAGGCGTGTGTAGATTTTGGTACGCAGATTGGGGAAACGTGCGTGCACTTCAAAGACAACTTATAAACTACACCAGATCATTTGAACGCTATCGTATATCATATAAATTTTGCATATTATTTTAAAGCCACCTGCTTATTCCCTTTTCTGATGCAATATCTTCATGGTGTAAGTATTTATGTAAGAGCAGGTTTATATGAATATCGGAATTAGCAACACTTCCTTTAACCCCTCTCATAAAAACGTACATGTACAGAACGGCACACGTACACACACTTGAGTCAACACTAGACTTCCCATTTTATCAAAGAAAAAACAAAAACAAAAAAACAAGTCAGCAGGATGCCTCTTTATATGAATGATCATAGTGGTTTGTTTTGTAGCTCCGCCTCCTTTTGGAAGAAGTAAACAAGGTGGGGGGACACCCTCGTCTCTGTTTTTTGTTTCCTTGAACAACTGTAAAGGCTCACTTCATTCAAAGCGCTTGAACAGGATGAAAGACACTGGCGATGGCGTGAGGTGAAGCCGTGCGGTGAGCAGCTGGCTGTGGTTCCCGGAAAAGTGCGAGAAAAATAAAAAATTGATGCGGGCTTCCCATTTGGTAGACTTGAGAAAAATTAGGAATGGTAGCGCACATTGCGCACACCCTCAGGGACTCCGGGATCCAGAACACGGTGTAATGTTCCCGAAGAGTTCTTTTCTCTGTACATATCTCACTTCTCTTTAATGATCTCCTCGTACCTGGGCGGCGGGTCGCTGTACGGGGTGTTGGTCTCATCGCTGCTGCTCTCCAAGTGGCCTGTCACTTCTTCATAAGATGGAGGAGGCGTAGCCCCTGACAGACGGGACGCCACAGACATGGACGGGTCCTGCACGTAGAGTCCGCGGCCGTTTGAGGCTTGCAATGAGCAGTCCAGGCTCCCTGATGTTACTCCCGCCCTTTCCCTTTCCCCTCCACTAAGCGTCACGCTGGGCCTCTCATTCGAGTGCGAGGTGTCCGAATGTGAAGGGGTGTCACGGTGCACGAGGATTCTGGGAAGGCTACGGGTGTTGCGGTTGGCCAGAAAGCGGTTCTGCGTGTACGCCGGGCGCCGGCGTGTGGCCTTCTGCAGCTGGCAGCGCCAGAAAAGGAACAGCGCGATGATGATGAGCAGAGCGACACCCAACAGCGGTACCACCATGTATACGGTGTCGGCACGCCCCAAATGTGTTTCTGCGTTGTTGTTCAAACTACGCGTCTTCCAAAACTCCATCTAGGGACAAGAACAGGTGAGTTAAGTTTATATTATACATTACAGCAGAGACGGTGGTACAGTGATGTAGTGGTTAGGACGTCCACCTCGCAACAAGAAGGTCCTGGGTTCATGTACCGGGTGATTCTGTGTGGAGTTTGTGTTTCACGGTGCTTGCGTGGGTTTCCTCTGGGTACCCCGTTTTTTTCCTCTCACAGTCCAAAGAAATGCACATGAAGCTAACTGGCTGTTGCAAACCGCCACACTCTGGTCGGCTGATCAGGGTGCATCCCTCCTTATCCCAGTGTTGGCTGTGATAGGCAGCCTCCCCGTGCCCCTGGCAAGATTAAGCAGTTCGGCAGATGACTGAATGAGAGTGAATCATTTTGCTCACTAATAAATCCCACCCTGCAGTATTTCTATGCAGCAAGTGTAAATCTGGCTTGGTGGGAAAGTTATACAACACCAACCAGCTTTACAGCGATTCAGTAAGCTCAGCACTGACTCATTTCCGACTGAGAGGTCTCACACAATCACTCATCACCAGAAATAAAGACTTAAACAAATCCGGAAAAACAGTATTTCATGTAAATCTGATGCATGATGTTGATATTAGAACAAACCCCAGGGTCAAAAGCTGTTCCATAGTGGGGAGACACGTCAGTTGCGTTGTGGTCAGCATGTCCGCCTCGCAGCGAGAAGGTCCTGGGTTTAATTTTCTGGTCTGGTGGGGGAATTTCAGTGTATGTTCTCACTATGTTTGCATGGGTTTTCCTCCTGGTACTCTGGTTTCCTCCCACTGTTCAAAGACAAGCACATTAAGCTAACTCGGTGCTTCTCAAATAGTGGGGCGTGCATCCTTTGGGGGGAACTGTATGATGCCGGGGGGGGGGGGGGGGGGGGTGATGCCAAGGGGTGTGTGTATGACCCCGGGGAACAGGCTTTTATGGAATAGTGTACAAGAATTAAGTGTAATTGCATCTCCACTCCAGTAGTTGGCAGTGGCGCTCTCATTGTCGCGCTATGGTGTAGCGGTTTTTCACACAAGCAAACGATATGAAGTGCAGTAAATAACCCCTCAAACAACACAGAAAAGTTTCTAACAGGAATAAAGAGAAAGTTGGAGAGAGACGGTGATACTAAGACATAAATAAGTTGAATGAGTTTAAATAAGGATATATATTTTTTTAATTTCAGGCACATTGGTGCACTTTAAATCTTTTAAAGCATTCAATAATGAGGAGCACATGATAGACACACAGATACACCCACCCCTGGACCCGAACCTAGGAGCTTCTTGCTGTGAGGTAAGACGTGCTAGCGGATATGCTACCACTCCGCTATGGCTAATACTTAACTAAGTAAAGTGTCCCTGGGGCCGTGGTGGCCTGGTGGTAAAAGGTGTTGGATCACTGATCCTAAGGTTGGGGGTTCAAGCCCCACTCTCAACGGGTTGTCACTGTCCCCGCCTGTGCATTAATTGGGTCATTAAAGGCCGGCCGTGTCTCTCACTGTCTGTGGTGAGAGGGTCATGTAAAAGAACCATTGCTGACTTTTGTCAAGAGGAGCTGCATAGCCATCAGTGTGTTTCTGGCCTGGTGAGCCGACCAGGGTGTACTCTGCCCTCGACCAGATTCGGCTGGAATGGGCGCCAGCCTCCCTACGACCCTAATTAGGATTAAGCGGTTACAGAAAATGAACAAAAGTGTTCCTGTGGTGAATCAGTGTTACTCGCTATTTGAAACGATCATGTATAGCATCGGTGGTTCCTTCCGGCAACATCATTCCTTGTCCGATTTTGAAGTCCCAGTGCTACGATTCAAGTCGTGCTCAGAGACATGTCGCCTTTCTGACTGGCTCTTCCAGCCTGATTGCAACATCAGCAAATTGGATTGGCTGGGCTACGTAACTGACCCCGCGTATTCTAACACATTATCGTCCGGAGCTGAGACGCACAAACAAATCACAAAGAAATTGGAGAAAACAATAATTTTTATTCCTAAACCAACCGACGACAGGAAAGCCAAGTCAGCAAAAAAACGTTAGTCACGTAAGCCATTTTGGATTTACCGTCACGTTGGTCTCTGGCAGCGTTCTCGTACTCAGAGTCACCAGAATGTGATGTCTTACTGTCTCCACAAGAGACGTCAACCCAGCCCAACGTGCTGACGTCACTTCTGGGAGGACAAACTCTGGGAGGACAAACATTTCCTAAGCTGCTAGTGCCCGTAGTTTAGCACAATGCTAGTAATCGACGGGATAAAATGACCAGTTTTGTGCTTTTTACGGTCCTTTATCTTAAAATAAGAGTCTGTATCGCTTAAATGCATTAACGGTAAAGAATAACCAATACTGCTACTCTTAAAATGTATATTTTTACTTCAAAAAACCCCTGTCCATTCATTATGTTCTTACTTGGGAGTTTTTTACTCAGAATCTGAACCTGAGAAACACTCACTGTTTCTTCCTTGGTGTCAAACACTTCATTGGCTTCCTCGAAGCTGCAGCTCTCCTCCATACACTCCCTCTCAATGTTGCCCTGCCGAACCTCCTCCAGGAACCCATTAGCCCGTGGAAAACGCTTGAGGAGAGAGTTTGCATCCTTCCCATTTAGGAATGCTGTTTAGGGGGTGAGAAAGAATAAGAATAACAGAACGAGGAATAAATAGAAATGGAAACACGTGTGCTGAGGGCATAAAGGTAACGACACGATATCAGATGAGCCAACAATAACATCAGGTCTGAGACCAACCTGCACTCTCATGGTGGCACTGACTCCCTATAAATGCTACAATTGTTTATTTTACTGGATCATGTGACACATTCTTAGAAATAACAATAAATGAATCGTTCCAGGATTGAATCAGAACTCTATAACCGATAATCAAAGAAGGTCTATAGACTGTAATCCTGTACATGACTGTAATGGGCAATCATGTCAAAATAAACTGACAGATTAACAACATTATTATAAATAACAGACACTGGTATATATCTGGAGTGGCACAGTGACGCAGTGGTTAGCATGCCTGCCTCACAAAGTAGGTCCTAGGTTCGAGTCCTGGGCTCGGACGTATGTTCTCCCTGTGCTTGCGTGGATTTCCTATGGTTACTCTGGTTTCCTCCCACAGACCTAAGACGTGCACTTTAGATTAACTGGCTGTTCCAAATTGCCGACGTATGAGTGTGGCAGATGCCGCAGTGGCTGTGATGAAGTCACTCTGAACGAAAGGATTTGCAGACATCATTAAAATGATCCCTACAGAAATACATCACTCTTTTTCCTATTATGGATTCGTGGGGAGGCTGGAGCTTAAGTAACCTGACAAGGCGTGGTACACCTTGAACAGTTCGCTGGACGATCACAGGACCAACACACACACACAACCTCTCACATTTGGAACAGTCAAATAGCCTGTGTGTTTTTGGACTGTAGGTGGAAACCCGAGTACCCGGAGGAAACCCACTCTAGCACCGGGAAAACATGCCACCTCAGAAACACTCCGAGCCTGGAAAACAAACCCGGTACCTTCAGTCAGTTACTGGATATAACCAATTCCTACACTATCACATTTAAATCTTAACCCCACTAATTCACGACCCTTTCCTCATTCTAGTACACACATATCCGCCTGGTCTCATGTGACTGAAAATAACCGCTTGGGAGTGGTGCCAGGATGGCCGCCAAGCAAACACATTTTGCTACAAGACCTTTCCTTACCACTGTGGAGTACTTTCAGCCCATTCACCCGGTCTGACATGCGTTATAACTACACTGATGTAGATACATGTGTTATGCCTCATTCGCTGAGCCTACTAGGGTCGTGTGGAGGCTGCTACCTTTCTCAGCCGACTCTGAGTGAAGGCGGGGCACTCCCTGAACAGCTCGCAAGATTACCGCAGGGCGATGCACACACAACGATGGGCAGTCTGGAACAGCCAGTTAGCCTGTGTATGTGTTTAAGTGTGGGAGGAAACCGGAGTACCTCGATGAAACCCATACGAGCATCAGAAAAACGAGAAATCTTTACAGAAAAACGCCTGAGCCCTGGGGATGGAACCCAGGACTTTCTTGCTGTGAGGTGGCAACACTTACCACTTACCACATGTTACTGTGCTACCCGCCATTAAACTTTCTATTAAAAAAATGCATTTAAACTCCAGATGAAATTAAACCGGGCGGCACAGTGTAGCAGTGGTTAGGACGTCTGCTCACAGCTAGAAGGATCTGGATTAGGTTCCAGTTCTCTGCAATGGCAGTTCGGTGTGGGGTTTACATGTCTGCCCTGTGTTTGCATGGGTTTCCTCTGGGCAACTCCAGTTTCCTCCTAATAAGCTGTCCCAAATTGCACCTAGGTGTGAGTTTGAACGGCAGCGTTTGTGTTGGCCTTACCATGGACTGGCAAGAATTTCGCCTGGAGTCTGCTGAAATAGGCTTTACCGTATTTGATAAATAAAGAAATATTAGTCAGAGGCTTAATTAATGTGGGACAGAGAGACAGACAGAGAGAGAGAGAGAGAGAGAGAGAGAGAGAGCGAGAGAAAGAGAGACAGAGAGAGAGAGAGAGAGAGAGAGAGAGTGAGAGAGAGGGCAAAAGATAATGAGACAGTGAGAGAAGGAGAGACAAAGAGAGATGGGGGAGGGAGAGAGAGAGAGAGAGAGAAGGAGAGTGTGAAGGAACGAGAGAGACAGAGAGAGAGAGAGAGAGGGAGAGAGAGGGAGAAAGAGGGAGAGTGTGACAGTGAGAGAAAGAGAGAGTGAGATAAAGAGTGTGAGAAAGCAAGAGAGAGACATAGAGAGAGAGTGAGAGAGAGAGAGAGAGAGAGAGAGAGAGAGAGAGAGAGAGATTTGTTCTCTCTCTCTCTAAGATAATGATAACTGTTCACCTGCTGCCATGCTCCCGCCGACGAACTTAATGCTGAATATTGTGTTCTGAAAAAGAAACATTAAAAGAAAGAGTTAGATCAGGCAGTGTCACGTTTCGTCTTTAACATACATCATCATCATCATCATCATCTTCCGCTTAGTCCAGGGTCGGGTCGCGGGGGCAGCAACCTAAGCAAAGAGGTCCAGACGTCCCTCTCACGAACCACTTCCTCCAACTCTCCCGGGGGGACACCGAGGCGGTCCCAGACAAGCCGTGAGACATAGTCCCTCCAGCGTGTTCTAGGTCGACCCCGGGGTCTCTTCCCGGTTGGACATGCCCGAAACACCACACCAGGGAGGAGTCCGGGGGGCATTCTGACCAGATGCCCGAGCCACCTCAACTGGCCCCTCTCAATGCGGAGGAGCAGCGGATCTACTCCGAGCTCTCCCCGGATGGTGGAGCTTCTCACCTTATCTCTAAGGGAGAACCCCGCCACCCGGCGAAGGAAGCTCATTTCAGCCGCTTGTATCTGTGATCTTGTTCTTTCGGTCATTACCCAAAGCTCGTGACCATAGGTGAGGGTTGGAACGTAGATCGACTGGTAAATTGAGAGCTTCGCCTTGCGGCTCAGCTCCTTATTCAAACACGACGGACCGGTACAGGCACCGCTTAACAGCAGAGGCTGCAGCGATCCGTCTGTCGATCTCTCGCTCCATTCTTCCCTCACTCGTAAACAAGACCCCAAGATACTTAAACTCCTCCACTTGGGGCAGGACCTCATTCCCGACCCGGAGGGTGCATTCCACCATTGTTCGACTGAGAACCATGGCCTCGGACTTGGAGGTACTGATCTTCATCCCGGCTGCTTCACACTCGGCTGTGAATCGCTCCAATGAGAGCTGGAGGTCCTGACTTGATGAAGCCAAAAGGACAACATCATCCGCAAAAAGCAGAGACGATATCCGATGGCCACCAAACCAGAACCCCTCATCGCCTTGACTGCACCTAGAAATTCTGTCCATAAAAATTATGAACAGAATCGATGACAAAGGACAGCCTTGGCGGACTCCAACTCCCACCGGAAACGAATCCGACCTGCTGTTACCAATACGGACCAAACTCTGGCTCCGGTGATACAGCGACCGACTAGCTCGTAGCAACGGGTCCGGAACGCCGTACTCTCGGAGCACGCCCCACAAGATCGTTTGAGGGACGCGGTCAAAAGCCTTCTCCAAATCCACAAAGCACATGTGGACAGATTGGGCAAACTCCCATGCCCCCTCCAGAATCCTGTGGAGCGTATAGAGTTGGTCAAGAGTGCTACGGCCAGGACGAAAACCACATTGTTCCTCCTGAATCCGAGGTTCGACTATCGGTCGGATCCTCCTCTCTAGTACCCCTGCATAGACTTTCCCAGGTAGGCTGAGGAGTTTAATTCCCCGATAATTGGAACACACCCTCCGGTCCCCCTTCTTAAAAATTGGGACCACCACCCCAGTTTGCCAATCCAGAGGTACAGCCTCTGATGACCACGCGATGTTGCAGAGACGTGTCAACCAAGACAGTCCTACAACATCCAGAGCCCTGAGATATTCCGGGCGGATCTCGTCCAACCCCGGAGCTCGACCACCGAGGAGCTTTTTGACAACCTCAGTGACCTCCACTCCAGTGATGGGCGGACCCTCACCCGAACCCCCAGGGTCTTCCTCTTCCACGGAGGGCGTGGCGTGTTGGTGGGATTGAGGAGATTCTCAAAGTATTCCCTCCACCTCTCGACAACATCCCCAGTCAAGGTAAGCAGCTGCCCACCTCCACTGTAAACAGTTTTTGTGAAGAACTGCTTCCCCCTCCTGAGGCGTCGGCTGGTGGTCCAGAACCTTTTTGAGGCCAACCGATAATCACTCTCTAGGCCCTCACCGAACTCCTCCCACGCCCGAGATTTTGCATCTGCGACAGCCTCGGCTGCAGCACATTTGGCCTGCCGGTACCCGTTTGCTGCCTCGGGAGTCCCACAGGCTAATAAAACCCGATAGGCCTCCTACTTCAGCTGGACGGCCCCCTTCACCGCAGGTGTCCACCACCGGGTTCGAGGATTACTGCCATGACAAGCACCGACGACCTTACGGCCACAGCTATGGGCTGCCGCCTCAGCAATAGAGGCAAGAAACATGGCCCATTCGGATTCCATGTCCCCCGCCTCCTCCAGGACGTGGTTGTAGCTCTGCCGGAGGTGGGAGTTAAAGGCCTCTTGGACAGGGGACTCCGCCAAACGTTCCCAGCAGACCCTGATTACACGCTTGGGCCTGCCAGGTCTGGAAGGCAACCTCCCCCACCACCAAAGCCAACTCACCACCAGATAGTGATCGGTAGACAGCTCGGCTCCTCTCTTCACTCGAGTGTCCAGAACATATGGTCGCAAGTACGATGACACGACTACAAAGTCAATCATCGAACTGCGACCTAGAGTGTCCTGGTGCCAAGTGCACTTATGGACACCCTTATGTTCGAACATGGTGTTCGTGATAGACAAACTGTGACGAGCACAGAAGCCCAACAACGAAACACCATTCTGGAGAGGCCGTACCTACCGATCACACCCTTCCAGGTTACACTATCGTTGCCCACATGGGCGTTGAAGTCTCCCAAGACAACGAGTGAGTCTCCCGAGGGAGCGTTCTCCAACACCCCCCCCCCCCAAAGACTCCAAAAAGGGTGGGTACTCTGAACTGTCATTTGGTGCATAAGCACAAATAACAGTCAGGACACGTCCCCCCGCCCGAAGACGGAGGGAAGCTACCCTTTCATCAACCGGGGAGAACCCCAACATTTGGGCACCAAGACGGGAGGCAACAAGAATACCCACACCGGCTCGCTGCTTCTCCCCGTGAGCAACTCCAGAATAGAAGAAGGTCCAGCCTCTTTCGAGATGGATGGTTCCAGAGCCCAAGCTATGCGTTGAGGTGAGCCCGACTAAATCTAATCGGTATCACTCCACCTCACGCACCAAATTAGGCTCCTTTCCCACCACAGAGGTGACATTCCATATCCCGAGGGTCAGAGTAAGTAGCTGAGGCTCGGTCCGACAGAACCCATGCCTTTGGCTGCCACCCAACTCACATTGCACCCGACCCCTAAAATTCCTCCCACGGGTGGTGGGTCCATGGGAGGGCGGACCCATGTCTCCTTTTCGGGCTTGGCCCGGCCAGGCTCCATGGGCATAAGCCCGACCACCAGACGCTCGCCTTCGAGCCCCTCCCCTGGGCCTGGCTCCAGGAGGGAACCCCGGTGACCCGCGTCCGGGCAAGAGAGACTGCTTCAAACGTTTACTCCGAGACCTTCACCCAGGACCTGTTTGCCTTGGGTGACCCTACCAGGGGCATTATGCCCCCGACAACATAGCTCCTAGGATCATTAGGTCACGCAAACCCCTCCACCACGATAAGGTGGCGATTCAGGGAGGGGTCTTTAACATACAGTACCTTTGAAATATCTGATTCAACACACACACACACACACACACACACACACACACACACACACACACATATACACACACACCACACACACACTCATACACATACTCACACACAGTCATACACACTCATACAGACACACACACAGAAGGCTGCTGTGACTCGAGGGCTCGTGGCGGGTAGAATGATGGTAATTAACTGCTGAACAGCAAGCTTAAGGATGTCAAGAGTTCGGGGAGGATGAGTATACACTCGTGATTTAAGGCAGCACAACAGAAAAAAAAATCATAAATATCATTTGCTCGATTCTGTTGGCTTTTTTTCCACCTGAGCCCAGCGGCTCATCAGGCCAGTGCTTATTTCCGGTTTCCGTAGCGTGAAGCAACTCCAACAAACTCCTGGATGGGACGCTGGTCCACCAATAAAGCACACCCATTTTCATCACACCCTGTGTCCTGCATTTTTGGGTCCGGCTGAATGTTCCTGGCGTCATAGAAGGGCTAGAAGATTCTGTGACACAAGGAACATTCAGCCGGACCCAAAAATGCAGGACACTGAGTGGAGATGGAAACAGGTGCGCTTTATTGTTCACAGGGAAGGTACTAAAGCACAGGGAAATCGTAGTCACAGTTAGAGATTTGGAGAAACACAGAAATCAAACTAAAGTGGGAATTGGTGGAGCACGAAGCTGAGAGCCAGAGAGATCACGGGGAAGAAGCACAACCTTCTAGCACCGGGACGAGTGCTGCTAGTCTTTACAGCCCGTGATTCAGTGGAATCAGGTGTGTGTTTTTAGCGCTCCACCAGCGTGTGACAGCCGCGCCCCTCTTCAATGAGAGAGAGAGAGAGAGAGCGAGGAAGAGACCAAAACCAGAGTCTCTCACAACACAGACCATAACCCAGTGTACTGTATTCAATAATATTTTTTCACTTAATTTGAGGACCGATGGTATGAGTTACGGTACCGTTAACTTCTGTTCAAAAGACGACGGAACGGATTAAGACCATTTACATCAGGGGTCCCCAAACTTTCATGCGAGGGCCACATAACTTTTCCATTCTCTGATGGGGGCGGAGGTCAGTTTGTAACAGAAAAAGTGTGACGATCGCAGGGCTGCCTAAACGTAAACATTTATTGTTTTCCAGTAGGCCACGCATAACCAAATATTATCAACCCTTTCTGGGACTTTCGCAGAAAAAAGTCGGGGGGGGCTGCTTGTTATCAGTTGAGCGACCCGAAAGTTGCCTGAACAAACGACTGGTTCAGCCGAGCCTGGCATACAAATGTATTCTCCTGAGCTAACGGTCCACTCTTTAGCTTTGAGAGTTTGGCCTTGCAAGCGATCATACTCATCTTTGTGACGGGATTCAGAGTGTCGGCGCAGATTGGATTCTTTGAATACCGCCACTGCATCTTGACAGATGATCCCTGTTGGTTAACAGCACTGATGGCGGTCGTTGTTAACCCGGGCCTTGACCGATCCGGTATGAATTTCGTTTTGATCATTTGAATCACAATTTTGTCAGAAGTTTTATGCCGGATGCCCTTCCTGTTACAACCCTCTGCATGTATCCGGGCTTGGGACCGGCGTGAGGGTGAACACTAGCTTGTGGCCCCCCCTCACGGCTGCCAGACTAAAAAACGTAATCATAATGCGTCTCTGGTATTGTTCAGGGGCCGGGTCAAATGTAAAGGTGGGCCGTATCTGGCCCACGGGCTGTAGTTTGGGGACCACTGATTTGCATTATTTGTAATGGGAAAAGTGGATTTGGAATTCGACCAAATCGGAATTCAACCAGCCGTCTGGAACGGATTATGTTTGAGAACCGAGACTCCACTGTATATTAATGATAAACATGTAAAAACAATAAATATTTCATAATAATAGTAATACATGTGCATTAACATTAATAATAATTAATAATAAATAATAATAACACAAGAATAAACTATAAGTCAAATAACCCTTATGATCATCAACTACCACAAAGATGTCACGTGGACAGGCAGGAGGTGGTGCGTAACAAAGGAGGAGGAGAATATTGTGCATGTGCACGCTACAAATGCTAGCGAGGAAAGGCTCGTTGGGAGCTCCCACAAGGCCAGTGCCTCTCAAATAGTGAGGCGTGCCCTCAATATGATGCTTGGGGGGGGGGGGGGGGGCATATGACCCTGGGGAACATGCCTTTTTGCGATACTGTACTAGAATAAAGTGTAACTGCACATTCTCTACAGTAGGTGGCAGTGGGGCTCTCAAGGTGTTCCCAGGAACACTTACATCCTTCCTAGGAACACCGTGAGAGCACCATTGCCACCTACTGTAGAGAATGTGCAGTTACACTAGTGATATTCTCACTGTGTTCCCTATGATGTAGGGAAAAAGTTCAGTTCAGTTCATTTTCTGAACCTGCTTAATCCTAACTTGGGTTGCGGGGAGGCTGGCGCCCATCCCAGCCAACTCAGGGTGAGGGCAGAGTACACCCTGGACAGCTCGCCAGGGCATCGCAGGGCGGAAACACGCTGACGGCTTTGCAGCCTACTCTTGTCGAAAGTCAGCAATGGTTCTTTTACATGCCTCACACCATAGACAGTGAGAGACATGGCCGGCCTTTGATAACCCAGTTAGCTCCACTGGAGGGGACAGTGACAACCTTGTGCAGAGTGGGACTCGAACCCCCAACCTTTGGATCAGCGATCCAGCGCCCTATACCACTATACCACCACTGCCCCTGTAGGGAAAAAGCACTGAGCAAATGATATGAAGTGCAGCAAACACTATTTATAGTCGCACGAGGGGTGCTGGGGGGCATCACAGAAAATAATTGAGAATCACTGCTCAAGGCGTTCTCAGAGCATGGAGGAATATACGCGGAAGAATACGAGGCTAATCGGCCTGGGAAAGCCAGTTCCTCAGCAGAGCTCGCAAATCAAAATTTTGCTGGTCGGATATTGGGATTGAAGCTCGTATCATGGAAGATTTATTATAAAAGACACTCGTAAGTCAAGGTACAACTGTACTGTATATGCATTTGAGGGTGGTCTAACACATCACTATGTGCGTACCCTTGTACGAATGAGCTCAGAGATGTCCATGAGTGTCCGGCGATCGCTGTGAGTGACAGGGAAGTGAGCCTATGCCAACCCTCCCTCCCATGAGAGCTCGACCATTTAGCTCAGATGGACTCCCGGCCACAGCCAACTGTGTGCGTTAACCCGGGTGCAAAAAATCCATCTTCAAGGCTTCTAGTCATCGTAAGGAGAGGTCGACGATTGTTACATTTTGTGAAGCATAAGATTTACTGGCGGCAAACACCAATAAAAGTGATGTAATGCTCAGAGTTACTTTCAGAAATGTACGAAATGCCTCTCTCTCTCTCTCTGCAATGTCACGCCTGGTTATATTGTGTCTTTACAAATTATTGATGATATGACTATAACTATATGCTCTACAACTGCTATAAATTTATTGATGATATAACTGTGAGTGATAGTATTAAGAGGTGGATCAAGGCTGTTAATTCCCACTGAAGGCTCAGGTACCAAATGCACGGCCCACCGCTGCTCTGTGTAGAGTCTACCTCTCTCTCTCTCTCTCTCTCTCTCTCTCGCTCTCTGTGTGTGTGTGTGTGTGTGTGTGTGTGTGTGTGTGTGTGTGTGTTAACCCTGCGATGGTCTGGCGAGCAGTTCAGGGTGCACCCGGAACGGGTGAGATAGGCTCCAGCGTGACCCTGGTCTGATTAAGCGGATGAATGAGATGATAACCAAAAGATTAGATTAATGAGAGGTGTTGAATAAACTTCAAAACTCTGGGTTCATCGATTCTTTTCCTTCCCTGAAGTGAAGTTTTGATTTATAAAGGAGTCTCTGTCCGCCTTTTATAGACGGCTGAGGGGGCGGGACAAGTGTGGAGGTTTCCATAGAAACGGGCCGGGGTAGAAGTACTATTAACGTCCGCCATTTAAATGGATGTAACCCCGGTGAAGAGCGAACTCTCGCGCTCTTATTCGCACAAATTCACTCGTTAAGTGACATTTGCGGCTTTGTATGTGAATAAAATACAGGCAGTCAATGTTTAAAGGTTTAACAAAGACTGTAAATATTTTATTCAAACAGGTATCAGGGAAGAAAAGAGAGAAACCGACTGTTGTTGTTCTCGGTAGTCTTCTCTCACAAATAAACACCAGCCGGTGATATTTCCTCTCACACACATGAACGAGTATTCTTTATTATTCCATTAAAAAATTAATTAAATATTAAAATCCAGTCACACATACAACCAGCGTCAAATTAAAGACCCACGAACAAGATGCAAACTGCTCTGGTGCCTTCAGAACAAAGCTTTTCTTTTCCATCTCTATCCAAAACACCGAACCAGAACCAGCATGCGGTGTAGGCAAGGGTCTATTCGTAGGTTAAACTGGGACTGAGTTGAAAACAAGGCCCTACCTTCCACTCCGTTATCACCGCTCATCCCTTCCATCCCTGTTTCCTCTGGACGGACCAGCCACATGAGTCACACAGGAACGATGACTGACGTCTCGGCGGGCCAATAGGAACCCAGCGCGTTCTCCGTTTGACCAATGGGAACGTTTCTTGTTTATTTTGGACGTGTCATATCATGTCTGTGGAATGAAAATAAAATAAATAAATAGGGGTTGTAGTCTGGGAAAAGACAAATAACTAACACACTACGACAAAGGGCTGCGTTTTTAGATTATAACAAGATTTATTTATTTATTTATTTTTTACCACTATCAATACTGTACAATAAAACAAATTATTACAGTTATTGTATGCACTGTGTTCTGGGGGTCTCTTCCTATGCCACACCTTATAATAAAAGACTACATTTCCCTGCATGAGGCTAAAAGCACTTTGATTTATTAGGTCAGTGATGGAACTTGTCCATGGCACACATTTGGGTGTGTGTGTGTGTGTGTGTGTGTGGTGATGGGGGGGGGGGGGGGGGGGGGAACTAGATTTGTTGTAATGGGACTAGATTTGTTGCTAGAGACCTAGTTAAATGTTCCTGCTGCACACCAGAAATAAATTGCTGTTTTAAAAAATAATAACTGTGTGCACTACAGCGAACACAAAACCATGAAAAGTTTAGCAAAGTGTGTCTTGTATTGCATGAAATTTGTTACAGTAAATCTGTACTTTTACACTGAAATAGTTAAAGCTGGTTAAACATTGCTTCTACAGTCATTTGTGCATCATATAAATAATATATCTGCAGGAAATAACAGCATGAGGCATTCTGTGGTCTGTGATAGTCCGAGATCCTTTCACCTCAGACAGTCTCGGGGCTCCTGGCCCTTTATTAAAGTCCCAAAATGATTGATTTAAGGGGGGGGGTCATTTTATTTTGTATTTTTATGTCTAGTTTTATAAAATGTACATGACAGTAGAAAAATAAGACATAAATATATATATATATATATATATAGATGCAGATATGTACAAAATAAATTAGGGAGAAGGAAATAAAACAACAAAATACATGTTGAAGAATCTTGCGTACAAAAAAAAAAAAAGCAGAGACCCTGAATCATTTTGGAAACATTTGCCCCAATGTGGGATCATTTGCTTGAATTTCCCAGAGGAAATTACAGTTTCAGAAAAACCCTGGAATTCTGGAAATGTCCTCTCGTTCTTTTCAGAAACAGGTGATCATTTTGTGATGATGTTGAGAATAATGCAGACTGTGGTTGTTTCAGATGTTTGTTTTTTTTTTTCTGGTCATTACCAGTCCTGAACAAAATGTCTGATGTCCTTGGTTTTGAGCACGATTCAGTTACAGCGGCAAAAATGGCCCTGAGCTTTGAGGGACTGTTTGTCATCATCTTCCTCATCTTCCCTGTCTACCTGGTCCTCCTGCTCCTCGTCCTCCTCCTCCTCCTCCTCCTCCTCCTCACTGTCAGACTCATCATAGAAGCAGATGGTTGCCTGGACCGGGAAGTTTCTCAGCAGTGCTTCGCCGTCGTTGTAAAGGTAGTCGTATGACTTGGATTTTGGCCAGAACAGTCTGTAGTTTAAAAGCAAAGAATAAATATTTAGAACAGCGTCCCCTTGGATTGACAGAAGAATTTAAAATGCCATTTAAAATTTTTTTTTTTTTTTTTGCATGTACCAATACATGGCCGGTGAACTTTGTTTAGCTTGAGCATCACAAGAGCACAGACCTGACAGGGTGCTGGAAAGGCTGAGTTTTACCATCTGCCCTGGTGTTGCTTGGCATGGTTGGTTGGGAATAAGGCTGTAAAGAGAAGAAGAAAGAGGTGTAAATGTACAAATGAAAGCATCCACTACGAGCTTCCTGCCTGGTATTTATGGGGTGATATCGGCACTAGCTACAAAGCTGTATCGCACCTTGGACTGGATCAGATAAAGTAGCTGTGAGTTGGTAGGTGTCAGGCTAAAAGAGTGTGGACTCGAGCCCAAACATTTCCCAGATGGGTTTACTAGTCTTGGCAGGCGTGTGCTAGCATTCTGGACGATATTCTATTTACACCTCTGTGCTGCAGTGCTACACTCTGGCTCAGACAGTGGTGCCATATGGCGGAGTGTCTCGGCGCTCCAGTTGGTCCTTCTGCCTTTGCACGGAGTTGGCTCAGTGTCAGCAAAACAGCTTGACAATCACACCTTCTGCTCTACCATACTGTTGCTAATACACTCCACATGTATATCCGCAGGCTCCTGGGGTTCATTTGTTTCCTAAAACAGTGTAAATGCATTCATGTGCTGTACAAATTTATTTATTTATTTATTTACTTGATCAGTGCTGCATACCATATGGAATTCTAACATAACGTACGTTTCGAAACAAGACAAATCACTAGATTTCGCCTCAAAATGTCTATACAGCTCTATATTCGGTAAAACTGAGATTAAAACCTACGTAGATAAACTTGGCCCTCTGGGTCACAGTATGCAAGTCCCGATGTGTCACGAGCCACGGTCTCCACAGGACAGGCTTGCTATGAGACAGAAGTCACGTAGTCAGTGTCAATAAAAAAACAAAACAAAACAAAACAAAACAAACAAACAAACAAAACCAGTAGGACAATTTGAGATGATGGAGCTATAAACGTGCAGCTTGGTGGTGCTTGTACCCTCAAACCTTCATTCCAGAGCCCAGACAATTAAATCTACAGCTTTTGGGTGGATATGGTTGCGCATGGGGCTCTACAGTGGTAGTTTGGTGGTTCTGGAGCTCAAAGTTGGAATCAACACCCTAGCACTGGAACCATCACTCCACAAGAACAACAACAACAACACGAGTTGATCACACGCTCATGATATTCATCTGTAGTTTATTTTAAGGTAATACGAATCACATTTCATTGTTGTTGTTGTTTTTACTTTAAAAACTCATTTATTTTAGCACCATTCGGATCACTGTTGCTCCCATGAGCCATGAGCTCAGCCTGAAATCTTCAGAGTAGTTGATAATCCTCCACTGTTTTACATTATGGAGCTCACCTGCTGTTGGGTTCCTGCTCCATCCTGGAGTCCTGGGCTGACCTAAAAGCCGGACAGCTGGAGAAATGTGTCTGGCTGGCAACGAGACAAGCAGACTTCATCCTTGCTGTCTTGGTTCGGTAGTCCAAACTCGTAAAACGAACGCGTGTGGTCTCGGTAAGAACCTCGTCGGGTGGAATGAATGAAGTTGAGGTCGCTGACCGGGGTTTATATAACACTGAGCCGCAGACGGAGGCGTGGCTCGGCGGCGCTGGGGGCGTGGACCATTGCGTTGTCTTAGCAACAGAAGTTTCAGCTGGAGAACGAGTCCATCTGCCTAAAAGATCGCGGTGATGACGAGCATTTTGTTGTGAATGCCTCCCCAGTTGTGTAAACAGCCCAGCACAGCGTGACGGTGAGAAATCTGCTACTGACAGCTGACTGCAAAAACACACAGGGGCCAAGTTACACACCATCTGTGACAAGCCGGACACCAAGGGGACAATGCGCCAGAGGGGTCACATATAACCATTACTTCGCCTAAACACTGGAGCCAGGGGATGCACAAGCATTCTCATCCAGCAGTAAAACTACATGCAAACACATCATCATCATCATCATCATCATCATCATCGTTTATGTTCAGCAATATTATTTCTCTTTTTAAGATTACTTTGTATATTTTCAATAATACACTTTATTATTTATTTATTGTGTAATTAAGCATTACAGAAAATAACACCACTGATGGACTTATTATGAACACTGTTCAATAACAACCCATTTCAAATAAAATACATTTTACCAAGGCACTGGTGGCCTGGTGCTAAAGCTGCTGGATCACTGATCCGAAGCTTGGGGGTTCAATCCCACTCTCCATGGGTGCTCACTGGCCCCCCAGTGCACTAACTGGGTTAACAAAGGCCGGCTGTGTCTCTCACTGTCTGTGCTGTGAGGTTCATGTTGCTGACTTTTGACGAGAGGAGCTGCCCTGCCATGGCCTAGTCATCCATCCAGGATGTGCTCTGCCCTTGTCCGGAGTTGGCTGAGAAGGGCGTCAGTGTTCCTGTGACCCTAATTAGGATTAACTGGTTAAAGAAAATGAATGAATAGGAATGAACATTTTCCTAGAAATATTAACACGTTGTTAAAAAGTATTATAATAATAATAATAATAATAATAATAATAATAATAATAATAATAATAATAATAATAATAATATGTTTAGGATATTCATCCATTTTTTGAACTGCTTAATCCTAATTAGGCTCATCAGGAGACTGGTGCCCATCTCAGCCGACTCTGGGTGAGGGCAGAGTACACCCTGAACAGCTCACCAGGCCATCACAGTAAGATATTAATGAAATTATTCATGTTAATCAGTCGCTCTTTTGTGCATTATTAGTGGGAAAACTACTACATAAACCCAAAGTATTCATATCGATGCTTTTATTACATTTATTTAAATCTGTGTAAATAGATTAATTATTGTATTTTAAATCATAAGGTGGAGATGGAGATGTAAAACCTGGCATTCAGGAAATCAATAAGGTGTATCTCTGTAAGTTGCATATTGCTATCCCTGTAGTATAAATAAATAAAAGAATAAATATGCAGTATATACAGTGTATGATATAAATATAAATAAATAAAAGAATAAATATGCAGTATATACAGTGTATGATATAAATATAAATAAATAAAAGAATAAATATACAGTATATACAGTGTATGATATAAATATAAATAAATAAAAGAATAAATATACAGTATATACAGTGTATGATATAAATATAAATAAATAAAAGAATAAATATACAGTATATACAGTGTATGATATAAATATAAATAAATAAAAGAATAAATATACAGTATATACAGTGTATGATATAAATATAAATAAATAAAAGAATAAATATACAGTATATACAGTGTATGATATAAATATAAATAAATAAAGAATAAATATACAGTATACACAGTGTATGATATAAATATAAATAAATAAAAGAATAAATATACAGTATATACAGTGTATGATATAAATATAAATAAATAAAAGAATAAATATACAGTATATACAGTGTATGATATAAATATAAATAAATAAAGGAATAAATATACAGTATATACAGTGTATGATATAAATATAAATAAATAAAAGAATAAATATACAGTATATACAGTGTATGATATAAATATAAATAAATAAAGGAATAAATATACAGTATATACAGTGTATGATATAAATATAAATAAATAAAGGAATGCAGTGGAGGCGGGATAATGCTCTATCTGCACTGATCTCTGATCAGCCACTCGCACTGAGGACTCCACGGGTCTGTCTGATCTCAGGTCAGTTCTCTCTCTCTCTCTCTCTCTCTCTCGCACGCGCTCACACCTCTTTCCGTTGAAGCGGGTGAAGAATCTCTCACTCCACGAACCTAATGAGCCCCTAACGGGGTCTTGATAGACTTCGTGGCTCCATTTGGGAAAAGTAAATTTGCAGGGCAGCAGTGCGCCGGGCTCCTGCAGGGCCAGCAAACTGACTGAAAGAAGGCAAAAGGCACAAACGGACAAGGCAGAGAGCGTGCAGTGCACAGATCGAACCGACAGAACGTGATCCTCGTGCACACGCGCATTGAGGGAGATCATAAACACAACACGTGCAGCCCTGAAGAGTTTAAAAACAACGCAGTGGTGAAAAATAATCACGAATTAAAGGAACTGATTAAAATAGCAGTTGTGATGAAGCAGTGGAAACTGGTGGCTTCGTGCTTA
>CM045735.1:2267160-2272160 GCA_024760905.1 Plotosus lineatus
ACTTGGTGTGTCCTGTGGAAGGAAAGTAGATAAGGAGACTTGGTGGTGGAATGAGGAAGTGCAGGAGTGTGTACAAAGGAAGAGGTTACCTAAGAAGAAGTGGGACATTGAGAGGACCGATGAGAGTAAACAGGAGTACAGGGAGACACAGCGTAAGGCGAAAGTAGCAGTGGCTAAGGCCAAACAGAGGGCGTATGATGACTTGCATGATAGGTTGGACAGTAAAGAGGGAGAAAATGATCTATACAGGTTGGCACAGCAGAGAAATAGAGATGGGAAGGACGTGCAGCAAGTTAGATTGATAAAGGACAGAGAGGGAAATGTATTGACTGATGACAGAAGTGTGCTGGGAAGATGGAAAGAGTACTTTGAAGAGCTGATGAATGAGGAAAATGAGAGAGAAAAAAGAGTAGATGAGGTGACCATTGAGGAGCAGGATGTAGCTAAGATCAGTAAGGGTGAAGTGAGAAGGGCATTGAAGAGGATGAAGAATGGAAAGGCAGTTGGTCCTGATGACATACCTGTGGAGGTATGGAAGTGTCTAGGAGAGGTAGCAGTAGATTTTCTGACAAGAACATTCAACAAGGTCCTAGAGAGTGAGCAGATGCCGGAGGAGTGGAGGAGAAGTGTGCTGGTGCCCATTTTTAAGAACAAGGGAGACGTGCAGTGTTGCGGCAACTACAGCAGGATAAAGTTGATGAGCCATACGATGAAGTTATGGGAAAGAATAGTGGAAGCTAGACTAAGGGCAGAGGTCAGCATTTGTGAACAACAGTTTGGTTTCATGCCAAGAAAGAGCACCACGGATGCAATGTTTGCTTTGAGGATGTTAATAGAGAAGTACAGAGAAGGTCAGAGAGAGCTACATTGTGCCTTTGTGGATCTGTAAAAAGCATATGACAGGGTGCCAAGAGAAGAACTGTGGTATTGCATGAGGAAGTCTGGAGTGGCAGAGAAGTATGTTAGAGTGGTGCAGGACATGTATGAGAGATGTAAGACAGTGGTGAGGTGTGCTGTCGGTGTGACAGAAGAGTTCAAGGTGGAGGTGGGACTGCATCAAGGGTCAGCTCTGATCCCCTTCTTGTTTGCTATGGTGATGGACAGGCTGACAGATGAGGTGAGACAAGAATCTCCATGGACTATGATGTTTGCAGATGACATTCTGATCTGTAGTGAGAGCAGAGAACAAGTGCAGGAAAATCTAGAGAGGTGGAGGTATGCCCTGGAAAGGAGAGGAATGAAGGTTAGCCTCAGAAAATCAGAATACATGTGTGTGAATGAGAAGGACCCAGGAGGAACGGTGAGGTTACAGGGAGCAGAGATAAAGAAGGTGGAGGATTTTAAGTACTTAGGCTGAACAATCCAGAGCAATGGAGAGTGTGGAAAAGAGGTGAAGAAGTGTGTGCAGGCAGGCTGGAATGGTTGGAGCTGAGGTCTGTTCGTGGCCCAACCCCAACTTGAACACCTTGAGCTTGAAGAACTCGATGCATGGCTTCAGTAAGAAGGAGCTATGGAAGTTCACTGGAAGTGCTGAGTAAAATGTTTCCGGATCGGGTGATCTCAATGTGGTACTGTTGGGTGTTCGGCCTGTTCCCCTGACCCCACCCCTTGTATTTTATTTCTGTGGTGTTACCTTAAATCACGAGTGTATACTGATCCATCCCAAATTCTAGACGCCCTTAAGGTTGACATTCAGCAGGAGATCTCCACAGTTCCACACGACATGACCCATTGAGCCATGGCAGCCTTCAGAAATCACCTCCAAGAGTGTACAGAATATGACGGCCATCATTTGGAGGATCATCTTTAAAATCTGATTAATAAGAACTGTACTGAATGAAGAATCATGTGCTCATAACCAAATTTGGAGAAATGCGGGGAAACATTCTTTAAAAAACACAACATACGAGTTGTTTCTATATATGTACAGTACTGAATATTTTTCAGGTCGGTCTGAGGTCAGTGTTGTTGCTCAGGCCAGTGTGTGAAGGTGATGGTTTGGGAATAGGCTTCCAGACTCCAGTGTGATTTCCATGTGATTCTGGAAGGGTGGGAGAGGTGTGCATGAAGGGCCGGTGTGAAGGCTGGTGTCATTCTTGCACCTCTCCAAATGAGGCAGGTGACAAGGAATGACATCAGTGAACATGGAGAACTTTAGATAATACAGGAGTCCAAGGTTAACTCTCCACTGTTGTAGCTGACGACTTGATTGATTCTTTGGACCAAAAAAAACTTTATCTGCAGCTTTATAATAATGGGTCTGATTTTTGGAGTTGAGCCCCTTTTGAACCTTGACCTTCATGATGGTTTTTAGTTCAGTTTGCTTGCCGCCTATAAGCAGGATTGTGAAAAACCTACTGATCCGATATCCATGTAACTTGGTGGAGTGGTAAGGCATTGACTGAGGAAGGATCCATAAACTTTTATAGCAGATCTGAGTAACGGTACAGATCCACTGATTGATTATTACTTTGCCAACATGGAAAGATAGCACTTCCACATCACAACAAGAGGGTGCTGGGTTCAAATCCCGGGCTCAGCGTTTCTGAGTGAAACTTGTATACTCTCCCCATGCTTGTGTGGGTTTCCTCTGGGCACTCCAGTTTTCTCTCACAGCCCAATAACATGTACATTGGGTTAATTTGGTGTTCCAGGTTGCCCATATGTGTGCATGTTGGTGTGAATGGTTGTGTATATGCTGCCCTGTGATGGTCTTGGGACCACCTTCACCCAGAGTTGGTTGAGATCGACATGAGCCTCGACGGTAAATTGTAGGATTAATTAGGTCAGCACATGAGCGAGTGACTACAAACAAGCTGTTTTGGAGGTTGTGGGTCAGTTTGAGGTCAGTGTCGGTGTGTAAGTGCCCGGGTGGGAATGGACCCTCGGACTCTGCTCCAGGAGCGAGAGAATGGAGGAGTTGTAAGAGTGATAGAAGTGTGTTGATGGAGGTGTGAGACCTGGTGCCATTCCTACACTTTTCTTAACGAGAGTAGAAGTGTGAGATGTGGTGAAGAGGAGTCATATCATCAGGGTCATGGAACAATCCTGAAAACTCTGACCCTGAGGTCATGTGAGTAATTATCTTGTTGTTGTTTTTTGTTGTAGAGGAATATCAGACCATCATCGGATGAACACACACATTTTTCATTTGGAACAGCTAATTAGCCTAATTGGAATGTCTTTGGAATGTGGAAGGAGACCAGGGTACCCAGAAGAAACCCACGTAAGCACGGGCAGAACGTGCACAAAAACGCCTTCACCGAGTTCAGGACTCAAACCCTTGACCTTTCTGTTGTGTGATGGACGTACGAACCACTGCACCACTGTACCACCGTTATGGGTTTTTTTCGAATCATATGATCATAAGTTCTGACCCGTGAGCTACCTAAAGTTACACTGTGAAAGCAGAAACAACATCCAACGTTGTATTGGATAAAATGTGGAATGCTCTGTGTTTCATTCAGGTTCGAAGTAAAACCTTCAAGGTGCTGATGTGGGAATCTCGATTCAGATCCGAGGCTGGAGTGTGTCTCTCAACACCTCCAATCTCATTTGGGGAGGTGCAGGAGCAACACCAACAACATCACACCTCCAGAAGCACACTTCTCTCTCCCTCTCAACTCCACCACCTTCTCTCTGCTGGCACCTCGGTCTCTGTGTCTGAGTTCAGGAACGTTATTCCCACAGCGGCACCTTCAATGCCCTCAATACCGCTGATCCCTGACATACGGTTCCCAGTGACCTCATTTTAACCCATTCAGTTCTTACTTTAAAACAAATTAGTTCGAGGTGGCTCAGAGAGAGAGAGAGAGAGAGAGAGAGAGAGAGAGAGAGAGAGAGAGAGATTAGATATGTAGCTAAATTGATTTAGTGACAGTTATTAAACACTTTATTTTCGCTGTATTCTCTGAATTTTCTGTATATTTATACTTGTAGGGGTTGGGAGAGTTTGTTCTCTCGATTTATTGATGTTAGCACTCGAGCCCTTGAGAAAATGATGGCTTGCCATTTTGTCATGCTTCGTTGGACATGTGAAGGTCACTTTGCAAAAGTGGACCAAATGCAATCTGAGCAAAACACAATGTGAGAAGTGGTTTGGGAAGCACAAAGGCTCAAAAATGTCCATTATCCTTATAGTCTACTGCACATCATAATACCACGTACACCACGGGAACAATGTCTCTAGCTAATGGATACTGTGGAGACAGGGTTGAGCTACAGTGAGGTCGCGAGCGGTATGGGCTGTACACAACACGACGGGGTCAGTTTACAACATGCCACGTCCATGGTGAGGCAGAGTGACGACTCCTGAAGAGGATCGCTACATCTGGTGGCAGCACTTTCACTGTGTGACCAGTTTCACTGTGCTGTATCAGCACTTATATCAACTGTATCACATTAATAATCACCTGTATCACATTAATAATCACCTGTATCACATTCATCATCACCTGTATCACATTAATCATCACCTGTATCACATCAATAATCACATGTATCACATCAATCATCACCTGTATCGCATTAATCATCACCTGTATCACATTAATAATCACCTGTATCACATTAATCATCACCTGGATCACATTCATCATCACCTGTATCACATTAATCATCACCTGTATCACATCAATAATCACATGTATCACATTAATCATCACCTGTATCACATTAATCACCACCTGTATCACATTAATCATCACCTGGATCACATTCATCATCACCTGTATCACATTAATCATCACCTGTATCACATCAATAATCACATGTATCACATCAATCATCACATGTATCACATTAATCATCACCTGTATCACATTAATCATCACCTGTATCACATAATCATCACCTGTATCACATCAATAATCACATGTATCACATTAATCATCACCTGTATCACATTAATCATCACCTGTATCACATTAATCATCACCTGTATCACATCAATAATCACATGTATCACATCAATAATCACCTGTATCACATTAATCATCACC
>CM045735.1:2279660-2297160 GCA_024760905.1 Plotosus lineatus
TCTTCGTAAAACGTCTCAGCAACCCTCGACTCACAGCAGGACACCGTCCCTGACGTCTCTGTCTCTGATACAAGTGAATGATTTACAGCAGCAGTGGCATGAAGAAGTAAACTGGAATCAACCGACTTGGCCGTGGCTCAGGAATTCTGTGTGTGATGAATAAACATTCCTGCCCCAGTGAGGGACTTCTACAAACATCTGGAGATGGATTCTTCTCATCGGACAAAAATCTCCCGTGTAGACAACAAAATTGCAGAATCGTTCGACATGGATAGCTTGTACTATCTGTCGGGGTGGCCCGGTGGTGCACAGTGAGAAGGGGCTTCTGTGTGGAGTTTGCATGGTCTCCCCGCGGCTGCACTCGTTTCCATGGACAGTGGGCTAATGCATTCCTTTTCTGAATTACTTAATCCTAATCTGGGTGACAGGGACGCTGGCCCCCATCTCAGCCAACTCTAGGTGAGGGCAGGGTACACCCTGGACAGCTCGCCAGGCCATCGCAGGGTCAACACTCACACAATCATTCCTACTCATGCCTCGGGGTGAGGAACAGCTAACTACCCGACTGTGCATGTTTTCGGACAGTGGAAGGAAACCAGAGTACCCGGAGGAAACCCACACAAACACAAGTAGAACATGCAAACGCCACACAGAAACGCCCGAGCTGGGCACTTCGGCTGTGAAGATGGAGAAGGGGAGGAACTGGGTGAAGGTGGAGTACACCCTGAACAGCTCACTAGACCATCACAGAGCAACACACACACACACACACACCCAACCATTCCCATGCACACTTAAACCTCGGGCCAATTTGAAACAAACAATATGCATGCGGAGGAAACTGGGGTACCCAGAGAAAACCAATACGGGAACCGGGCGAACATGCAAACTCCACACAGAAACACCCGAGCTTGGGACTCAAACCCACGACATTGTGCTTGACCTCTCAATAATTACAAGAGAAGTCCATTAGTACACAGCACGAGGAAGGAAACTATGAGTGGAGCCACAGATGAGTGGCAGATGTCTTCTTTTCCTTTCGGTTGTTCCCTTCAGGGGTCGCCACAGCGAAGCATCTGACTGGTGTGAAAAAGAACACTGGCGTGTGCCCCCTCGCGGCTGCATTGGATTAGTACCACACGTCAACTTGGTGTTTTTGGTAAGCTCGGGGTCCTGGTCGAGTCTACAGTGGTGTTATGGCGACCTCTGCTGGTAAATTCTCGAACAGCACCTCTGAATGAAGTGGGAGAAATCAGGAGGACGTGATTTAGTTGTTGATGTATTTTTATAAAATTGTCTAGCTTTCTCTCATTGGGTAAAACCCACTTCCATCACACCCCCAGTGCGTTCCTACATTTTCTTATGAATCATGATTTTCTTTTATTCTGCCAACACAAGTCAACAGCTGATCCTCCGCCATATTGGATACTTAGTTCAGATATAAACATTTTTTTCAGACCACACCTTTTGTCCACTTCTCACCAATCAGGCACAGATGACCTTCAAAGTCTTATGAAATCCTCCAAAAAAAACCCCCGCCCCTTTCATAACAATCATTTTCATAATTTTCAAAAAAAACAGGAAGTGATCTCATATCTCAGCCAATCTTTGGTCATCTGACAGGAATGGCGTGGTGTTCCAGTGATAATCACATCCACCTCACAGCAAGCAGGTCCTGGGTGAGGCTCAGGCGTTTCTGTGCACTTCTGTATGTTCTTCTGGCATTTGCGTGAGTTTTCACTGGGTACAACTGCCCTGGCTGTGTGTGTTGGTTCTATCATGGCCTGGTGGCCTATTCAGGGTCCCTTCTTCAGTGTACCCCATCATCATCCAGAGTCTGCTGAGATAGGCTCCAGCCTCACTGTAACCCCAATAGTATTACGTGGTTCAGGCACTGAGCGATTGAATTCCTGTTTCCATAGTAACTTTACCACTCCAGGCTTCCTGGACCCCAAAATCGTGGCTTGCAGGTTGAGTTCATAATAATTCGAGGGACTCGGGTAGAAGTTATTGTTGATGGTTTGTGAGAACATGTTTGTGGGCAGTTTTGTTCGTGCTTTGTAACAGTCAGACATGAAATTGTAACGTGATGCTCAGTCACATGACACTGTTTTTTATTATTCAGTTTTACAGTATTTGTAATTTTTACAAGGTACATGATGACAGGATTTAATCTGATGTGGAGGCATGAAAAGCAAAAATTCTTTAATAAATACAAAAAACAGCTGTGAGAACTTTGTGGTGGAACAAACGGAATTCTGACATCATGCTTTATTCTTTAGATTAATTACAGTCTCATCATTTCACGAAGAGCAGGTTTTTGTCGTGCTGTTGTGTTCTGACATGTCCTCAGTCGTTGCGTCTCTTCTGTCTCGGGCAAACTCGATGACAAGCGGTTTGTCCTGCAGCCTGTAGCCATTGACGGTGTCCAATGCTGCTTGTGCAGTCTCTATATCTGTGTGGCAACAGATCGACACGCATTTGTTAATGACGCTATCAGTTAAAGATGAACAAAAGCATCGGGGGATTTAAATGTGACACCATAATGTTTGCAAGCTCTCCCACACCATTCCTGTACTATCATCTCTCCATTGGCTTCCTGTAGCTGTTCGCGTTAGATTCATAACCTTAATGCTTGCCTACAAAGCTAAAAATGGACCTGCAGCCTCCTACCTCAAAGCACTCATCATAGTCTGCACTGCACTGCTAGACTGGTCTCTCCATCTACCAAGGGACAAGGAAAACATGCATCGAAACTCTTCTGCTCTGGACCAAGGTGGTGGAATGAACTAGGTCTAGATGTCCAGACAGTTGAGTCACCAGGTGTCTTTATACGACGGCTGAAAACCTACATTTTTTTTCTGAGGTACTTGGATGTCTCACACACACACACACACACACACACACACACATATACACACACCCCTATCCACTGAGCTTTGACTGATGGTATAGTACTTAATCTATGTCGTAGTGAACCTGTACATAAGAATGTATTTCCTGATAGTGAAAGCGTTTCCATAAGTTGTTCTGGATAACGGCATCTACTGTAAACATAAATAATGCATACCAGGGAAGGTGATGAAGGCTTGGCCCTTCAGCCTGCCTGTCAGGAGGCGATACACTACTGGGGTTGTGTCGTCTTTCTGAAACCGTGAGAAAAGAGCCACCAGCTGAGCCAAGGAGGCTCGAGGACTCATATTCTTCACACACAGCACCTACATAGAAAACACACGCAACACAGTATAGCACATTACACACACACACACACACACACACACACACACACACACACACACACACACTTTATTATAATTACATTATTATTATGAGACAAGTTTAAAAGTGTCTGCTTTAGCTACAGCATGTCCTAAAACCTGCAATATGCAAATAAGCACTGATATATTTTATCATCATATGTCACCCAGGAATGGCGAGCTCTGATTGGTTCTCTACCTGGGGATGAATTAACAGTTATTCCACAACCTTAGATCATATATGAGCTCATTGCAACACTAATAGCTGGGCAGGCTAATAGTGGTACCTGATCAGAGTGGGTGGGACAATGAACCAGATAACAAACCAATCAGAGCTCACTGTTCTTGGGCACAATTCACACTTGACAAGAACTAAATTGAATTACAACTGAAAATAAAACGGAATGGAGATCCGTAACCGCTCTGTTTAGTGCGTCTATAAAGGAAACCTACATGTGATGGATCCCCACGCTGATAATTCCGAAAGCGTGAGATTCCCCTGATGCCATCCTCGGTCTCTCGGTTGTTCCTGATTTCCTCGTCGGAAATTCCCTCCACTTTACCGCTAACGAGCACCGGACCGCTCTGGCCCTGACCGCAACATGAGGTCACGCGTCCAATGGTCTGGTCGACCGTCAGTTTCTGTGGAACAGAAGATGATTCTTGATTCTGAAGCTGTTTCGTGGATTCTGTCCTATGGGTTGATTGGCTGTTACAGCCGTTGAGAGCGTGTGACTGATCAGAATCTGGGTGAGCACTTGGCGTTTGGACGTGATCAGGATCTGTCTGGGATGAGGCCTGTGTTTCGCTGTTAGAGTCTTTCTTATGGTCCTTCAGGAAATCTCTGTATAATGAATCCATTCGGTTGGAAAAGGTCGCCCCCTGCTGGCCATTCTCCTCTATGAGAGAAGACAAAATAAGATTTTATTATTTCTTTATTTAACATTTTTACCACCAGATATAATAAGGCCAGTTGAGCCCCACACCTTCCGAGCGGTGTCTGGATACAGGGCAGTGTGGTTAGAGTGGTGGTTAGCAGTTCACGTCGCAGCAAGAAGGTCAGGTTTGGTCAGGACGTTCTGTGTGGAGTCTGCATGTTCTCTCCATGCGCGTATGGGTTACTCCGGGTACTCCTGTGGATTTCCTCACACAGTCCAAAGGGTTTTTTTCCCCCAGCATTTTTTTTGTGCTCACTGTGCTTGAATGGATTTCCTCTGGGTCCTCTGGTTTCCTTCTACAATTCAAAGCTCATGAGGCTAACCGGCAGCTCCAATTTGCCCCATGTTAGTGTGACATCAAATGTTTGTGTGCATAATGCCCTGTGAAGGACTGGCAAAGTATTCGAGGTGTAACCCATCTTCACGGCCGACGTAGATTTAGACTGTGGGAGGAAACCGGATTACCTGGAAGAAACTTAGACGAGCTCTGAGGACAACATGCAAATTGCACACAGAAGTCATCAGGTATGGGATTTGAACCAAGGACCTTCTTGCTGTGAGGCGGAGCTGTTAAGTGTTATGCACTTCCGGCTAGACCATCATCTCATACCTTGATAGTAGAGGGCAGTAAGGAAGCTGGAGCGGTCAGTGCCGTGAAATAAAGCCTTCTCGATCTCCATCTCTCTCCGCGTGAGAGCTCGGCTGCCTGAGAAACGCTGGGGCTGGGACAGTAACTCCGCCCTCGCTGACATCTTATCCCAAATGACCTGAAGGCGCTCATTCCGTGCTTCGGGAGCTGCATTCACACCACGATTCTGAAAAACACCATTTTTAATTCCTTTCCTGTTAAAATACCTTATACAGAACAAAGTTCATATGGAAGCACAAACAGCTGCGAGATCACACACAAAATGTAATCAGTGCTTTGAAGGCCCAGGACCCAAATCTGCTGAAACTTTTGGGGAGAATCCATCCATTATTTTACACGTTATCGTGGACACAGACACTCAGGCAGACAGGCAAACAGACAGACATGCCCACGACAGCCTCCTCACTTAGTGGATCATACAATTCCATGCATACTAATAATTCTACAGTGTGTTCATATAATTCCACAGTGTGTTCATATAATTCTACAGTGTGTTTATATAATTCCAGTGCGTTCATATAATTCTACAGTGTGTTCATATAATTCCACAGTGTGTTTATATAATTCAACAGTGTGTTCATATAATTCTACAGTGTGTTCATATAATTCTACAGTGTGTTCATATAATTCTACAGTGTGTTTATATAATTCCACAGTGTGTTCATATAATTCTAGTGTGTTTATATAATTCCACAGTGTGTTCATATAATTCCACAGTGTGTTCATATAATTCTACAGTGTGTTCATATATTTCTACAGTGTGTTTATATAATTCTACAGTGTGTTCATATAATTCTACAGTGTGTTCATATAATTCTACAGTGTGTTTATATAATTCTACAGTGTATTCATATAATTATACAGTGTGTTCATATAATTATACAGTGTGTTTATATAATTCTACAGTGTGTTTATATAATTCTACAGTGTGTTCATATAATTATACAGTGTGTTCATATAATTCTAGTGTGTTTATATAATTCCACAGTGTGTTCATATAATTCTAGTGTGTTTATATAATTCCACAGTGTGTTCATATGATTCCAGTGTGTTCATATAATTCTACAGTGTGTTCATATAATTCTACAATGTGTTCATATATTTCTACAGTGTGTTTATATAATTCTACAGTGTTCATATAAGTCTACAGTGTGTTCATATAATTCCACAGTGTGCTCATATAATTCTACAGTGTGTTCATATAATTCTACAGTGTGTTTAGAGAATTCCACAGTGTGTTCATATAAGTCTACAGTGTGTTCATATAATTCTACAGTGTGTTTATATAATTCTAGTGTGTTTATATAATTCCACAGTGTTCATATCATTCCAGTGTGTTCATATAATTCTACAGTGTGTTCATATAATTCTACAGTGTGTTCATATAATTCTACAGTGTGTTTATATAAGTCTACAGTGTGTTCATATAATTCTACAGTGTGTTCATATAATTCCACAGTGTGTTCATATGATTCCACAGTGTGTTCATATGATTCCAGTGTGTTCATATAATTCCACAGTGTGTTTATATAATTCCACAGTGTGTTCATATAATTCTACAGTGTGTTTATATAATTCTACAGTGTGTTCATATAATTCTACAGTGTGTTCATATAATTCCACAGTGTGTTCATATAATTCTACAGTGTGTTCATATAATTCCACAGTGTGTTCATATGATTCCACAGTGTGTTCATGATTCCAGTGTGTTCATATAATTGTACAGTGTGTTCATATAATTGTACAGTGTGTTCATATAATTCTACAGTGTGTTTATATAATTCCACAGTGTGTTTATATAATCCACAGTGTGTTCATATAATTCTACAGTGTGTTCATATAATTATACAGTGTGTTTATATAATTCTAGTGTGTTTATATAATTCCAGTGTGTTCATATAATTCCACAGTGTGTTCATATCATTCCAGTGTGTTCATATAATTCTACAGTGTGTTCATATAAGTCTACAGTGTGTTCATATGATTCCAGTGTGTTCATATGATTCCACAGTGTGTTCATATGATTCCACAGTGTGTTCATATGATTCCAGTGTGTTCATATAATTCTACAGTGTGTTCATATAATTCTACAGTGTGTTTATATAATTCTACAGTGTTCATATAAGTCTACAGTGTGTTCATATAATTCCACAGTGTGTTCATATAATTCTACAGTGTGTTCATATAATTCTACAGTGTGTTTATATAATTCCACAGTGTGTTCATATAAGTCTACAGTGTGTTCATATAATTCTACAGTGTGTTTATATAATTCCACAGTGTGTTCATATCATTCCAGTGTGTTCATATAATTCTACAGTGTGTTCATATAATTCTACAGTGTGTTTATATAAGTCTACAGTGTGTTCATATAATTCTACAGTGTGTTCATATAATTCCACAGTGTGTTCATATGATTCCACAGTGTGTTCATATGATTCCAGTGTGTTCATATAATTCCACAGTGTGTTTATATAATTCCAGTGTGTTCATATAATTCTACAGTGTGTTTATATAATTCTACAGTGTGTTCATATAATTATACAGTGTGTTCATATAATTCTACAGTGTGTTTATATAATTCTACAGTGTGTTCATATAATTCTACAGTGTGTTCATATAATTCCACAGTGTGTTCATATAATTCTACAGTGTGTTCATATAATTCCACAGTGTGTTCATGATTCCAGTGTGTTCATATAATTGTACAGTGTGTTCATATAATTGTACAGTGTGTTCATATAATTCTACAGTGTGTTTATATAATTCCAGTGTGTTCATATAATTCCACAGTGTGTTCATATCATTCCAGTGTGTTCATATAATTCTACAGTGTGTTCATATAAGTCTACAGTGTGTTCATATAATTCTACAGTGTGTTCATATGATTCCACAGTGTGTTCATATGATTCCACAGTGTGTTCATATAATTCCACAGTGTGTTCATATGATTCCACAGTGTGTTCATGATTCCAGTGTGTTCATATAATTCTACAGTGTGTTTATATAATTCTACAGTGTTCATATAATTGTACAGTGTGTTCATATAATTGTACAGTGTGTTCATATAATTCTACAGTGTGTTTATATAATTCCACAGTGTGTTTATATAATCCACAGTGTGTTCATATAATTCCACAGTGTGTTCATATAATTCTACAGTGTGTTCATATAATTATACAGTGTGTTTATATAATTCTAGTGTGTTTATATAATTCCAGTGTGTTCATATAATTCCACAGTGTGTTCATATCATTCCAGTGTGTTCATATAATTCTACAGTGTGTTCATATAAGTCTACAGTGTGTTCATATGATTCCACAGTGTGTTCATATGATTCCACAGTGTGTTCATATGATTCCACAGTGTGTTCATATGATTCCACAGTGTGTTCATATAATTATACAGTGTGTTTATATAATTCTAGTGTGTTTATATAATTCCAGTGTGTTCATATAATTCCACAGTGTGTTCATATAATTCTACAGTGTGTTCATATGATTCCACAGTGTGTTCATATGATTCCACAGTGTGTTCATATGATTCCACAGTGTGTTCATATAATTCCACAGTGTGTTCATATAATTCTATTGTGTTTATAGTTCTAGTGGGTTTGGGACCGGCGTGAGGGAGAGACACTGGTTTGTGCCCCCCCCCCCCCCCCCTCACGGCTCCATTTAAATTCAAGTCAAGCGCCACCGCTGTAAGTAACTTGTTTTCTGGATTTATTTATTTTTGTAATTTAATGTAATTAGAACCTTTTTTTAAAATGTGTCATTCTTTTATGAGTAAAATTTGGTCACGTTGGCATAATGCTGACATACAATGAATAAAACCCTTCAGTGGACACCGCCCTCTATTTTAACCACATCGAACCACATGCCATGGTGAGGGTGGGTTTTTTCCCTACAGCTGGACTCAAATGGGCCCAAACGCCACCTGCTGGTTAAACCCCTGAACTGCAGAAGGCAGATACTGACGTAAAGGAAACTGGTATTTCTCTACATCATGAAATTTTTATTTACACAGTGAAGCGCATTAGGAACCTCACACCACCTCTTTCTCAGTAGTAATTCCTCTTTCGTCTTTTTGAAATATACTGAGCTGCAGTGTGTGGGATGGGGCGGACTGGGGAGAGGGCGGAGCCGAAGGTCATGAACTGACCATGTAAGGACAACTACAGCACACACCTTGAGCGAGACCCTAATTCTTTGTGATGCTACAGCCTCCATATATGGCGTGTGACATTTCAGCTGGTCACATTACCGCGGCCTATCCCACAAACCTCAGAAAGGGGTACCCTCCTTATATTTGCCCTTTTCAGCCCTTCTCGGCTCCCCTCAGCCTCTGCCCGCCCTTCTCTGCCCACACTCATCCCCTTCCCCACCATGCTCCGGTCTCAGCCCTTCCCTGCCCCATAGCCCACATCTCTCAGCCCCCGCTTTCAACCACTTGTGCACTTTTTATCATGTTTCATTAAAATGCAGTGGGCGGAGTTCGATAAGGAGCAGGAGACGATGTTACTAGCAGGTCTCGGCTTTGACACTCCATGAGTACTTCAGGTTTTACTCTGACCTTCCCACCACCATCCTGCACATCTCGGTTCCTCCACAGCTTGATCTCGGCATCCGTGAGGCCCAGTTCTCTCAGGCTGGCGAGTTCCTTGTCTCCGTCCTGCAGCGCCTGGAACTGGGCCAGACTGCACACCCCTGCCGCCTGATCGCCGAACGGCTTGTACAGCGCAGCCGGGGCAAAGCATTTCTTCTTTGCTACACAACTGCGGGAAGAAGAAAAGGACTGATTGGGTTTTTTTTTGCCCAGTGAGAGCTGTGAGTCATCCTGACAAGCAGCAGCCTTAAGCGATATTTATTACTTACCAGTGATTTCATGCACACGGGTAAAAACACGCGAACAAAAACACTCCACGTTCCAAATCAGCAAACACTTCTAATACTACACGTTAATAAAATCTCACTGGCTCCAGGAGTTCTTAAAGGAAACACCCCACCCTGTTTGTTTATAATCAAATATTCCCGACATGTTTAGCGGTCGTGGCGGAGTATTTATTTTCTTCACTTGAGAAGTTAGCAGGCGACCTGGCGGCCCAACGAAGCACAATGTCGAGGATTGTCAGCAGAACTGCAGAGTTCGTGCGTGAGTGACCTTGACCTCCTTTTCAAGGCCACAGACATAAAAGAGTATCTTAGGTTTGAGGACGTTTACTTCCCGCGAGCTGAACCTAGGGCTTTCAAAACTTACCGCGTTTGTTCTATATTGGGAAATGAAATGAAATGGTCCTTGCAGCAGATTATTACGAAACCCAGCGCAAAGGAAAAGCAAAATGCTGACCTTGGAGTCCCACAATGCAATGCAGATGCACACCTGAAGCGGTACTGAGGAGACCTGATTTGGCTAGTTGGCACACTACAGGGCACGACGTAAGCATTAATGGAAGTGGGCGACACGTTGGGGTAGTGTGCCTCACGGCAAGAAGGTCCTTGGTTTGAATCCTAGGCTCAGGCAAGTCTGTGTGGAGATTACATGTTCTCATGCCACACGCTTGTGTAGGATTCCAAAGACATGCACATTAAGCTACATGTAGGGCTGAGTGCAAGGGTTTGTGTGTGTGTGTGTGTGTGTGTGTGTTGGCCCTGCGATGTCTGGCAGACTATTCAACGTGTAGCCCATCTTTGCCCAGTGTCAGCTAAGGTGGGCTGAGCCTTCCCATGACCCTCACAGGATAAGGCGTTTCAGCCAATGAAAGCGCTTCAGAGGATAATTTAGCGCCACACTCGAGGACTAAACCGCCGCCACATCGCTTTCTTTATTTAGAAAGAAAATGACGGGCTACTTCTCTCAGGTGGCATCTAGCAGTGAGCAGGTGAACGGCACTATGGGTAATATAGGAAAATGCTGAAGGGAAAATAGCCAGGAATAACATGTGAGGAAAAGAAACTTTAATTGCAAAGCAAATGATGGAGGACGCTGGAGCCCACACAGGTTCTTCAGGATGGAATTTTCCTTTAGGTCTTACCACCACTGAGTCGCACTACCGACTCACCTGCTCGGAAATTTCTGAAATTCAGAACGAAGTGCATCGGGTGTGACTGGAATATGGAGTACAGGTCAGGATCAGAAGGGAACCCAAGCCTGTGGCGAAGAAGTGGATCTTACCGGTCGATGTCGACGTCCGTATCGAGTTGTTGGAGCAGCAGGTTGTGTAGCTGCCGCTGTCCTTCCGTCTCCTGCTCCTCGGGAACCGGACCTTCATCACAAACCCGCCGGGCGACCCTGCGGAATTTTAACTCTTTCATAACAAGTTACGGACATTTCCCGTTTCTGTTCCAAATCGTTACTAGGTGTGACTGTCTAAGTGTTGGCTGAGATAGGCACCAGCCTCCCCAGGACCCTAGTAGGATTAAGCAGCTTGATTGCAGTGATCTTCAGAGTGTGTAAACACCATTTACATTCTGGAGCATAGTGTACCTACTTCACCTGCTGAAGAATGAAGGAAATGATTGATTACAGGCTGTGGGTCGTTGTAAACTTCCCCCACAAGAGCCATACGGAGCTCTCAGATAATCCCCAGTATAAGTGTGGGAGCGAGCATGTGGTCGGTGGCTTGCCAAATAAAAACTGTCAAACTGCTCTCAAGGTGGCAAATTATTTAAAAATTAACAGTGCTGAGTAATCGGGTGAATCGATACGCCAGCATGTATATATATATATATATATATATATATATATATATATATACTGTATATATATATATACTGTATATACAGTCACCCCTTGAATTTCGCGGATAATATAGACTAGACCAGGCCACGATAATCGAAAAACCGCGAAGTAGTATCACCCCTCTCATTTCTACCATACTTATATGCTTTCGCGTCTATACAATATCAAGAAGTGTATATTAAACATTACACAGTTATATGTAAATACTGTAATGTATTAATATTTAATATTAATAATAGACCAGCGGGGTGGGATGTTGGGAGACAGCCAATGAGAGAACAACTCGGCAGTTCTTTGAATTTGTGAATGGCGCGTTTGGCGCTTTTCGTAAAAAGAGGACGAAAATTTAGGAAAATGTTTTTCGTAACCTGCATTTTTTGTATTCAGAGGCTTTTGTAAGTAGAGAGCCGACTGTATATATATAAAATATGCTTTAGGACACACCCACTGTTTGTTTTCTTACAGATACACTATTATGTAAAAATGCTAATAACTGTATAATAAATTATTTCTTTAAAATAATAATCAGCTTTTATTTTAAAAAGTAAACACTGCTACACAATACGAGTCGAGTTTATACTATCAGCATGACTCTCTCCCTTTAATAGACCAAAATCTTAATGTTATGTTCTAATGCTTCCTAATGTCTTTTAGAAGAATTATAAATAATGGAGTCATGGTCAGCTTGTCCACCTCACAGCAATAATGTCCTGTGTCTGAGTCCTGGGCTCACTGAGGGCATTCCTGTATATTCTCCCCATGCTGGCGTGAGCTTCCTCCGATTACTCCAGTTTCCACCCACAGAGTCCAAAACAAGCACATCAGCCTAAATGGCTCGAAGTGTGAATAGTTGTGTGTGTTTCCCATTTGAGCTGTTCAGCGTGTTTGCATAGAGTTGGCTGAGATGGGCTCCAGAAACCAACTTTTCTCCCTAACTCGGTCATATCTAATCCCACCCATCGGACGTCTCTTCACCGTCACGCTACCAACCAGGGATAGCAAAAGTCACTACAAATTTCATCTAAGGCACGTGATGTCAAATGAAACCATATTTACAGATAACATCTGGAGCTGTGTAAGACATTCAGAGGAAAGTGCAATCTGCTCATTGATTGGCTTGAAGAGCTGTAAGTGACAGAGAAGAACATGTATCTCATCTCACCCTCTGTGACAGCTCGGCCAATCAGCTCACCCCGCCATGGATGGATTGATTTTTTTTTTGGAATTTCTATACAGTATTAATCCTACAAGGGAAATTATTGCCTCTGCCTTGTGGTATTACTAGTGATTATAATCTACAATCTGCAGAAAAGTGTGAATGTAGTCCTGTAATTATTATTTAACATCATCATCATCATCATCATCATATTCCTCTGCTTAATCTGGGGTCGGGTCATGAGGGCAACAGCAGCCTAAGCTATGGGGTCCACACATCTCTCTCACCAGCCACTTCCTCCAGTTCTTCCGGGGGGGGACGGACACAAACCAAGGCGTTCCCAGACCAGCTGAGAGACAGTATCCCTCCAACATGTTCCAGGTCGATTGCGAAGATTCTTAGTGGTTGGACGTGCCCGAAACACCACACCAGGAGGCGTTAGGGAGGCATTCTGACCAGATGTCCAACTGGCTCCTCTCACTGCGGAGGAGCAGCGATTCTACGCCAAGCTCTCCCCGGATGGTAGAGCTTCTCACCTTATCTCTAAAGGAGAGTCCCCCCACCCAGCAAAGGAAGCTTATTTTTGCCGCTTGTATCCGCGATCTTGTTCTTTCGGTCACTACCCAAAGCTCGTGACTATAGGTGAGGGATGGAACAAAGTTCGATTGGTCCATTGAGAGCTTTACCTTGCAGCTCAGCTCCTTCTTCACCATGACATACCTGTACAGGCTCCACTTTACAGCAGAGGCTGCAGCGAACTGTACTCGATCCCGCATTATTTAACATAATATTAATATTTATTAGTTGTTATTATTATACAACTATATCCGGTGAAAACAGACTAATATAAAGCATTGCAGAATAAATGATTCATTGATAATTTTAATCAATAGACTTGGTTGAGGGCAGTGGTGGTGGTGGTTCACTTTCTATAAAAAGAAACCTTTTCTGTAATCTGACATGCTATTGATCATTATGAACAAATAAGATGCAAATTAGTCATCCATTGATTTGTTTTGATTTTGCTTTAGCTACTTTGTCGTGAAGAGTAGCGACATCATTCTGCAATCACAACAAATGATGATGATGATGATGATGATGATGATCTATTGACGTCAATAAGGAGCAGACAAACCTGAGGAATCCAATGAAGAATTCAAGATGAGCAGCAGGTTTAGTATCTGATCGTGTAACTTTAATAAACTAGGCTAAGTATCTGAATAATTTAACGAAGAACGGCCTTTTTTTTTAAATATACCCAACCAGAAACTCCCAGTGTGTGCACATATACTCCTGTGCTATCTTTGTAGCATCAAGCTAATTTAAAGTTAACGCTGTGCACACCTTAAAAATAGCTCTCAAATTAAAAAACCTGAACTTCGTGAAAGAGCTAGAATTCGAAATAATTACAAAGAAAAAGAAAACAAACGTGAATATTTACATGTATGTTACTCACCGTTTCATATTTCCGTCACAAAACCTCTACTTCCTGTTTACAGCGGAAGTCAGAGCAAAGGACTCTGGGATATGCAGTTGAAGCGGTCTGGATTTTTTTTTTTTGTGTGTGTGAAAGGCCATACGTCAAGTGACAAAGACGGACATCACTTACTGTAGTAGTTTCCTGGATTGTTTTCTTGTTTTTCCACTCTTGGCATTTGAAATGTCTGAAATTATCATGTTTATACAACTGAGCAATTGAGGGTTAAGGGCCCAACAGTGATGATGGTGGGTATTGAACCGCTGACCTTCTGATCAGAAACCGATTGACTTAACTGCTAAGCCAACATTGCCCCAATATTTCATAGTGATGTAACCTTCAAGTTTCCAAATCTACAAACCTCTTGATTAGTAATACATTCCTGAGTCCTCAGACAGACTTAATCACTTGTAAAGAAAAGGACCCTGTAAATACAGTAGGCCCTTGATATTCGCGGGGGTTCAGTTCTGGCCCTCCCACGAATGAAGATAATCCGCGAGTTCTGTACCCGGAAGTAAAACCCCACGTATCATATTACATGCGCGAATGAGCAACCGGAAGTAAAATACTGTGTATCTATTACATGCGCTAAAATATACTTCTTAAACACATTCTGTAGACAGTCTTACTCATTAATACAGTATTAATGTAGTAAAATGTAATAATGATTAAGAAAAACTTTTCAATTTTTACTGTTATATTTGTTGATGATAAAATATAAACATTATACAGCATATACTGTTGTAAAGGACTAGTATTCAAGTCTTTTTCAATTATTATTCCAGTACAGTATCTAAGGTAATGTTTAGAATGTTTGTGCATGAGATTTTATGCTTTGTAGCATGTTTAAAAAAGTGATACCAAAAAGATAAACTTTATTAAGTGCAATGTCCTTTTGCATTGAACGTGATGTCTCCAAGATCCTAGAGGGCAATGTCGAAGAGTTCTCAGAGTCAAATTGTTTCTTTGTTCGTATTAATTTGTTTTATTTGTTGTTTTGTTTGTTCATGTTTTGCACTATGCTCGTCTACGACTGGTCGACTCTACTACAGCTATGAGATCGGAGTCACGTTCAACTTCTATCCTGAGCTAATATGCTATGGTAGCTCAATGCTAGCCGCACCCCGGCTAACAATAAGCCCAGATGAAGTTCTCAGAGTTTCCGGCACTTAGTTAGAAGTGGAAGGTTAGCACTTCCGGTCATACTGCTTGAAAATGTTCAGTCCCTGCGAAACAAGATGGACGAGCTTCATGCTCAGATTGCAGCACAGAGGGATCTACAGGACTACTCCACGCTATGTTGCTGTGAAACATGGTTCGAGGAGAGTACACGTGACGAGGCGATGCACTAGCCGGTTACACAGCCTTCATCTCCTGCGATCCCAAGCACCAGAGTTGTTGTTCGGCCCCTCCCCGCGATGTGGCCTTAGGCAGCGCTATCTTGGAGACGTCACGTTCAATTCAAAAGGACATGACACATAATAAGTTTATCCTTTTGGTTATCGTTTATGTTACAGAACATAAAATCTCACACACAAACATTCTAAACATTAACTTAGGTGCTGTACTGGAATAATAATTGAAAAAGACTTTAATACAACAGTTCAGAGGAAATTGTTGTTTCTTGACCGGGGATTTAGCTTAGTTGGTAGAGCGTCCGCTTTATCCTCCGGTAGGTCGGAATTCAAATCCGGCCGCGTCATACCATAAGACGTTAAAATTTGGCAGTTGTTGCTTCCTGCTTGGCGCTCAGCATCAAAAGGATAGAACAACGCAATAACTGGTGCTGCACAGTGGCGACAGGTGCCTAGCGCACAAAGCAAATTTCAATGTATGTAATGTACTTTGACAATAAAGAGTTGTTTGTTTGTTCTTCAGGAGAAAGTCTTATTTCTTCAGAAAAGACATCCAGCGTTTTCTACTGCTTAGCCAGAGAAGACACACAGTGTTTGAGTGGCATCATAGCGCTTAACTGGTACTTAAAGCACACCAAAAAAAGACACCCATTGACAACTTGTGCGCGAATGAGGGAAAAGGGGTGTTACATCATCTCAACCAATCAGCAAGAAGGAGGACAGCCATTTGCTGAATTTGAGTGATGTGTCAGTTGCTTGGCAGTCCGCGAATACTCAAATCATGAATGCAAAACCGCAAATGGTCAAGGGCCTACTGTACGTTAGACTTGGTAGTAGAACCGGAGTGTCCCTGCCTTCATCCATTGCTGGCTTCAGTCTCCCTGTAACCCTACTAGGACCCCAACCATTCACTCACACACCTATGGGCAGTTTGGAACAACCATTTAGCCCAATCTGCATGCCTTTGAAAACCAGAGTACCTGAAGGAAACCTATGCAAGCACAGGGAGTGCAACTACATAGACTGTAGAGCAGAGGACCTTCTTGCTGTGATGGGGATACACTGACCATTTCACCATCCGAAAATATCATCGTCTTTTTTCATTTCTGCTTGCATATGCAAACATTCGCATTTAATATGCCTGTATCTCATGGAGCAGCGAATGCTGACAAACATGGCAGATCTTGTATTTGTGTGTGTGTGTGTGTGTGTGTGTGTGTGTGTGTGTGTGTATATGACAAGAAAAACTGCTTGCTACACTGGAGCCTCAATGTGCACAAGCTCCACAATTTATGATATAAAGCATGACTGGGGTATATAAGGGAGGCAGGGTGCATCCAAAAGATGAAACTTGAAGCAATCATGTCGTCATCTTCAAGCCCATGACTCCCCACGCTCATCAATATTCTCTCAAATCATGGAGATTATGGACATCGTGGTCCTAGTGTAAACCCAGGCAGGGCTAGAAACCTTTCAGAACCCAAAGGAAACACAGCACTCGCTATGTTCATCATCACTCACTGCTCTGTAAGATGCAAGCTTTAACTGTACAGACTAATCCTGTGTAATTTTAATATATTGACAGCTGAGTTTTAATTTTATTAATATTATTGTGATGTAAATTCCCAGAGATGCAGTACACTATACGCATGCATAAAAACAGTGGTGGACCACTGACCATCACTGTTCTGATTGAGCATCCTGTAGGCAGTGGTGGCCTGGTGGTAAGTGCCATATTACCGATCCCAAGGTTGGGGGTTCAAGTCCCATTGTCAACAGTTGTTACTGCCGTCCCTCCAGTGCACATAACTGGGTTATCAAAAGTCGGCCATGTCTCTCACTGTCTGTGGAGAGAAGTTCATCTAAAAGAACCATTGCTGACTTTCATGAAGTGTAGGCTGCATAGCTGTTAGCATATTTCTGCCAT
>CM045735.1:2334660-2382160 GCA_024760905.1 Plotosus lineatus
GAAAATAAAATTCTAGACAATCACAAACATTTGTTGTAAATGTTGCTGGATCTATTTAAGGCTTTATTGTACCTTATCTGAAGAAAAAATTCTCAAGTCAACATATCTGAAGCAGTATGTGACCCCTGAAAGGAGTATTGACCTCAGATTTATATAAATTAAATGAATCAAAATTAGAAACATGGGTGGCGTGGCTACATTCTACAGAAATAAAACCCCAACTTGTTTAGCGATGTTGTCGAATTTGGATTTTCCAAAGTACACAGAGACGAAAGTCAAATTTCGGCCCTCCTACTCCTCCAGTAGTCTCGGTCCCTTTTCCCAACCCCAGCACTGCTTTTTGTTGATCTCAGAAGCTGAACATCATAATGAAGAATGAGGTCGTACCTGAGAATGCGATGCAGTGTAAAAGAAAAGTGAAGTAAATTAATTGCGTTTTTAAAATAACGATGCGAAGCTTAACTGTCCTGTCGTTCCTCCATTTGTTCATGAGCACATCATGAAACGTTAAAAAAAAAATTAGCAATGATTTGTGAGCTTTGGCTCGGTCATCCTGTCACCAATTATCTCTCGTTGTAATCGCTTAAGATTCACATGACACGTGTTCCATATATCAGGCCACACCCATTTTCATTGTTCTTGGAGTACTGTTGGGACAGTGGCGAGTTTAACTGCTATTGTTACAATTACAGACTTTTTCTTAAAGAGTAGGCTGCATAGCCATAGCGTGTTTCTGCCCTGCGATGCCCTGGCGAACTATCCAAGGTGTCTCTGTCCTCGCCCAGAGTCACTGAGATGGGCACCAGACCCCCCCCCCCCCTCCACGACCCTAATTAGGAATAAGCGATTCAGAAAATGAATGAATCATTAAAGTTGGAGCAACCGTAGCTTAATGATTAGAGAAGCGACTTAAGACCGAAAGGTTGCTGGTTCGATTCCCGAGGCAAGGTGCAAGGCACCGAACCTCTAACTGCTCTCTGGGCTGCTCAGTCTGTGTGGCAGCCCACTGCTCTGTGCATGTGTGCACGTGTGTACTCACTTTGAATGGTTTAAATGCAGAGGCAATAATTTCCCTTGTGGGATTCATACAGTATATTGCAAAAAAGTGGGAGAATTCTCTGCATCCTGCATAAATTTTTGTTCTTGCAAAAGCCTCTTTTCTAACCACGGATGGCGTACGTTGTCCCATAATGCGAAGCAGTTATGCGGCGTTATGTTTCAGCTTAGCTAGTTTGCGACTTATGGAATGACGAGTGTCACAGTGTTATTCAGAAAGTTGAAACTGTGGAATTTATTATCGTGAAGAGCATTGCTATCAGCTTGTGGCATTATGGGTAATCTGGCATATAGACTGACGTGTTGATAAGAGACGTAAGACTTAAACAATACGTGCCAAGATGTAAATAAATGAATGCGGGAGCATTTTGTAGCTCACGTTTTTGGTTTCATCACCACTGTGGTTGAGTGGATCAAGTAGTTTGTGGTAATCAAATGTTTCTGCGATTGTAACCTGAACTGCTTCTTTATTATCTTTTTACAAATTACTTGCAGCAGATGTTTACCTTTGCTCACATATAGTCTTTTGTGTAGATCAGGGTAGTGCACCATAACAACCAAATATGTGTATGTTTTTGTTGTGGTACTATGAGAGACACCCTTGGAAATAGTTTCTTCAAGAGGTGGAATCAGTAAACACGCCCACACTCCCTCTCTCTCTCACACACACACACACACACACACACACACACACACACACACAGAGCTGGATATTGATGTTGGTGGAGTCAGTGAGGTGAACACATCAACGTGTTTCTATTGGAGGAAAAGCAAATGTTCCAGCCTGGGTGTGCCAAACATCTGGTAATCATTAACAGCTCGGGACAAACTTTGGCCAAACTGGTTAAACACTCTTCGCCCATCCGCCCTGTCCCAACCCTAGGGTGTAGTTGAAGAAGCATTGTGCTGAGAAAGCATCACAGGTTATGAAGGGAGTGTCTGTTTTCAGCATCAGGACACTTCGGAGCTGCCTCTGTACGAGAGAAGACAGTTATTTTTAGGAGCTGGGTGTCTCTAACGTGCTATCTCTGGGTGTGAGGTTGTGGTTTCTTGAAAAAGACCCATTTCATCCAAACGCTGCGATACTACAGTTTAGTTGACATCTTGTTAAAGATCCGGCATGACTACATGATTTCCAGCAGACCATGGGGAATGAAAATTTTCAATATTAAAAGAAAAAAAAAGATTAAAAGTCAGCCCTCGTTTTTTTTTTTTTTTTTTTTTTTTTTTTAAACTTTTTAGCCATAGCCATTTCCCACCCATCAAGTACAGTGGTACCTTGACTAACAAAATTCATCCGTTTCGAGGGCGAGCTCGTAAGTCAAAATTCTTTCTTCCTTTCGGCTTTTTCCCTTTTACTCGGGAGTCGCCACAGCGAATCATCTGATTCGCACGTTTGATTTTGGCAGAGTCTTTTCCTTGGATGGCCTTCCTGTCACAACCCTTTTTAGCAAGGGACAGAAACACGCTGACGGCTTTGCAGCTACTCTTTACGAAAGTCAGCAATGGTTCTTTTACATGCCTCTCACCATAGACAGTGAGGGACATGGCCCGCCTTTGATAACCCAGTTAGCTGCACGGGGGGGGGGGGGGGGGGGGGGGACGGGGGGGGCGGGACAGTGACAACCTTGTGGGGACTCGAACCCCCAACCTTAGGATCAGCGATCCTGCGCCCTATCCACTAGAGTACCACTGCCGCCTCGTAAGTCAAAATGTTCGTTAGATAAAACAAAACAATTTCCCATTGGAAATAATAGGAAACCAATTAATCCGTTCCAACCCCCTCCCAAACTCATATAACCTGACACAAACACATATATTCGACATAATATATTAAAGATAAACATGTAAAAACAATAGATATTTCATAATAATAATACATGTACGTTCACATTCATAATAATTAATAATAAATGATAAAACAAGAATAAACAATAAGTCAACAAACCCTTCCGATTATCAACTGCGGCGAAGATGTCATGTGGACAGACACGAAGTGGTGCAAAACAGAGGAGGAGGAGAAGTTTGTGCATGTGCACGCTACAAATGCCAGCAAGTAAACGATTGTGGTGAGCGCCCACAAGACCAGCGCTTGTCAAATAGTGGGGTGTGATGTGGTTGGATGGGGCAGATTTTTGGTGGTATCGATCTTTTGAATTGGTGGGGCAAAAGCATGCACACGCCCCCTCTGTGACATGCGATGCTACTCACCTTTCCCTCTTTTTGAACTGCAGCACCAGGTATATTTTGGGGATGATCTAACACACTCCCAGGGAAAGTGCTATCCACCCCTTGTATGAATGAGCTTGGATACCCATAATTGGCTGGCGATCGGTGTGAGTGACAGGGAAGTGAGCATGTGCTGTCCCTCCCTCCCATGAGAGCTTGGCCAAGTTAGCTACTATTGACTTCTGTCCATGGCCAGCTGTGGCGTTAAATCAGATTCGAATTTGTGGTTCTCCAGGTTAATCTCTCTTTTTTTTTTGAATACAAGATTATGTAATTCATTTTATACAGTGAATGTTCACTTTATAAGACCAATACATTTAATCAGTCAGAAATCATCACCACATCAGTATCACCACTGCATGAGTTGTGTTGCATAAGCAGGGCATAAATGTTTGCACATTGGGAAGTTTTAGTAAGGTGTGTGTGTGTGTGTGTGTGTGTGTGTCTCCTCTTGGAGGCATGGCTGCATATAAACGCAAATTCCGAGAATCTATCGACAAAATATTGCCTCGAAACTAATTTCCTGTTGAAGAACCCTAGCGTAAGACACTGCTGGCATTTAACGCTTTAATATCCGAATTATTTTTTTACAGTTAAAAAAATGTATCACTAGTTTTTCCTAATCAAAAGCCTAATGAAACACTCCAAACACATTTCTTTCAACAAAATTATAATAACACATATAATAATATCATAATAACCCTCACAAATTCGTGAACAACACAATTCTGTACACTCAAGGTCGTCCCACAGCTGACTGAGGCACGTGGGACCAAGCTGTGTTGCATCAGGCAACGCCACAAAAAGTATACAACACGTTCTGAATGGCAGCATGTCTAGTAGTTAGCATTTTTTGAAAGAGTACCATATGGTCCTGCTGGGTGTTAACGGGTTAAACTCCTCTGTGTTTAGTGGCACAAGCATATCGGTGAGTTTAAATCCACAGGATTAAGCAAGCCACTTATACCAAGCTACGGTCACTATGTTTATATCAACACCAAATCTTTCATAGTAGATTTCAGATTTTTGTTGATGTGAGGGATGCTAGCAAGCTGATGAATCTGATATTGCTGCTTTCTGCGTCAACCTTGATGTCTAGTTACACTGGGGATTCAAAGCAGAAGTATAAATGGGCATTAACCATTTGTTTTGAAGCTCCACCCAGTGCCAACTAATCGTCTCCATCAGTATCCCGTTCCTTTCTCCAATCAACCCCAAAACACCATTTGCTCTCTCAAAGTACCTTGGCATGCAGATGGAGGAATTCAAGCTCGGGTGTGAAGACCTGAGAAAATCTTAAAAGAGAAAAATATACAGATACAAATTTCAGAAGACTTTCCAAAGCCGATAGTATAATTGTTATTGCCTGCTGTCATAATGTGCTAATTACCAGACTGGATATTCAATGAAATACAAAAACATTAGAGGTTCGCATTGAGCCTGATGTGTGACAGCTGTTAGCACTGCAATTCCAACCTCAAGGTTGGATTCAAGCACTCGTTCAAGTGAGGAATTGTTTCTATAGCAACCGTTCATTAATAGAAACCACTGAAGACGCTCCGTGATATCAGTGCAGTGGTGGCTCAAGGGTTTAGGCACTGGGTTGCTGATCCAAGGGTCTGGTGGGGGGGTTCAAGCCCCTGTACCACCGAGCCACCAATGTAGGGCGCTTGAGCAGGGCTCTTAACCCTGATCTGCTCAAATGATAAAAGAATGTCTCTCTGGATAAGGGCACAGTGTAAATGTGGTCCATGTCTAATAATGCTAATTATCATCTTATTATTGTTATTCTGTACTGAATGTTTTTGGGACAGTAGAGTGATCCACTGTTCCAAATCCCCCCCCCGCGTGTGTGTGTGTGTGTGTGTGTGTGTGTGTGTGTGTGTGTGTGGTGGTTCTGAGCAGACTGCTGAGATGTTTAGGATGTACCCCACCTTTGCTTAGCTGGGTTGATCGGGATAGACCCCAGCCTTCCTGTGACCTTAATAAAAAATAAAGCTGTCCAAAGAATGACATCACATGACAAATTTTATCTCAAGGTTTAAAATCCTGAAATATTTTTCCTGTGTGCGAGGTCTCGGCACCATCAAGGCCGAGTCCTGGTGTACAGAAGCTACATGAACATGGATGCTTTTAGGACGGTTCGACGGGTATTTGTGTAGCAGGTTCTGTTGTCTGAATGTTTGATATTTAATTAAATTGAAACCAGTTTAGGAGCCCGCTGCTAATACCCAGCTTCAAAAATGTAAAAATAAAGCATGAGAAATCTCTCATTTTTCCCCCTAGTTTTTGTTTGTTTGTTGCTGTGTAGTGTATATATACTAGAGCAGTTATTCACCTCAGGATCAATGGATATTGCCGAATAGCCAGGAACGTCATAGTGAATACAGGTATACCTCAGCTTATGTCGTTAATTGGTTCCAGGAGAGACATCAGTCAAAAATGACTTAAATTTAATTAGCTTGTCTCTAGGCTAGCCTAGGCTAGGTTACACCAAATTTACTTGTATAATATATATATATATATATATATATATACACACGCGCGCACACACACACACACACACACACACACACACAGTGGTACCTTGGTTCTTGACCTTAATCCATCCCAGACGGCTGTTCAAATTCCAATTTGTTCGAATTCCGAATCCGCTCTTCCCATTACAAATATTGTAAATGGTCTTAATCCTTTCCGTCGTCTTTTGAACAGAAGTTAATGGTACCATAACTCATACCATAGGCCCGCAAACTAAGTGAAAAAAATTGTTGAATACAGTACATGTTATGGTCTGTGTTGTGAGGGACTCTGGTTTTGGTGTCTCTCTCTCTCTCTCTGCGTGTTGGAGGGGGCGTGGCTGTCACACGTGGGTGGAGTGCTAAACACACACACCTGATTCCACTTAGCAATCACAGGGCTTCTTTACCAGTGACTATGATTTCCCTGTGCTCTAGTGCCTTCCCTGTGAAAAATAAAGCTCATCTTTTTTCATAACACTGTCTCCTTTATTTTTTAGTCCGGCTGAATGTTCCTGGCGTCACAGAATCAGTCCTTCTATGATGCCAGGAACATTCAGCCACACAGGATATAATGAAAGCAGATGAGCTTTATTATTCACAGGGAAGGCACTAGAGCATGGGGACACCGTAGTCACTGTTAGAGAAGCCCTGTGATTGCTAAGTGGAATCAGGTGTGTGTGTGTGTGTGTTTAGCACTCCAGCCGCCTGTGGCAGCCACGCCCCCTTTAACACACAGAGGGAGAGTCCCCAAAACCATAGTCTCTCACAACACAGACCATAACACTAAAATTAAAACCACAGTACAGTTAAAGCATAAGAACAATAAAGATAAGAGTTTTTACCTTTGGTGGTGGGCAGTTGGCACATGTAAATCTTGGAGAGGGAGAGAGGAGGAGGATTCCCTTTCATAACGGCTTCAGGTAAATCAGCCAAAAGGTGTTTTTTCTCTTGCTACTCGCTTTGCATGGATGACTCTTCTTCAGGATGTTCCTTTCTTTTCTTGAAAATTTCCAACCTGGCTTGTTTCTGCCTTCTTTTCAAAACCTTACGGAAGTGGCTCATGACCTCATCGTGAAAGATGTTCACAGTGCTGCTAGTGCTTTAGTTTAGCTTTAGCGCTTTAGCACGAGCTTTAGCTTTATCGGGGTGATCCATAGTATCAACAACTTGGGGACTTCCCCAGAACAGCTGTAGCTTTATCAGGGTGATACATCGTATCAATGACTTTTGGACTTCACAAGAACAGCGCTAGCTTTATCAGGGTGATACATAGTAAGAACAACTTCCGGACTTCCGGAAGTCGCGCACTTTTCCTCCCTCTTGGTCTCATTTTTTCTTGTGTGTTTTTCGAGTTCAACTTCGGGTTTTGTTCGATTTCCTGGACAAAAAAAATCCCAAATTTATATATATATATATATATATATATATATATATATACACACACACACACATACCGGGATCCCTCACTTTCATTGGGACCGAGAGCCCCACGCGACCATCGAAATTCATGAATGAGGATCACCCCCAGACACCCTCGTCTGACGTATACGTACATGTATATGATATCAATAAATACATATTTAATGCTATAAATGCTTATAATGACAATTAAACATAAATACTAGTACATATGCTCCCCAACTTACCAACATTCATTATGCAAACATCCGGACATACGAACGGGTCTGTCCGAGGTCGAAAGTGAAAGTGAAATGAAATTGAAGAACAAGTAGAAATGGAATAAAATCTATAGAAAGATAGATCATGAATATAAGTATTAAATATGATTAAACATTATCCTGAGGTACACTTAATACGAGGCTACAGCAGAGGGGGCGTGGCTTTACACCGGTCCAGGAAGAGAAGCAGAACGATACTTTTCTGAACTTGTGCCGAAACTTTCAAAGAAAAAACAAATTGACTCCAGTACTATAATGAACTGGATAAGAGTGAAACTCTGTAAATCTGGTCAGATCCGCTGTGCTGTGCTTGAGAGGAACCAGGAGTATAAACACGGGACATAATGTACAGATGATTATGGAGCGCAAGCGAGCGAGAGAGAGAGAGAGAGAGATTGTATACAGTTCAAACTCGTATAGATTACTCATACAAGGTTTAAACATACGTTCCCCTCTAAAGAATGCCCTGTAACGACTTACAAACAAATTCATCTAAGAACGGCCGTCCTAACTCGAACCTAACTCGTTCATAAGTCTGTACACACCTACAGATGGTATTGCATGACACACATACATACATAAACGCGCACACGAGCGCAGATGCACCAGATGCAACAATGTATCCCGTTTTGATGGAAGATTTTGGGTTGTTTTTTGTTTTGTGTTGGTTTAGTTTTTTTTTTTTTTTTTTCTGCATAATTGGCCTTGTTTTTGTGAAATTTCCCATAACTTTTCCCCTATTCTTCCTTAACTTCCTTATTTTTTAATTCGATGAATATTTAGTTATTTATTAAAAAAAAAACGCAGTGCACTGAAGCCGCATTAATTGAAGCGTGAAGTAGCGAGGGTTCCCTGCATTCAGAGGTTTTTAATTTATTTTAATTGCTTATTTTTTCTCTCTCTTAGCATCAGTGACTTTGCATGTGGAGGTGGTGAGCGTGTACTGATGTGCAATAAGAGCAGAGTGGAAGAGTACAGGATTCGTTGGAATTCCTTCAAAAATTGAAATCTGGTTTGAATTTTTCCTGGGAATTGTGCCGCCCTTAGGCCCGTCCCCAGGTACGCAAGACTACACATGCAGCACGCTGATGGCTGATGTCAAGGTGAAAATACCCCTCTGTTATTCCAGGGTAAGGATTTGATCTGTAATCGATCACTTGACGAAACAAACACGACGAGCGTTTATACGGACAGAGGAAAAAAAGATCAGGATTGTGATGATGCACAACCGTAATAATAATAAAAAAATGGAGAATGGGACTATTGGTCGGTCAGTTGGTCAACTGGTTGGCTGGCTGGTTTGTATTATTGTACCACAAACGAGCAAGAGTGAGGACTCTTCACTGTTATTGTGGAATGTGTGCCGGTGTTACTGGGGCAGTCATGAGCAGGGCGGGATGAAGAAATGGGGCTGTGTGTGTATTAGGGTCCGAGGAGGAGATTGTGTCCATGTCTCCCCACATTCGAGGCGATGTGACAGAACGATCCCCCACCACTGCGGCACAATCATTAACCAGAGAAAGAATCTCGTCCCCATGGCAACTCCTGCAATTCTGCCAAACTGGCTGCAATGAAGGCGGAAAAAAAAGGGATGGGGGGGTGGGGTGCTCAGGGGTGGAGTGGGTGTGTCTGCATGTGTGTGTGTGTGTGTGTGTGTGTGTGTGTGTGTGTGTGTGTGCGCGTGCGCATATGCTTGTGTGTGTGTGTGTGTGTGTGCGCGTGAGCACGCTCGTGTATGTATGTATGTGTGTGTGTGTTTTGGTGGGTGGTGGTGGTGGTGGGGGGGTTGATGTTGAACGGAGTAAGATGCTCAGTTTGGGAGGCCAGTGGCAGTGTGTAACATAGAAATAAAATCCCAGTCTCTCTCTGTCTGTCTCTGTCTCTCTCTCTCATTCTCTCTCTCTCTCTCTCTCTCTCTCTCTCTCTCTCTGTCTCTCTCGGTCTCTCTCACACACACATACACACCCTTGCTCACTTGCTCTTCCTGTCAGGGGTGTTGATCTGCCTCAAAGATCCCCGTAGGGTTTGTGAAAAAGAAACTGATTACTTGACTTTAAACGACATCCAGAAGCTTCAGAGTGATGATTTTTAATTTTTTTTTTTTTTTTGCTAAAACATCACATCTGATTGGTGGGTCAGCCAAACTATAAATTATGCCTTCATAGCATATATCTACAAAAAAAAAGTCGTGTATATGAGGGCAAAAGGGAGGGGAGGCCTATGGGTAGGAGCAGCAGGCCTTTGCGTCAGCAGGGTGTGGTGAGATAAGAGCTTGCTCTCTCTGCCTATGCTGTGACAACTCTGCCAGCCATTTGGGAGACACTCCTATGGGTGTGTGTGTGTGTGTGTGTGTGTGTGTGTGTGTGTGTGTGTAGCCTTTGTGTGTGTGTTAAACGCTTGAATCCCAGCTGTCATCTTGAACTCTTAAGCTCCGACCCTTGCTAGAGTGTTGACGTAATTTCATTGCCGAAGTGACAAGCTAAAGTACACTACCGCCATTCAGTGTGTGTGTGTGTGTGTGTGTGTGTGTTTGTGTGTGTGTGTGTGTGTGTGTGTGTCTGTGAGAGAGAGCAAGCGTGTACTTGAGTGAGACTTCTCTTTCTCACCTGATCACATGACTGTGTGCAATTGTGGCTCCTGAGGCCTCAGTGACCCTGTACTGGAGATGTCATGGTCCTTCATCCCCCTCTCCCCTCCCCGAGGTTTCAGGTTTTATACAGTAAGTTGAGGTCATGGCTCTTTCTCACCACTGTAGAGGAAGGGTGGGGTGTCCGAAAGGGCGTCTTTTTTTTCTTCTTCTTTTTTTTTTTGCTTTGGCAGTATGTTTTGCGTATACTGTATGTAAAAGGAGGATAAGAGGGAGCTCATTGGTGTGCCGTCGACCGAAATGTCTCCGAGAAGTGAAAGTGGACAGATGGAGAACCGTCGAATCGTGTTGAAGGTGGACACTGTGGGAATGTGACCCACAGACAATAACAAACGTTCTACAGACTCGAACTGACGACATGAGCGAAATTTCATATCCTGATTATGCGACGTATCACCATGGTTTCTGCAAATTAAAAAAAAATACTAATTATATAATTTTTACATTCAGAATCTGAGATGCAACAGTTTTGTTTATTAGCGCTGATGTCTATAAGTAAAAACTAATTAATCTAATTAAAATGACTTTTTTCATTGGAAAAAATTGTCTGTGAAAAATCAGAAAGTTAATTATTCAAGTTCAGTGGTACATTGACTTACGAAATTAATCCGTTCCGAGATCGAGCTTGTAAAACAAAATGTTGGTTATATAAAAAAAAAATTCCCATCGTAAATAATTGAAAACCAATTAATCTGTTCCAACCCCCTTCCAAACTCCTATAACCTGCCACAAACACGTATATGAGTATATTGGTAGTGGGATGCTGAGGTTGGAACTAACAGGCAGAAGGCCTAGAGGAAGACCAAAGAGATGATTTATGGATGTGGTGAAGGAAGACATGAAGGTAGTTGGAGTAAGAGAAGAAGATGCAGAGGATAGGGTGAGATGGAGGCAGATGATTCGCTGTGGCGATCCCTGAAGGGAACAGCCGAAAGAAATAGAAGATATCGACGATAAACCCATAAAAACAACAAATATTTCATAATATTAATACATGTACACGAAGATTAATAATAAATAATAATAAAACAAGAATAAACAATAAGCCAACTAACCCTTCCGATTATCAACTGTGGTGAAGCTGTCACAGGGGCAGGCAGGAGGTGGTGCGTAACAGAGGAGGAGGAGGAGGAGAATTTTTGTGCATGTCTATGCTACCAATGCCAGCGAGGAAAAGCTTGTGGTGAGCTCCCACAAGGCCAGTGCTTCTCAAATAGTGGGGTGTGATGCCAGAGGGGGGCACGTATGACCCTGGGGAACATGCTTTTCTGCCATACTGTACTAGAATTAAGTGTAATTGCGCATCCTCTACAGTTGGTGGCAGAGACACTCTCACTGAGGTGGTATAGAGGAAAAAAACACCGAGCAAATGATATGAAGTGCAGCAAACACTATTTATAGGGTGGCGTGAAATGTTTTTTTCTCTTCCTATGGGGGACGTCACAGAAAATAATCGAGAAGCACTGCACAAGGCGTTCTCGGAGTGTGGAGGAATACATGCGGAAGAATACATGGCTAATCGGCCCGGAAAAGCCATTTTCCCAGCAGAGCTCGTAAATCAAAATTTTGCTGGTTGGATGGGCTGGATTTTTGGTGGATCGAAGCTTGTATCATGGAAAATTCGTTATAAAAGACACTTGTAAGTCAAGGTACCCCTGCATAAAGCTGACAATATTGGCAAATATTCTTCAGTTTGTTCAGGTACACATTAGCCGTGTATTTATTCCTTTACTCATTTTCAAAACTGCTTTAATTCCCTAGGGTCACAGGTTAGGCTGGAGCCTATCTCAGCCACTTAAGAGCTAACGCTAAGGTGGGATACACCATCAACAGCTTTCCATTGACTGTTCACACATGCCCCTAAGGGCAATTTGGAAAGGTCAATTAGATTAATACGGTGTAGTAGTGGGCACATCCGCTGCAGAGCAGGAAGTTCCTGGGACTGCGTTTCAGTGTGGAGTTTCCATCTTCTCCTTGTACTTGCATGGGTTTCCTCCAGCTAGTCCGGTTTCCTCCTCAAGTCCAAAGACATGTGCTTTAGGATAGTTGGATGTTCTAAACTATCCCTATGTTTAAATGTGAGTGGTTTTGTGTGTTGCCTTGTGTTCTCATACCGGTTTAGGATTTCAGAGTTGGCTGGGATAGGCTGCAGCCTCACCATGACCCTAATAGGATTAAACAGTTCAACGAATGACTGCATTAGCATTAACGGACAGAGAAAACCCACACAATATGTGTACAACATGCAAACTTCACACAGATACGTCCTCAGTGAACCTGGGCCACGAACCCGGGACCTTCTGGCTGTGAGACCGACGAGCTGACCGCAAACAGCCGAAAAAATAATACTCATCAGCACCATGATTTCATGTACACATCTAGGTATTAATGAAATTATTAATTTTTTGAACAAAGTATTGGCCTGGAATGCAGTGGTAGGGAAAAAAGGTGACCTGTAGTCCACGGCTAATGCAGAAGGTTCATGCTAACTTGGCCTTAGCAGCAACTATTCATCTAGAGGCGCTGTTGGAAAACAGGAACTATCCTTAGTTCTTAAAACTATTCAAGGAACTACCCCCCCCCTTTTTTTGTATATTTGTCTTATAGGAACTTCAAACGATTTTACGATGACACCATATAAGAACTGTTTTAGCTCCTACGTCAGGGTAGGTTCCATCTCAGGAAAATAGGAACTGTGAGTGATGTATGTGTTGGTCCAGTGGCTCCAATGAAGGCGCTCAGTTCAAAAAACACCCCCAAAGAACTAGGAACGCTTTCTGTCAAGAGTTGTTCAACAAGTTGGAGATTGTGAGAGGTGGGGTGCGTTCTGGGCAGGTTAGCAGCTGTTAGCAGCAGTCATTCAGAACCAGACCAGAAGTTGTGTCCCAACTACACCATCCATGTCTTCTTCTTTTCCTTTCGGCTGTTCCCTTCAGGGGTCGCCACAGCAAATGATCTGCCTCCATCTCACTTTATCCTCTGCATCTTCTACTCTTACTCCAACGACCTTCATGTCCGCCTTCACCACATCCATAAATCTTCTCTTTGGTCTTCCTCTCAGCCTTCTGCCTGGTAGTTCCAACCTCAGCATCCTACTACCAATATACTCACTATCCCTCCCCTGGACATGTCCAAACCATCTCAATCTAGCCTCTCTGACTTTGTCCCCAAAACATCTAACATGTGCTGTCCCTCTGATGTACTCATTCCTGATCCTATCCATCCTCATTACTCCCAAAGAGAAACTCAACATTTTCATCTCTGCTACCTCCAACTCTGACTCCTGTCTTTTCCCCAGGGCCACTGTCTCTAAACCATACAACATCGCTGGCCTCATCACCGTCTTGTACACTTTTCCCTTCATTCTTGCCGATACTCTCCTATCACACCGGACACATTTCTCCATCCATTCCAACCTGCCTGCACGCGCTTCTTCACGTCTTTTCCACACTCTCCATTGCTCTGGATTGTTGAGCCTAAGTACTTAAAATCCTCCACCTTCCTTATCTCTGCCCCCTGTAACCTCACCGTTCCTCTTGGGTCCTTGTCGTTCACACACATGTATTCTGTGTTACTGAGACTAACTTTCATTCCCCTCCTTTCCAGGGCATACCTCCACCTCTCTAAATTTTCCTCCACTTGTTCTCTGCTCTCACTACAGATCACGATATCATCTCCAAAGATCATAGTCCATGGAGATTCTTGTCTAACCTCGTCTGTCAGCCTGTCCATCACCATAGCAAACAAGAAGGGGCTGAGAGCTGACCCTTGATGCAGTCCCACCTCCACCTTGAACTCTTCTGTCACACCGACAGCACACCTCATGACTGTCTTACATCTCTCATACATGTCCTGCACCACTCTAACATACTTCTCTGCCACTCCAGACTTCCTCATATAATACCACAGTTCTTCTCTCGGCACCCTGTCATATGCTTTCTCCAGATCCTCAAAGGCACAATGCAGCTCCTTCTGACCTTCTCTGTACTTCTCTATTAACATCCTCAAAGTATACACTGCATCTGTGGTGCTCTTTCTTGGCATGAAACCAAACTGTTGTTCACAAATGCTGACCTCTGCCCTTAGTCTAGCTTCCAGTATTCTTTCCCATAACTTCATTGTATGGCTCATCAACTTTATCCCTCTGTAGTTGCCACAACTCTGTACATCTCCCTTGTTCTTAAAAATGGGCACAAGCACACTTCTCCTCCATTCCTCCGGCATCTGCTCACTTTCTAAGACCTTGTTGAATATTCTTGTCAGAAAATCTACTGCTACCTCCCATAGACACTTCCATACCTCCACCGGTATATCATCCATGTCATGACGGAAATATCGCTATGAAGCGTCACATCCACCAATCCTTCAGCGACTGATTTTTTTTTTTTAATTAATTTTTTTTTTTATAGTATGTATTATGTGAAATGAGATTTTGTATGGTTTTGATTTTACAATTTAAAAGCATGAGAGCATTATCCTGAGTTTGGGTAGTGGGTAATGTTTTTCTTTATATTGTAAACCAATCTGATCACATGGTTCTACGCAAAGGTTCTGCACCTGAAGGTTTCAGATCTAGTAACCTTATACGGTGTATGATAATCATGGACATAATCATGGTTATGTCAGCGGATGGTGTGTAGAGATGATTGAAACTGCGATATCGCAGAAGTCCATCTGCCCACACCGTGTTCCTGTGCTGAAGAAGGAGAGGAACATGGTGAGTAACAGATAAACACTGAGATGTCTGAAAAGGAAGAAATGTCAGAAAAAACTTGGAGGAGATTCTGAAAGAGGGCTTGTATCTTTAAGGGAGTGATGCAGAAGGAGAATCCTCACTCTATAGTCATCTCTCTCTCTCTCTCTCTCACTCAGTCGCACGCCCTATGTATCGCAATTTCTTTCTTCCTCCCTCTCTTCACACACCCCACACAGCTGTGACCTTACATATGTATCCTTTCTCTCTCTCTCTCTCTCTCTCTCTCTCCTCCCCCTCACACCTTCTCTAGCTCTCTCCCTCACTCGCTCTCCTCCCACCTCTCTATTTCCCCTTTTTTCCTTTCTCTGTTTGTCTATCTTTGTCCCCCTTTCCCTTTTTTTCCTTGTCTCACTTGCCATCGCCTTCTCATTTCAAACCCTATCTCTCTTCCCCTCTATCCCTCCCTCTTTCCCTCACTTCTGTTCTCTCCCTCCCCTTTTCTCTCCATCTCTGACTCTCTCTCTCTCTCTCTCTCTCTCTCTCTCTCTCTTCCTTTCTGTCTTCCCTCCCTCTGTTTCTGTTATCCACCCTTTGCTTGCTCTACTTCTATCTGTCTTTCTTTTCCTCTCTCGCTCTCGAGTGCGTCGTGTCGTTTGTCCCCCCCTCACCCCCACCCCCGGCCGGCCATGTTGTCTCCGCAGAGGGACACGGTGACAGCGCTAGCCGGTACAAAGAACAAGTTGTGCCCCAGGGCCCTACAGACTACATTTAAGTTATTCTGCCCTGACACACACACACACACATACATACATACAGTCTCTTATGCAAAACTACATGAACACATCCTCCGTTTGCTTAAATCTTAAACTGTGAACACAACAGCTATTGCTTCACATTACTGAAACGAGTTCCTTTTTAGTCTCCACACACCATCTCAGACTGTGTACCTGACTGGAGAAGCAGCACTGAAGAAAACAATGTCAAAAATAAGTTGACTTGTCACTCAGGGACGTCGAGGTAGTCATGTCTCATTTTCGTCACAAGCTGCAAAACGGGCTCGGGTCTGGGTTCTGGTGTAGAGGTCCAGTGTTTTTGATAAGAAGAATTACTTACCATTACCAAAAAGGCCTGCTTTACACAGATCCGACCCTACAAGTCATATACAACCGATTTACTAAGTTTCCATGTTCGGATTGGATTCAATCGCTGTGGTGCTCACACAGACCTTTTTTCTTTTTTGGGATTATTGATATGTTGTTCTGCTGCATCGAAACGTAGCCACTGGTTACATTCCACAAAGGTTCCAGTTATGTGAACCTTGAAAATTGGATCCTTGTCTGCATTTGCTGGTTCTCTGAGCTCATCCGGGACATCGCGGTTGACCTGAAGCAGAATGAAATCCTGTACTGGGGAAAACATCCTCGCCACAAGTGCTTCCCCAAACCAAGTTTCAAAAGCAAGCGTTGTACATGGGTGGTTTGGACAGCAGTTTAGGACCATTCCAAGTCATGGTGGTTCCCATCGACCGGCACCGACCTCAATAAAGTGCAAGATTTATTGAAATTCCATGGTGGTTCCCAAAACTGTGCATCACCCTCTAGTTGCCTTGTATTGTTGCCGGTTGACAATTTTTTTCCTGAACCATGTTCAATACAATTTTATTCAAACATGTTTTCCCACAATTGTTTTGCTGCACAGCTGTCATATTCTGGCGGTTTCAATCCGCCCTCGGAACTGCCCCCGTCCACGGCCTGCTTCATACGAATGACAAGTATACAGAGGAACTTTCAAACAGCTGCAAGGACAACTGCAAGTATTAGACAGAAACTCGCAGACAAACTGTGAGTCTGCTTCGTGTTTGCAGGCCTTGTGCTTGTACTTTTGGCTCCGTTGTCTACAGTATGTTCAGCTTTCCCACCCCTTTTTTCCACTGGCATTGATTGGATTGTAGGGAGGTTGAATTGTTGACCCCAAACCAGTCCCACCCTTCGAGTCAAAGCTCTTGCTTATGGTCTCCTCTCTCCCTCTCTGTCTTGTGTATGCTCTCTCTCTCTCTCTCTCTCTCTCTCTCTCTTTTTCTCTTTTTCTGGTCACAGTCCCACCCAGCCCCACCCCACCTTCCAGATGGTGGTGCATGTAACAGGCGACTCTTGCTCTTTGCAATTTAATCCGACGTTTGGCTTGGATTTTCAAACCAGGTATAACTGGAAGGTTAACTGCCTGCTCTTTTTTTCCCCTCCCCTGCAAAACTGCCCCTCAGAAACCAGCCCGTCGCTCTCTTCATAAGCGATAACGTAGAGGGGGGGGATGGGTGGGTTGACTCAGGCCCCATGCCAGGGTGAAGCGCACTCTCCAGCTCAGGTTACCCGATTGTGCAATGTACTACCTCGAATACACACAAATTCAGTGCCCTTAGAAGTTGATGCCCTTGACCTCACGTACTAAGTTTAGCCCTTTTTTTTATTTTTTATTTTATTTATTTTTTTAATATAAATAAAGTTGTTTTTTTCTTTTTTTTCCCGGTGGACTTGAACAGCAAATGTATAACCAACCAAAGTTCAACTTCTGCTTGTTGTTGGTTTTCAATATTGAAGTTCAGATTGAAGTTCTCGTCAGGAACAAAAGCAAAACTTCTTGAAATATTTTAGCTGGAAGATCTTTCCTGAATATTTCAGCTTTTTTCTGGAGCTTCTGGTGGCTTGGTGGTACCTGACATGTCTCACGTTGGGCATCTAGAATGACCTGAATATGACATACCTGGAACCAAATTAATTTCCATCGTTTGGCAGACGCTCTGAACCAGAATGATTTATAATTAGCATTTCTAAAAAATACAACTAAGCAACTGAGGGTGAAGGGCCTTGCTCAGGGGCCAACCAGATCATTAACCCATCACCTTAACCACTAAGCCACCACTGCTGAAATACCAATATCATCATCCAAAATAAACATAATTTTCTCTCCAGGTTTGGTTCAAAGTTAGGGTTTGATACTTGGAGATACGTCTTCCTTAAGCACATCTTCTGATTTATCTTTTCATGATTTAAATGGTTACCTCAAGACTGACTTCCACGTCAGCCAGGATACTGATCAAACCTAGAGATTAGCAGCTGAGAGATAAAGGTCTTGCTCAAGGGTACAGCTGGGGCTCTCAGACTGTCAATGGATTTGAAATTACAGTCTTTCCATCATCTCTGACTAACCACGGACCTAGTACTTCCCTAAAGTGGCCAAGTTTACAGTTAGATAGGTTTTTTTTATGGAAAATGAAGCTTTTGTCAAGGTCTGTATGTCTTACCCTTTGGAATTTATGGGTTCCAAAGTTCAGTAGTATTGCTATACAGATGTCTTTAGCATATAGAACAAATTATGTGGCATGGAATGATGATCTAGTTTAGGATGAGCTCATTTCATGCAATTCTGTTAATTTTTCCATTACTAGTGGTCAAGGGTACAAAGAGTACCATATAAATGAGCTTAGCAATTGGCTCAGACAAATTATTGGTCAAGCCCTGTCTCTAGATCAGCCTGTCAGTGTCTAAAGATACTTATTTCATCTGAAAACAATTTCTGATTGTTTGTTGTAGATGGGGAGAAACTGTTTATTCATGCGTCTTGATCACAGCTGCAGCAGATAGTCCATAGCCTATCCTGGGAATTGACCCCTGATGGGGATGCTGGTCCAGTATTTGGCACCATACACACGCAGGTTGATTTATACCTACATCGAGTCATATTCCTGTAGCCAGGCTACATAAATGCATCATCTCTTCAAGGACAGTATGAAGAAGTCTGCATGAACACTGGGAGAACTCCATGCATGCCATCTAAAAAAAAATAATAATTCAGAACTATAGCAAGGTTCTACAACACTGAGGACCAGCTGAGAACTTTAATCAGATACAGGTCTGTAATAGTCTTAATCCATCTTGAAGCACCTTTTTGGACCAACGTGAAAAGTTCTGAAAAAACATTTCCCAATGTTTTGAGCAGTCTTTGGTTTCTCTTCAGAGGGGAAGGACAAAGTGCTGTCAGGTGTTCTGGGCGGGACTAAGGTGAAATGTTTGAGAACAGTTTCCAAGAAACTTGATATACTGTGCTTCTGAGAGGACCTACAGAGCTTCCACGAGGAACAGACAGAAAAACTGACTGATAGTTTGGCCTATGTGTCTGTGGGGTGGTTCATTTATTTTGTAAAGTTTTTTCCTACATTATATAATGAAATAGCTGTGATGCTCTTTTAGGATTCTTATATGTTGGATGAAGAACAGTTCAGCATAAATAACAACAGTCCTAAATGTGAGGTATTTCAGCTCGTAGTTCCTGACTGGTGTGTGTGTGTATATATATATATATATATATATATATATATATATATATATACACATACAGTGGTATCTCACTTTACGAAATGAATCCATCCCAGAGCTTTTTTTGTAACCTGCATTTTTCATAAATTGAACCGCATTTTACATGTAAAACACATGATTACTTCCAAGGCCCCCAAAACTACCCCCTAAACCCTTTTAAAAATTATAAAAGCATACCTTTTAAGACCTCCTTCTGCTTCGAAAAGCATCATGGTAGATTCAGCTCCATAATAGGCAATGGGAGGTAGCTGCGTGATCCCACCTGGCCAACGGGATCCCTATCCAAGATGGAGTCAAGTGGACCTGTCCAAGATGGCGCTGGAGTGAAGGTGACATGAACGACCGCTCCATCTTGGACAGGTCCACTTGACTCCATCTTGGATAGGGATCCCGTTGGCCAGGTGGACCTGTCCAAGATGGCGCTGGAGTGAAGGTGACATGAACGACAGCTCAGTTGTTAGACGATGGGAGGCCAGCGGGGCGGGATGTTTGAACATCATTGATGGGAGAGCAGCTTGTGCATTGTTTGAATGTTTGAATGGCGCGTTTGAATTTTTAAGATGGCGCTTTCGTAACGTGAATTTTAGGAAAATGCGTTTCGTAACCTGCATTTTTGGTTTGGTGAGACTTCCGTAAAGTGAGGTACCACTGTATATATTATACTTCTTCTTTTCCTTTTGGCTGTTCCCTTCAGGATCACCACAGCAAATCATCTACCTCCATCTCATCATGTCCTCTGCATCTTCTTCTCTTACGCCAGTGACTTTCATGTCTTCTTTCACCACATCCATAAGTCTTTTTTTGGTGTTCCTCTAGGCCTTCTGCCTGGTAGTTCCAACCTCAGCATTCTGCTACCAATATGTTCACTATCCCTTCTTTGTACTTGTCCAAACCATGTCAATCTAGCCTCTCTGACTTTGCCTCCAATACCTATAACATGTACTGATGCACTCATTCCTGCTCCTATCCATCCTTGTAACTCCCAAAAAGAACCTCAACATTTTCATCTCTGCTACCTCCAGCTCTGCCTCCTGTCTTTTCCTCAGTGCCACTGTTTCTAAATTATACAACATTGCTGGCCTCAACACCGTCTTGTACACTTTTACTTTCATTCTTGCCGATACCGTCCTATCACGCATCATATCGGACACTTTTCTTCAACCATTCCAACCTGCTGGCGCACGCTTCTTCACCTCTTTTCCACACTCTCCACTGCTCTGGATTGTTGAGCCTAAGTACTTAAAATCCTCCACCTTCCTTATCGCTGCTCCCTGTAACCTCACCGTTCCTCTTGGGTCCTTGTCATTCATACACATGTATTCTGTTTTATTGCGGCTAACCTTCATTCCTCTTCTTTCGAGGGCATATCTCCACCTCTCTAGATTTTCTTGCACTTGTTCTCTGCTCTCACTACAGATCACAATGTCATCTGCAAACATCATAGTCCATGGGGAATCTTGTCTAACCTTGTCTGTCAGCCTGTCCATCACCATAGCAAACAAGAAGGGGCTCAGCGCTGATCCTTGATGCAGTCCCACCTCCACCTTGAACTCTTCTTTCACACCGACAGCACACCTCACCACTGTGGTACATGTCCTGCACCACTCTAACATACTTCTCTGCGACTGCAGACTTCCTCATGCAATACCACAGTTCCTCTCTCAGCAGCTTGTCATATGCTGTCTCCAGATCCACAAAGGCACAATGCAGCTCCGTCTGACCTTCTCTGTACTTCTGTTAATATCCTCAAGGCAAAAAAAGGCTCTTTCTTGGTATGAAACCAAACTGTTGTTCACAAATGCTGACCTCTGCCCTCAGTCTAGCTTCCACTATTATTTCCCATAACTTCATCATATGGCTCATCAACTTTATCCCTCTGTAGTTGCCACAACTCTGCACGTCTCCCTTGTTCTTAAAAATGGGCACAATCACACTTCTCCTCCATTCCTCTGGCATCCTCTCACTCTCTAAGACCTTGTTGAATGTTCTTGTCAGGATATCTACTACTACCTCTCCTAGACACTTCCATACCGCCACCGGTATGTCATCAGGACCAACTGCCTTTCCATTCTTCATCCTCTTCAATGCCCTCCTCACTCCACCCTTACTAATCTTTGCTACTTCCTGGTGCTCGACAGTCACCTCTTCTACTTTTTTTTTTTTTTTTTTTTCTCTTTCTCATTTTGCTCATTCATCAGCTCTACCTGCACCAACATGTCCATTGAAGTCTGCCCCAATGACCACTCTTTCACCTCTAGGGGTACTCTGCATCACGTCATCGAACTCACTCCAGAATCTCTCCTTCTCTTCTACTCATATAATACACACACACACACACACACACACACACAGGGGTCTCTCGCTACTTCGCGCTTCAATTAGTGTGGCTTCAGTGCATCGCGTTTTTTAAAAAAAAATATTAAGGAAGGAAATTAAGGAAGAATAGAGGAAAAAGTTAAGGAAAATGCTATAAAAACAAGACCAATTATGCATAAAAAAAAAACCCCCAAATAAACACGAAACAAAAAACAAGCCACAATCTCCCATCAAAACTCCCTACATTTTTTTACGGTGTTTCATCTGTGTGCTGTGCACGGCACACGTGTCTGTATGTGTGTTTTTTATATTTTATTTACATGTTATGCATTATTTTTAAATGTTTAATTGTTATTATAAGCACTTATAGCATTTAATACGTATTTATTAATATTATATACACATATGCATGTACGTATACATCTGATTCCACTTGACAATCATCAGGCTTTTCTAACAGTGACTGATTTCCCCGTCCTCTAGTGCCTTCCCTGTCAACAATAAAGCGCATCTGTTTTCTTTATACCCTGTCTCCTGCATTTTTGGGTCCGGCTGAATGTTCCTGGTGTCACAGAAGGGCTAGAAGGTTCTCTGATGCCAGGTACATTCAGCCGGACACAAAAATGCAGGAGACAGAGTGTAATGAAAACGGTGGAGCTTTATTATTCATAGGGATGGCACTACAGCCGGGGGAAATTGTCGTCACTGTTAGAGATGCCTGGTGATTGCTAAGTGGAACCAGGTGTGTGTGCTTAGCACTCCACCCGTGTGTGACAGCCACCCCCTCTTCAATGCCTGCATGCATAAAGAGCGTTAGAGCCGCCAAAACCAGAGTCTCTCACAAAAGAGACCATAACACACTAAAATAAAAAACCACAGTACAGTTAAAGCAATAAAATGAGAATTTTTACCTTTGTGGTGGTGGGCAGTTGGCATAAGTAAATGTTGGAGAGGGAGAGAGGAGGAGGATTCCCTTCCATAACAGAGAGGGAGAGAGGAGACTGATCCCCTTCCCTACAGAGAGGAGGGGGATCCACTTCCATAACAGCTTCAGGTTAATCAGCCAAAAGTTTTTTTTTTTTTTCTCTTGCTACTTGCTTTGGCATGGATGACTCCTCTTCAGGATGTCCCTTTCTTTTCTTGAAGAACATTTCTAACGTGGCTTGGTTCTGCCTTCTTTTCAAAACCTCATGGAAGTGGCTCATGAACTCATTGTTAAAGGTGTTCACAGCGATACATAGTCTCAACAACTTCTGGATTTCCCCAGAACAGTGCTACCTTTATCAGGGTGATGCATAGTATCAACAACTTTCGGACTTCCGGAAAATTCCCGTTTCCCCTCCCTTTCAGTCATGTTTTTTCTTGCACTTTTTTAGCGATCAACTTCCGGATTTTGGTCGACTTCTGGGACAAAAAAAAACCCTGGATTTTTTTTTGGTCGAATTCCGATTTGTTCGATTTCCGATTTGTTCGACCTCTAAAGTACTCGAGTACCAAGGTACTACACTGAGTTGTCGACTTCCGACCGCTTTTGGTTCCGGCAGACTGGTCGTAAATCGATCTGGTCATATGTCGACTTTCCATCCAAATACACCAGGGGTGTCAAACTCCAGAAAGGGCCATGTGGCTGCAGGTTTTTGTTTTAACCAAGCAGCAGCACACCTGACTTTGCTCATTTAATCAACTGAGCTGAGTGTTCAGGCAGTTGATTGGTCAGTCTCTGTACAGAGCACACAGATTGACCAATCAGCTGCCTGAACACTCAGATGAGTTTATTAAATGAGCAAAGTCAGGTGTGCTGCTGCTTGGTTGAAACAAAAACCTGCAGCCACATGGCCCTTTCTGGCACGAGTTTGACACCCCTGAAATACACTCGCGCCAAAAAAAACCAGATGAATAAATTTCACGCATTTAAATCTATACATCTATTTTCAATTTCATGTCACTGTGACACGCAGCGGAGAGCCAATCCTTTCTGTACTCCACTCTGTGGGCGGGTCCGATAGTTTCAAACTCCTATTTTCTTGGATTATAACAAGCCACATACTGCGCGTGTTGTTTGAGTAAATTAATTGAATATTAATATATATATATATACACACACACACACACACACACACACACACACATATATATATATATATATATATATATATATATATATATATATATATATATATATATATATATATAATTGAATAAATTTCCCTCGTTTTGATCGGCTCATTTCCACGAAGCCAAGCACAGCTGGCAAGCAAACACAAATGGACAGACATGGAAAAACTTGAACCCGCAGACCAGCTGATTGACAAAACTTGGGACGCGCTTCTTGTCACATAAACACTGCAGTGTGTGAGTCCAATAAAATTAGAGTTTCAAGGTATCGGCCCCGCCCACACAGAAAGTATTGGCTCTTCACTTTGAGCCACAGTGACGTGGCATTGAAAGAAGATGAATAGATTTGCTCTGAGCAGTTAGGAAGTGAAGGTGCATCATCTCCTGCTTGGCCTTTTAAGATGCTGGCGCTGCCGGCAGCGCAAACAACTGTTGTACGCAACACTCGCACTGCACTGCCTGCCATGAATCATGCTTCACCACTTTTGCAGTCATAAAGTGGTCGTAAGTCGACGACTCACTGTGCTGTGTGTATATATAGTAAAAACTTAATTGTAGTCATCTGAGTGGCCCCGCGATGGCCTGGCAAGATGTCTAGGGTGTTGAGTTGGCTGAGATGGGCGCCAGCCTCCCCGTGACCCTAATTAGGATTAAGTGGTTCAGAAAATGAATGAATGCATGAATTGTAGTCACTATTGATCGCTGTATTCAGTTGAGATATTGGCAAAGTATCAACTGAATGACAAATCAATGGATTATGTAATTGAGGCGTTACGTGTTTCTACCTTTTTCTCTATTTTTCTCTTTTGATCAGTTCCACCTGACCATTTCTGGGGTAATATCTCTAGCAAGACTTTGCTGATCCTCATCAAATTTTGCAGACTTGCCCTTTTGGGGTATGTCCAGAAGACATTAATTTTTCAGAATTCTACATTAAGATTTCATGGCTATATTAGTATTTTAAACTTTGTAAAAGCATATTCGGTGTACTTGTCCACATCCATAACACCCTACTGAACTGTAAATGCTACCCACCCTGCCTAGGATACCTCACCTGATGAAGAGCAAACCGACAAGAAATCCACTGGAGAGTGAAATGAAAGTTTCAGAAAGAGTAACTCATTGTTTTGGTCTGTGAGTGTTTTCTGTTTTGTTTCGTTTTCAGCATTAATATATTGTTTAAAATAAAAAGGAAAAACAATTCCGCTGAACTTTTGTCATCAGCTAAACTGCCAAGTAGGCCTAGCTTTTGCTGCCATGTTGACGCTCGTTCACATAAAGAAAATGTATTACATTTGGTTCACTCAAATTTTAGACTTTGACTCCATAATACTGCCCTTAGCATAGACTGATTGTCTGTCGTGCTTTCGGCTTTTTCCCTTTTACTCGGGAGTCGCCACAGTGAATCATCTGATTTGCACGTTTGATTTGGCAGAGGTTTTTACGTCGGATGCCCTTCCTGTCACAACCCTTTTTAGCAAGGGACAGAAACACGCTGACGACTTTGCAGCTCCTCTTTACCAAAGTCAGCAATGGTTCTTTTACATCAACCTCTCACCATAGACAGTGACAGACATGGCCCGCCTTTGATAACCCAGTTAGCCGCACTGGGGAGGACAGTGACAACCTTGTGGAGAGTGGGACTCGAACCCCCAACCTTTGGATCAGCGATCAAGCGCCCTATACCACTAGACCACCACTGCACATGTTTGTGCTATATGTGGGCTCTCTATGTAAATTATTCATGTTTAAGTCCTTTTTTGCTTGCTGTGATGAAAACTTAAAATAACTGGTGATTTATTTCCCTAAACATCTTATTTTTATTTATTTTTATTTTTTTGTAAAGCGCATTTTAATTGGTTGGGTACTAATTTAGTTTGTGTACATTCCTTCGACAAAGTGGAGTGTACGGCATTGGGAGAATGTAGGCTGTCGGTCACGTCCACCAGCCCGTACTTAAAACTTGCGTGGTACAGTCCACCAACACATGGTTTGGATTGAGCGTCAGCCACAACAAATCTTATCGTAGCATAATGAAAAACAATAAGCTTCTGAACGTAGTCAAAATGAGTCAGTATGCAAAGTTTAATGAGGATGGGCAAAAGCTTTTGTAAAATATTGGTTGTAAATAGTCCGGTATGGGAGGGGGGAAAAAGATCTGAGAATCCCAGAAACATGAGGCCTCTGGGCTGTCGCCTGGAAGCCATAAACAGTTCATTTTTGTTTCCTGTGATGGGTATTTCATGTTAATGGTGGTGCACGGTGCATTGGTAGACTGCTCTCTGTCACTGTGTGGTATGTTATGGGTGGAGATGGGGTTGGGTTATAGGGTAATAACCCAATTTTTGTTTGGAGGCTTCACGCCCAAGGCTACAAGCCTTGAGAAAGTCCGGACTCATCCACGGCATGATAATGAGACAGTCGCTTATAGTGATACGCTATCCAAGAAAGAAGGAACTTACCAGTTTAGAATATTGTATTGTGAAGAAAGTCCCGGGTTCGAGTTCTGGGTAGAGCAGTGGTTTCTTCCAGTCCAAAGACAAGTGCGTTAGGAAAACTGGCTCTGCCTAATTGCCCTCGGGTTTAAGTGTGAATGATTGTGTAAATGTTGGCCTTACGATGGTCTGGTGGGTTGTTTAGGGTGTACCCCACTTATGCTCCATGTTGGCTGAGATAGGCTCTATCTTACCCGTAACCTGAGTAGCAGGATTATGCGGTTCATCAAAGAGTGAGGAATAAATCTATGGAATCTTCTGAAAAAAGATTTGCTTCTGGGGGAAAAACCACAAACGTTCTATTATGCAAAGTTTGCTGAGTCTTTCTCCAGATGTTCCCATGGCAACCAGGTTAAAAAGATCAAGGTCAGTATTTATACAAACAATTGCACAACCTTTTTAAAGTCCAACTCCTACCTGACGATTAGTCTCACCGTCCACCTAATAATGGTGGCACAAATATAAGACCTCTCAACCCAGGATGCCTCAGTGAAATCCACCACGTCTTCGTAGAATAATTTTTATATTCCGTTGTGAGTGCCAACCCATATTGTGAAGTAATTAACACTAAAGCAGAGCAACGTTTGAAATATTGATTGGAATTTTGGGCTTGTTTTGAGACCGCACTAATAAACTGCTGAAGATCTGTACTCGACGACATGGTGACAAAACACAACCTCCCAACCCCCCAACCCCAAGCCCACTGCTTACCAATGATTCACCAATGATAGGCGATGTAATTATTCAAAAGACAGGAAGGAAAGCATGTCCACCATTTGTAGTTGAAGGAGACACAGGGGAAAGTGTAATAATGTGAGCAGTGTTGTGGTCAGGAGCTGCTTCTGGGCAGCGGCAATTAGCTAGTTGGTTGATTTCCATCTTCCATACGATATTTTTTATATGATAATTATTCGTACTAAAATGTCGTGTTAAAATTCATCACCTTTGATTGAAATTGTCTTTATTATTATTGTTGTTGTTGTTGTTGTTGTATGGCTGTAAATATTTTGATAGCATTGCTGAAGAACGAAGCTCTATTGTATCTGTTGTTCGCTACCGTATTATATACTTACCCAACATTAGCGAAGTCAGACATCCAGGTTTGTTGATGGATGTTCTTTATTCATTCATTTTCTGAACCGCTTATTCCTAATTAAGGTCACAGGCAGGCTGGCACCCATCTCAGCCGATTCTGGGTCAGGGTACACCCTGGACAGCTCACCAGACCATTGCAGGGCCAACACTCGCACAACCATTTATACTCACAACTATGGGTGATTGGGAGCAGCCAATGAACCTACTGTGCATGTTTTTGCATTGTGGGAGGAAACTGGAGAACCCGGATGAAACCTATGCAAGCATGGGGAGAACATGCAAACTCCACACAGAAATGCTGGGATTTGAACCCAGGACCTTCTTGCTGTGCTAACCGCTACGCACCGTGCCGTGGATATTCTTTTTGGAAAATTATTTATTCTTTAATAAAGTGAAAATATTCTCGGTTCGTAGTGACGGAAGTACACACCCATTGAGAGCATGTGAGATGACGAGGACAGTATGGGGCTTTGTTTTAAACATTCCCAAGTGGTAATCTGGTTTGTCTTACTCTAATGTGAAATTGTGGCGATCTTGCATGAAGTTTGGTTAGTCTGGTCATACAATATAATATAATTAAATATAAAATAATATCATATAATTGAGTACTATTGTAGTATCGAGCATCGTATGGTCGTAATATCACAGACAATCCTAATGTGAGTACATACATGTTTACATGTTGTTGTGGGAAGGAGTGGGAGAGGGTAAGAGCATGGTTGAATGGGTGTGGTTAAAAGCAAACATCACAGGCAGTTATTTGTACCCAGGATGCATTGGGGTAGGGGCTGATGGCTGTGGGGGTGTGGGAGTTACCAAGAGTAGACATGACCTAGATTGTGTGCTCTCTCTCTCTCTCTCTCTCTCTCTCTGTCTCTCTCGCTCGCTCTAATTCCTTTCATGGCCATTCTCCACACCAAGCCCCTCCCTGCTGTGTAACTTCCTGCTGGGGAGTAGAGTCACACCCACCCCACCCCTTTTTTTTATATTCCTTAAATTACTCACAGTACAAGTTCCCTGGGGAGCTTTAACACACACACACACACACACACACACACACTAACACACACACACACAATCTTTGTATTTCTATCTTTCTTATTGATATAATGCATTCCCCAGCCCTGTCGTCAGCCCAAAACACTGAACCTCAACCAAATTCCAGCCTGAACCCTAAAAACAAGTCCCTCAATAAACACTTAAGAAGGAAGGACCAGCTATAATGTCCTCAGTTCCCCGAAATGTCCTCTGGCGGTTTAGAAATAAGCTCTGATCCTCAGTGTGTATTACACACACACACACACACAGGCTATTTCAATCACAGATAGGCTTCGTTCACTCAGGAGTAGGTCGATCTCTGGAGAAATAAGTCTTCACATCTTCAACTTTTTCTCTTCAGTACCTGCGTCGCTTGTTAGTGGTTACATGTGTGTGTGTGTGTGTGTGTGTGTGTGTGTGTGTGTGTGTGTGTGTGAGGGAGAAAGGGAGAGATGATGCAGTATTAATTCAGTGTGTGTGTGTGTGTGTATGTGTGTGTGTGTGTGAGATCAGGATGAGGAGCAGAGTGAGTGTAGCCACACCCTAGCTGATTAGTGACCACACCTCTGCATGGAATCTACTGCAGTCACATGACCCCCAGCATCTGCCCCATATCTAAGCATTACCACATTGTGTTCTCTCTTGCGCTCTCTCTCTCTTTCTCTCTCTCTCTCTCTCTAAAAGAACAGGGTGTGACTGTACTGAGCTGAGAGAAGGCGGCTACACAGGATCTCCCACTACTCCTCCCTGCTCTTGTTTTGCTTGCTGTCTTCTTTCTTTCTCTCTCTCTCTCTCTCTCTCTCTCTCTCTGCCTCTCTTCTTTCAGTCACTTTCCATCTCAAGGGTAAAGTCTGATCTGATAATTTATTCTTTGATAAATCCAGTGCTCTAGATTTAATTGATCTCTGATAGGTTATAGAAGATAACAGATGAGTGTAAACCTTTCGATGTTTATATTTGTTGTTGTTGTTGTTTGTGATCCTTTTCCCTTATCTGTTTCTTTTCTCTCTCAGTACCTTGTACTTTTTATCTGTGTATTAACTTTTGGAGGACATTTTTAGCATATTGTTTTTCCTGACTAGCATGTGGCTAATTTTTATTTATTTATTTTTTTTTTAAACTTTCCAGTGCCAGCCGAATCCTGAAAAATCCAACGCCGCTACCTCAGAGCCCTCCGAGGAGATGCCATCCATACAGATCAAGCCTGAGCCAGAGGAGGTGCAGTGCACGGTGGTGGTGGTGAGTGGCCTTTTGTGTGTTTGTGTAAGAGGTCCGGGGGTTGGGTGAGTGGGTGGAGATCGAATGGGGGGGGGGGGGGGGTAAAAGAGGTGTGGTTGGTATGTCATTAAGAATGAAACGACCGGCAAGATTATCCCACGGCTGGAGTTTCTTCCTTTCAGCTTTTAAATTAATTTCAAAGGCAAATGATGGAACGACCTCGTGTTTACCCCACACCGATTCTGTGCCTTTTCAGTCACATTACATCGCTAAACATCTTAGCGCGTTTGTATTTGCATCAGAAGAATTTACTGAACAAGTATGCATTGGGGAGGGAAGTGAGAAATCCGACCTGGGAATGATGGCACGCTTGTTTCCTGCTGTAGAAATCGTAAAAGCAATTTAACGATTCTAGGGTATTTTGGGTGTCTCCGCGACTTAGCGATAGATGTTGGACAGGACATGCTAACGGAGTACAGTATACTATATAATTTTCACTCAATTGGTGTGCTGAGCAGCCATCTTGGATTTTTAAAATCAGGATTGGTTCAATTTCCAGCATGTCCTTCCTCGGCGTGAGATTTCCTACCGATGACTCAGACATCCTGACTTCCCAGTCTAAAAGGAACACAGTGTTGTTACTGATGGAATTGAGCTGGTTCCTGGACAACGACTTGTACAAATGGCATTAGTTTTGTTTTTTTTGTTTGTTTGTTTTTTCCTTTCTTTGCATGAAAAGAAAGTGGAAGTGTGATGTGCAGAATCAATTCGTTCGTTTTGAAATACATGGCTCTGTCTGTGTGGAGTTTGCATGTCCTCCCCGTGTTTGTCTGGGTTTCCTCCGGGTTCTTCGGTCTCCTCCCACAGTCCAAAAACATGCACGGTCGGTTAATTGGCTGCTCCAAATCGCCCCTAGGTGTGAGTGTGAATGGTTGTGAGTGTTTGTCCTGCGATGGCCTGGTGAGCCGTCCAGAGGCACCCGGAGTTGGCTGAGATGGGCGCCAGCCTCCCCGCGACCCTATTTAGGATTAAGCGGTTCAGAAAATCAATGGACGAATGAATTACATTGAAAGGATTGGAAGTGAGAAACAAGGGATTATGAAATGTAATAAATGCTTGTGCAGTACGGTGACCTTGTTTCCCACAGAACCACGGCAGTAAAGAACCAGAACGTGTTTTGGTATTTACTTTTTTTTTTTTTTTTTTTTTTTTTTTGCGAGATGGTTCCAAACGTTGGACGGTACTGTGGTGTGGTGGTTATCACGGCCGATTCACGGTTAGGTTTGAGATCCAGGCATGTTGTGGAGTTTGTACGTTTTCTCTGTGCTTGTGTGGGTTTCGTCCGGCTACTTCGGTTTCCTCCCACAGTTCAATTTTAGCTGTTTCAGAATACCCGTGTGTTCGTGTGTGTTTGTGTGTTTGTTGGAACTACATTGGTCTGGTGTGAAGTTCAGGGTGTAAACTGTTTTCGTCTGTTGTCGGCTGAGAAAAGGCTCCATAACAGGATTAAGCGGTTAGCAAATGAGTAGTTTCTAACATGTATGTGCATGTTGAGGAGTCTGTTGCTAGATGCTAGAATATAGCATACACCATGTGCGATAGCATCTGACCGTAGTTGCTGTTATTAATTCTGCAAAGATCAATAAAACCGAATAAGTTGAATCACAGTATGAAGCTGCACAAAAATAATTTTCATGTCGTGCGTGAAAAGCACTCGGACCAGCGCTGTGTTCGTGAGGCTGTATGAAGGCCCCATGAGCTAAAATTGACGCTAGCATACCGAATGCTATTCTCTCTCACTGATTAGTTTTTTGTTCTCCCACAGCTTCTTCTTTGTCTTCTCCCCTCAATACCGTTCCATTTCTATCCCTTTCTATCTATTCGTTCCAAGTCTCGGCTAGACCCTAATAGGATATATCGAGGGAGGCTTCCGTTCTGCCGTAGTCATAGCAACGGGGCTCTGGCGGGAGTTGGAAAGGCTGTGATGTAGCCAGCTCACACCCCTCCTTTTGTACACACACGTACGCGCCCGCGCGCACACAGTCGCCCACACTTGGAGTCCTCACTCTAACCCACTTCCTCACAACACTCCCACTCCCACACACTCCACCCCCTTCACTATGATGTGCACAGTGCAGATTATATACCTGCAGCGGAAGAGCGGAAGACACACACACACACACACACACACACACACAAAAACACACACTAATGCATGTACATGTCCTTGTGTGTACTGATCTCGCGGCTAAACGACGTTTCCATGCACAGCACTACACAGCACATGCTCCACGCCCTTTTTTCTACTATTTGTCGTCTTTACAGACACGAACAAACACACGCACACACACACACACACACACACACACACACACATACTTTTTACTTTTACATGACAAGTACTTCACCTGTCAGTTGTCCAGCATGTAAAGCAAATGATGTTTGGTCATTGGGAGCCAATTTCTTTCTAGCACCAATCAGTGTTTACATAGCATGACACGCCCCCTGCATTTTGACTACACTCGTCCCTCATTGCTAACTCCGTGATAGCACATGCGCACTTGTATTTATGACACGCACATACATTAAACGTGAATAAAGTGGATTATTTACATCATTCATACTAGTATATCCAGATGTGTTTGTGAAGAGGTTGGAAACATTGCAGGCTGATTTGTTGACAAATTTTTACAAACCACTTAAACTTAAAAATGAATTGCGCCTTATAACGATGTCATGTTTTTATGTTTAATTAGCTGGTGGTCTGTTATACGGATCTTGGACACAAATTATCATCTAAAAGTTATAATTATTCATTCGTTTTCTGAACTGCTTGATCCTAAATAGGGTCAAGGGAGGGGCTGGCGTCCATCCTGGGCGAGGCCGAGCTACACCCTGGACAGCTCGCAAGGCTATCTCAGGGCAAACACTTGCAAACCATTTAAAACCGGAGTACATGGAGGAAACCCATGCAAGCATGTGGAAAACATGCAAACTCTACACAGAAATGCTCGAGCTGGAAATCGAACCCAGGATCTTCTTACTTTGAGGCAGCTGTGCTATCACTACACCACCGTTCCACCCCTAGTTATGGTCATAAGAATATCATTTTTTAAATAGATTATACTTTAAAATGAAATGGGGGGCAGTCGCGGTCTAGTGGTATAGGGTGCTGGATTGCTAATCCTAAGGTTGGGGGTTCGAGTCCCCACAAGGTTGTCACTGCCCCCGCCCCCCATTGCAGCTAACTGGGTTGTCAAAGGCGGGCCATGTCTCTCACTGTCTATGGTGAGAGACATGTAAAAGAACCATTGCTAACTTTCGTAAAAAGTGTAGGCTGCAAAGCCGTCAGCATGTTTCTGTCCCTTGCTAAAAGGGTTGTGTCAGGAAGGGCATCTGACGTAAAAACCTATTCCAAATCAAACGTGCGAATCATTCGCTGTGGCGATCCCTGAAAAAGGGAAAAGCTGAAAGGAAATCTCTCACTTTAAATGAAATTAAAAGCGTTTTCCAAGCTCCCCTGTTATACATGAATGTTTTCATCAGGTGGTTTTTGCTTACATTTTGAAATTCGCCGTTTTGCTCTTGCAAGAGCGTTGAAATTGCAGGAATAGGACATGTATCCATCAATTCATATAAGGCGAGATAATGGCAAAAATAACAGTACGCCAATATTAAACTCGGCAGATGTTCACTTTTTTGCTAAGCCGCTTAATTCTACTAGAGTCGCAGGGAAACTGGTGTCTGCCTCAGCCAACACGGGGCGAAGGCAGGGTACACCCTAAACTATTGCAGGGCCTAAAGTAGGGAACTTCTGAATAAAGTAAAACAATCCACTTGTACGATTCATCCCCAAAACTTCCTTTTATTTTTATTAGCTTCACTTATAAAACCTTTTGCAATATTTGTAAAGATTTAAAAGGATTGTTTAGAACATTTTTGATTTCCTTTTTTATGTAACCTTTGGGAGATCCATTAATGCTATTATTACATGTTCATGTTTACGACCATCTTTACTTGGTCCCAGATTTAACGACTTTTAAAACTGAGTGGAGGACTGAGTGGATCCACAGTGATCGAGCTGCTGCAGTGTGATAAAGCTGCAGTTATATGCGGCGTCGGCTGCTCGGATAGTTGTTAGAGGGTGCGGCCGGCTACCACTCCCTCTCTGAGGCTCTGTCTGGCAATAATAATCTCCCTCAGCAGCCGCTCCCTTTATCCATCCCCGCCTCCTTCAGTTTATCACCCATATCACTCTTCACACTCTGGCACATCACATGGCAGACACTCTAATGGCCGACCTCACCCAGAAGACGGAGGCCAGTGCAGGCGTACGGTACTTCAAAACGTCTGCCGTTGGACAGAAATACAAGTTACACAAACATTTATATCGGATTTCATAGACTTAAATAAGATCAGGACTTTTGGAGTGAAGGATGGGTGGATGCAGTGCTCGCTCGCTCTCTCTCTCTCTCTCTCTCTCTCTCTCTCTCTCTCTCTCTCTCTCTCTCTTTCTCCCTGACTTTCTTTCTTTTCTATTTAAATATTAAATCTTAATGCATATTAATTGACCAATGAAAGGCACCCAGGACTGATAAAAAAAAAAAAAAAATTAACTACTTAAATATCATTATCATAATAACCTGCATTGGCATAATATGACCCAGAGTGTGTTAAAAGTGTCGCTGAAGTGTTATTTATATATGCCGTCTGGTTTAGTTAGCTAGCGTCTGCAGTGTGGTAGCATTAGTGAGCGTGAGCGGGTGTCCGTTGCTGGTATATTTCTGCTGTTGGAAAACATCCTGCACTAAATTCGAAAGAAAACATCTACTTTACATGTACAGACAGTCGTCCACTTACGGCCGCTTTTGGTTCTGACAGACCGGCCGTAAAGCGATCTGGTCGTATGTCGACTTTCCATCCAAATACACTCATGCCTCGGTTTAACGGACTAGTAGGGGGCACTGGTGCGAAGTACCCGATTGTCCCAAGTTTCCGATTCCATATATTTCAATGATTACGTTACGAAAAACTTTTACTTAAGCACACTATGTAATCTGCAAATGTAAATACTGTACCTATACTCTGTAAATGTACACCATAAGATCAGGGGTCGGGAACCTATGGCTCGCGAGCCAGATGTGGCTGTTTTGATGACTGTATCTGGCTGTCAGATAAATCAGGTGGCCTTTCTTAACAGAATAACAAATACACAATTTTACTGTCATTTAAATAAAAATACAAAAAAAGCCATCAAGTAAAACAAAAACAGATGAATAAATCTCGTGCATTTAAATCTATTCATCTATTTTCAATTCCACGTCACTGTGGCGCACAGCGGAGAGCCAATCCTTTCTGTACTCCAGTGTGTGGGCGGGTCCGATACCTTCAAACTCTAATTTTATTGGATTATAACAACAGCCACAGACTGTGCATGTTGTTTTTGAGTAAAGAGATAAATTTCCCGTGTTTTAATCAGCTCATTTCCACGAAGCCAAGCACAGATGGCAAGCAAACGTATCGGACGTTTCGGGTATCGGACCCGCCCGCACACACAAAGGATTGGCTCTCTGCTTCGTGCCACAGTGACGTGGCTTTGAAAGTAGATGAATAGATTTGCTCTGAGCTCTGAGCAGTTAGAAAGTGAAGCTGCATCATCTCCTGCTTGGTCTTTTAAGATGCTAGCGCTGTTGGCAGCGCAAACAACTGTCGTACGCAACACTCGTACTATGATCTGCCATGAATCATGCTTCACGATTGTTGGGGTCGTAAAGTCGATCAGACGTAACTCGCATAGGTCGTAAGTCGACGACTGTCTGTATTTATTATTTGTTTTATATTATCGTTGTCATAGACACTTCTCCCATTTCCTATGTTCCTTTTTAGCGGGGGGTCGGTTTGAGAGGAGCTTCTGCACACGTCCATATGTAGACAATATAAATAATAAAGTACTCGTTTGGTATTTTTTTGCTTTTGTTCCCATGTAGTGTATATACTAGAACATTTATTTGACGATGTCCGTCTTGCCTGATGCGAAGGGCCTCTCGAGGTCCCGGTCCCCCACAACTATAATCCCATTAAAATATCATTGCATAACTCGGATTCTGTAAGTCGGATTTTTGCCTAATTTGTATGAAAATTTGATTCCACGTTGAATACATTTCCGTTAAAATCGTGTCGTATAAGTCGGACTATCATAAGCTACACTCGCTCATTCATGCACATGCACAACTTTGCTAGAAATGTACAATACCGAACTCGGTTTTTCTCCAACTTGTACGTCCAAGTCTTGCTTATAAGTCGGAGCAAGTGATGATTGCTAATGTGTAGCTTGATGCTTGTTGTGTCAAGTCATTATTAAAACAACATATAGCATCACATGTCTGCTGTGTCGAGTTTTGGCTTTATTCCCTCACAACTGTGAGTGTGTTTACATTCTGCGCTCAGTAAACTTACCCTCTGAAAATACATTGACCCAGTTATAGACTTGCTGACCTCGATCAGCTTTAATACGGTGCTGTGTTGTGTTTATTCCTGGATCACATCTCGGTAGCTGAACACGCAATGAGTATATGCACTCGCAAATGATGCACTAGGTCAGTGGGGTCCCGATTAAGGGTCATGACCCTAGGTGGGGGTCACATGATCACCTTTGGCAGGGATGTTATATTTTACCCTAAGTTTGTATGTTTGATTGTCAGTAGGATTACAGAAAAGTTTGTCTATGGAATTTCATGCAATTTTTACCGGGCTTGGAGCTTTGGACAAGGAAGCCTTGATTTAGATTTTGGAAATGACCAAGATCAAATTCCGGATCCTGGGATTTTTTTAAAGGATTGTTTAGTATTCAATCAACAGATCTGTTGATTTTGTTGATGTGTTGGATTGCTTGACTTGGTGGAGGTTTGTGCTCTCCAAGTGCTCTTGCTGAACACACTTCTGTCCTGAAAATATCCAAAAGGAATTTCCTGGTTGAAATTATCTTGAAGTGGAGTTGGCAGGTGTTTGTTATTTCTCCATGTCATAAAAAATAGGAATAATGGACTCCTGAGTGGTGCATCGACAAGGTGCTCGATAATTAACACGGAGACCGCAAGTTTGAATCCAGGTTAATGCCACAGCTGTCCGTGACTGGGAGTCCATGGGCACTAATTGGTCGAGCTCTCAACAGATGGAGGGATATCATACTCTCACTTCTCTGTCACTCACAGCGATTGCCAGCCAATCATGGACATCTGTGAGTTCATCTGTAAGAGGGGACAGTTAGCGCTTTCCCTTACAGTGTGTTAACTCGTCTCCAATACGCTGCTCCACAGTTCCAAAAGAGGTGGGTGGCTAAGTGTTACATGTCACAGAGGGGGCGGGTTCATGCTTTCACCACCCCCTGGTCTGTTGTGGTCGTGTGAAGTCAATACCCGATGGGTGGGTGGGAATTGGATACGAATAAAATAGGGAGAAAATGGGGGGGGGGGGGTCCAATAGAAATAATAACCACTAATCAGAAGTGGGCGGTTCCCATTTCCCCTAGATCCTGCCCTCATGAGAGTGCAAAGCTGTGTTCATTTTCAGATATATGTTAATGAAGACTCATCATACGCCCCACCCACTTTACCCAACCAGTCCCTTAACATCTCCCTGTCATTCTCATGCCCACTTTTCTAGCATGTTCTATAAACTTATGCAACTGATTTAAGGGAGATTTAGGTACTGTGGGTTCCTCCTCTCTCTCTCTCTCTCTCTCTCTCTCTCGCTCTCTCTCTCTCTCTCTCAATATGTTCTTTGTCTCTCAATACTCTCTCTCCGTTCCTCTCCATCTTTCAATCAGTGCCCCTCAATAATCTCTCTCTCTCTCTCTCTCTCCTTTCAATGCATGTACTCTCTCTCGCACACTCTCAATTCTCTCTCTCTGTTTCTCTTTCTCTCAATACTCTCTCAGTAACTACTGAACTCTCTCTTATTCATTCTCTCTTCTCTCCCTCTCTCCTTAATTACTCATGCTATCTCTCTCCATTTTTCTCCTCCTTTGATAACTCTTCCCCTTTTTAAACTTTCCCTCTTCCTCTCTCAATACTCGCACTCTCTTGGTACTCTACGTCCTCTCTCCCTCTCTTTCAGTGCTCATGTTCTCTCTCATGCTCTCTTTCCCTGAGAGCCCCCCCCGCGCTCTGCAGTGCAGTCCGTATGAACTTGGCGCTGAATGATTTTTGGATGAGAACATTGCTCACGCTCCTCTCGGCCATCCGTCCGTCCACCGGCCGACTCGCCACTGGATGCAGGAGAACTTCAGAAATCGCGCTAAGACTTCAGCCATGTTCATTATATGAACTTTCACGGATATCATGATCCGTACTGCTTTTGCACCCCATCCCCACCCTCCTGGAGCACCAAATTGTCCTCCGTCCGTTTCATCCGCAGCGTTCCGGGCCTTATCTCATCGCACACATCAGTTTGTCTCGCGGCAGGCGAAAGCTATTGAAACATTCTTGATTAACGTCACGCGCGGCGAGTTGATAACGAGACCGCTTATCGATGCTTTTCTCTTCCGGACTTGAGTAGCTGGGGGCAAAAAAAAAAAAAAAAAAAAGAAGTGGGGGAAAATGCATTGGAGTGGAGGAAGGGTGGAGATGGAAAGAGGGTGAGGATGGGGTGGAGGAACATAACGAGAAAAAAAAGGGGAGGGCGGGAATGAGGGAGTGAAGCCGGAAAAATGACTCAGCTGATACTTCCCAGTTTCCATGGTAACCAGAGGCCCCCCCCCAAAATCTCTCTCTCTCTCTTTATTCTCTCTCTGTGTCTCTGTCTGTCTGTCTGTGTCTCTCTCTGTCATTCTGTCTCTCTCTCTGTCTCTCCGTCTCTCTCGCTCTCTCTCTCTGTCTGTCTCTCTCTGACTCTCTGTCTGTCTGCCTCTCTCTCTCTCTCTCTCTCTCTCTCTCTCTCTCTCTGTGTCTCTGTCTCGTCCCATCTTTCACTCCTGGTGCAGACTCTGAACCTCCTGGCCTCTTTATTTACAGGTCGCTTTTGAGTGAAGGTAAACAGATCAAACTCTTTGTCCTGTAACTCCATGCTCTCGCTCTGTAGTTCTGTTATGCTTTACCCCATCTCTCTCTCTCTCTCTCTCTCACACACACACACACACACACACACACACACACACACACACCCACCCACACCGCTATGGTCGGCATGAGCAATATTTGTATGTAAGTTTGTGATTTTGTGTTGGTTGTGTTTTAAACGATTCTCCAACTCTCATTCTACTGAATACACTGCTGTACAGAAACTATAACCCACCACTCGTGTGAGTGTGTGAGTGTGAGTGTGTGTGTGTGTGTGTGTGAGTGAGTATGTGTGTGTGTGTGTGTGTGTGTGTGTGTGTGAGTGTGTGTGTGTGTGTGTATAGAGTTGGATAGAATCCAGGTTCCAGGCCCAATCCTTTGCTGTGTTGAGGCCTCATCAGGACGAGCATTGTTCGAGAGCTGGAGGAGGATCTCTCATCCTCGTCCTCCTCCTCCTTTTTTCTTCCTCTCCACTTCCCCTCTTCCTTACTCCTTTTCTCCTTTTCCTCCCCTCCCCAGTTTCTTGCTCTCCTTGTCATTTTCCTTTCTTTCACATTCTTTTTTTGTTTCTCTTACTTACTCCTTTTCTCCTTTTTTAAGGTTTTCCCTTCCTTTGTTTTTCTTGCTCTCTTCTCCTCCCCTCCTTTCCTTCTCATCTCATCTCTTCCATCATTTTCTCTCTCACCTCCTCTTCTCCCTTTTCTTCCTTCTCTTTTCTCCCATTCATTTTCCTTCCTCTTTCTCCTTCTATTTCTCTCTTTTCTCATGTTCCTCACCTCCCTTTCTTCCGCCCTTTTCTCCATCTTTCCCTATTTCCCCTTTTTTTCTTTTCTCTTTTTTCCGTACTTCTCGTTCTATCTTCTCCTCCTCCTATCTGTCGTTTTCCTCTCATCTCCTTTTCCTTCTCCTTTCTCCCTTTGCTTTTTCTCCTCTATTTTTACTCTTTTTATTCCTACCTTGGATTCTTTCACTCTCTCTCTCTCTCTCTCTCTCTCTCTCTCTCTCTCTCTCTCTCTCTCTCTCTCTCTCCTCCCCGTCCTCATTGTCCTCTCCTTTGACCCAGAGTTCTTTCTGTTCTCTTTACCCTTTTTACTACTTCCGCTCCTGTGTTCTGCTTTCTGGTTCCATGTTTTTCTGTTTTCACAATCTCTCTCTCTCTCTCTCTCTCTCTCTCTCTCTCTCTCTCTCTCTCTCTCTCTCTCTCCAGAAGCAAGAGCCTGAGGATGATTGCCCGGAGCCAACAGACCTGAAACTGAAGTCTTCTCCCCCTCCACTCTGCGTCATCAGCACTCACCTCACTGATGTTGATCAGACCGAACCCGTGGATCTGTCTCTCAACAAGCCCCGCCCTTCACTACCTAACGTCATCACCCCAGCAGCCACGCCGGTCAACCCTGCACCGGTGACGGCCAGCATCGGCACCGGTGCCACCCTCCCGGCTGTCCTAGCATCCCCCGGCTCCATTCTGGCCTCAGCACAGGGCGTCGGGGGACAACAGATCCTCCACGTGATCCACACCATCCCCTCCGTCAGTGTCGGGGGAAAGGTGGGTCAGCTTCAGACCATCCCCGTGGTGGTACAGTCTCTGCCGGTCGTCTACACGGCGGTGCCTGCCGATGGGGTTCCCGCGACCGCCATCACCGTGCCCCTGATCGGCACGGACGGACGCTCTGAAGGGTCAGGTGAGGAGAAGGCCTTATCTGTTCTCCTCCTTTTCACTCCTTTCGCTGTTGTTTTATTTAGTGTAGTGCACAGTTGCTTTGGTGTCGAGTAGCTCTGAGTATTCGTGTCCAGCACAGACGATTGTGGGTGGGGCTCCGCAGCTGGTCTAAAACCAACAGAAGATATTCACTGGCTATTATATTTTCAAACACACACTGTAATACTACATCAGCCAATCAGCTGTCAGGTTTCCGTGCTAGTCTATCAGTGTCACTTCCATTTGTCTTTCTGTCCTTCCTATTAATTTCCTTCCTTCCTTCCCTAATTACTTACTTATTTATGCACTTCTTTCCTCACATACTTGACTCCTGTGTTCTTGGTTACTAGGAAACTTACTGGTGGAATTCCATCGCTTCTTATGTTTGCGCTTCCAATCTTGTGCCCTTGTGTACTTTCTTCCTTACTCCCTTGCATACTTCCTTATCTACCTGTCTACGTACACACTTAATCACCTCCTTCACTCTGTACCTTGTATACTTCCTCATACTTTTCGTTAAGTGCCGGCGGCCAGCGGAAGCGCCGGCTACTATTAGCCTAGCGTGGTTATATTCTATAATAGTAAATAATAATCTTTAATAAAAACATTTTCACGGCTTTGTTAAGCTATCTACTTGACAACACGATCACTTGCTTTGATAATTTCTCAATCAGTTCACTTTCGATATCCCATGATGCACTATGCTACCTCATTCAAAAGCGTGGCTCTTTTTATATACACGCCGCCATTTGCCTGTGCTTTATTCTTTTTATACTATACTATTATATACTATTCTTGGAACAAATACTATTTTTTATAATATAAACTTTTAGCTTTATTTGCTTCTAGCTTGTCTGATTTTCTCATAAATATGGGCTGAGAATGCACCACAGAGCACATGAATTAAAAAAATTTTTCTGGGGGTGGTCCCCCAGACCCTCCTGCGGGAGGGGACACCCCATCCCCATGCTTGCCTCAAACAATTTCCACCCCCTACTTATCAATATCCTCCTTCTACTCTAAAACTTAATAAATACCCTGCTTCCTGACTCCCCCACTCGCCTGTGTACTTTATCTTCTTGCATCCTACAATAGTTTAGTTACTAGTGGCATGCTAGCTTGCTTATCTACAGTGATACCTCAGCTCACGAACATAATTGGTTCCCAGAAAGTGTGTGTGAGGCGAAAAGTTCGTCTTCCGAACATTTATTTCCCATAAGAAACCATTAAAATGAGAATAATCCGTTCCCAGGTCCCCATAAAACATAATTTTCTACTAAATAAGCCTTAAAACTACACAAAAATATACCTTATTTTATGTATAATAAATGTGCTATTGTATTGTAATTAAAGAAATAAACTGTACTGTATAATAAAGTGGTTTTATTTACCTTTGTGATGGTAGTTGATGGCTTGATGGAATGGAGTGGGAGGAGGAGGGAGGGAGGGACTTACTGTTTGGAAGGAGTGTTTGGAAACACCTTTAGCCACACACGCACCCTTAATAGCTTCCTTGTTCCTTGTACTGGTACTGGGACGCTGAGTCACACAAACGCACACCTCGTTCGTGTTTTTCAATGATCTCCGCCTGTGGTGGGGTCTTTTTCGGTCCCATAATAGCAAAAGTACACTCAATATGGTCCAAAATGTCTATCAAACACAAACCACTTCCGCACTCAAAGAAAGGGGTGATTTAACTGTGACGCCGTGAGCGTCGTCAGCTTCTCGTGGCCGCCACCGTGGCGCTGTTCGACCGCGTGGTTTGGTTCGTCCGCTGAAAACTAGTTCGTCAGCAGAAACTATATGCTCGCAAATTTAATGTTCTTGAGGCGAAAAGTTCGTGAGCTGAAGCGTTCGTCAGCGGAGGTTTTACTGTACTTACTTACTTGTGTACATTCTTACCTGCTTACTTACCTACTTATCTGTATACATCCTTACCTGCTTACTTTCATACCTACCTACCTGCCTACCTGTGTACATCCTTACCTACTTACTTAGCTAAATTTATATTTATAGCATTTGGCAGATGCTCTTACCCAGAGTGACTTACAATTTTCTTTATACAACTTCATTAATTGAGGGTTAAAGGCCTTGCTCAAGGGCCCAACAGTGGTGACAGTGGAGATTGAACTGCTGAATTACTAAATCAGATTAGAAACACATCAGCTTAACCACTAAGCCACCCATCTATCTACCCATGTACGTTCTTACCTATTGACTTACCGACCCGTGTACGTTCTTACATATTGACTTACCGACCCGTGTACGTTCTTACTTACTGGCTTGCCGACCCGTGTACGTTCTTGCCTTCTGACTTGCCTATCTGGGTATGTTCTTACCTACTGACTTGCAGACCTATTTCTTTATGTACTTACTTCCTACCTTCTTTATGTACTTATTTGTGTACTTTCAAAAGTATTTATTTTTTATTTAATTACCTCCTTGAGTACTTGATTCCTATCTTACTGATGTATGTAGCTCCTGAGGCCGGAATACACTACTTAAACATTTTTGAGAAGCCGGTTCATATATACCTATATATGTGGGAGGAATCCAGAGCTCCCTGAGAACCCTGAAGACCAAACCGTGGACTCTGATAGTGTGAAGTGGCATCTCCTCAGACTCGTTGTACCAGCTTCCACTCTGCCACCTGCTCGTTCATTAGTTTTACTTTATTACATTTTACAAGAGCAGCGTGGCTGTAAAAAATAATTAAATACAACTAATGAACAAGTTTCTGAACCAAGAGGCATTTTAAAATGTAAATTGTTTCAGCAGTTGGAAGCTGATTACTGGGCAAGTCGGATGCCCAGAAAGCGCTGCGTAATGTTAAACGCTATTTACGGTAATCAGACATGAAATACAAGGAATGACGTTATTATTGTTGTAAATGTGAAGACGCTCACGTTGCCAGATTTCTATTGCAGCTCAGCACAAAATAAAACTGATATTTTCTATTTTTATTATTCCAAAAATGAAATTCATAAAAATTTACCTCATTCAAGTGCCATGCTGTGTAAGCCGAATATGTAAAATCAAACCGCCAACGTTCAACTTGAACACATTTCGGGAAATATCTCCGTTTTAATACGGTATATAAAATGTACAGTGAGCAGCTCAGTGTGGGTGTATATGTGTGTCTGTGTGTATGTGTGTGTGTGTGTGTGTGTGTGTGTGTGTGTGTGTGTGCAGGGCTGACAACCCAGGAAAGTACCCTTTTGTTGTCGATAAACCAAAAATTAGTATTTTGAGCTGAAAATTAGTATTCGTAATAAACAAAATTAGAACTCAAATGAGGATTCCACAAAATTCCATATATGGACATACAGGTTATTTTTGTAATATTTTACTGCATTTTGAATTAATAATGAAACAACAGCATATTTGAGAAAACCAGGTTTATTTTACAGAATTCTACTTTGTGTTATAATATAGAGTATTGTGGAGCCAGTGGCGTAGTGGTTAGGGTATTGAGGTCATGATTAGGAGGTTGTGTGTTCAAATCCCAGTTAGACCCTAACTGTACTAAGACCCCTGGGCAAAATCCTAACCACAAGTGTGCCTCTGTTCACCCAGCAGTATCAATGGGTAGCAGTAAAATATACAGTGGAGCCTCCATGCTCCACCAGTTCTCACTCTGGTTTGATTTCCGTGTTTCTCCGCGTCTCTAATAGTGACTACGATTTCCCTGTTTCATTTATGAAAACGGGTGCACTTTATTGTTCACAGGGAAGGCATTAGAGCATGGGGAAATCGTAGTCACTGTTAGAGACGCGTAGAAACACGGAAATCAAACTAAAGTGGGAACTGGTGGAGCATGGAGCTGAGAGCCAGAGAGATCACGGGGAAGAGGGACAATCTTGTAGCACCAGGAAGAGCGCTGCTAGTCTTTATAGCCCGTGATTAAATGGAATTAGGTGTGTGTGTTTAGCACGCCACCTGCATGTGACAGCCACGCCCCTTTCCAACGTGCATTTCAACCCGCAACTCTTTTGTGAGAAACCATAACACACTAAAATAAAAACCACAGTGCAGTGAAAGCACAAGAACAATAAAGATAAGAATTTTAACCTTTGTGGTGGTGTGCAGTTGGCATACGTAAATGTTGGAGAGAAAGAGAAGAAGCGTATCCCCTTCCATAACAGAAAGGGAGAGAGGAAAGCAGATTCCCTTCCAATAACAGCTTCAGGGAAATCAGCCAAAGGTGTTTTTTCTCTTACTATCGCTTTGCATGGATGACTCTTCAGGATGTTCCTTTCTTTTCTTGAAGAACATTTCTAACCTGGCGTGTTTCTGCCTTCTTTTCAAAACCTTACGGAAGTGGCTCATGACCTCATCGTTAAAGGTGTTCACAGCACTGCTAGTGCTTTAGCTTAGCTTTAGTGCTTTAGCGCTAGCTTTGGCTTTATGAGGATGATACGTACATAGTACTGGATCAACAACTTCCGGACTTCACCAGGACAGCTTTATCAGGCTGATACATAGTATCAAAAACTTCCAGACTTCCCCAGAACATACATAGTATCAACAACTTCTGAACTTTTTGTTCGGTTTACGGGACAAAAAAAAAAAAAAAAAAAATCACGGATTTTTTGTTCGGATTCCGATTTGATCGAGCTCTAGAGCGTTCGGATTCCGGGGCTCCACTGTACTGGGAAGGTAACCTGCGATGGACTAGCGTCCCATCCAGGAGGAGTTGAACTCCTGGATAGCTTCACGCTATGGAAACCGGGGATAAGCACTGGCCTGATGAGCCACAAGGCTCGGGTGTAAAAAGCCCACATTACCTTACCTATACCATAGAATATAATATCTCATAATAATTATTATATGCCTCATATTTATTTTTATATTATGCGTGACCCTGAATGATATTTGATATCAGCATTTACAAATAACAAGTAAGAGTGTTCATGACAAGAAAAAGTTATAAAGGAAGCAAACCGTTCGCTAGCTGGCTACGTCCGCCTCCCTTTACGTGCGTTTTAATATCAAAAACACCCGAAGGCAAAGAGCTAAATTTCGCATTGCACATTGTGCAAAAGGCCGTGTATATGTCATGCTTCTTAATAAATGGATAAGTTGTTGAACATTCCAATAAAAATTCTTGCTTTCTTTCTGTCGCCATTTTGGGTTTCCTGCAACCGTTCAAGGATTGGCTCTGGTTACCACGGAATGTATGTAAGATATCCGCTGATTCATGGAAATCGACCTACCTTGCTGCCAATTAATGAAGCACGTCGTAACAGTAACAGTAACATCACGTGAGATTATTGTGAGACTTGGCTTTGCCAGGAAGGTAAACATGTAAACACGGATCAAATTTGACGCAATTCATCAGAATTATTGAGAAAATATTGTCAAATAAAACTGAAAGGAGCGTATGTTTTTGAAAGTTTGAAATTTTTATTAATGTGTGAATGAATCGTATTGGAATTTTTCACATGAATACTAATAAATTCGTACAAGTTGGCATCCCTGTGTGTGTGTGTGTGTGTGTACACACAGGGCTGTCAACTTGTATGAATTTATTAGTGTGTGTGTGTAATGTGTATGTATATATATATATATATATATATATATATATATACAAAACAAATTTTTTGTTTATTTGCTCTACCAAAAAGTATTGAGCACTCTCCTACGGAAGGATCTACTCAGAAAATCCTCTCTCTCTCTCTCTCTCTATATATATATATATATATATATATATATATATATATATATATATGTATATATTTGTGATTTGCATGATAAAGTTTGGCATTGGTTTTATGTCGGATGCCCTTCCTGACACAACCCTCTGCATTTCTCCGGACTTGGGACCGGCATAAGGGGGAGAGACACTGGTTAGTGCCCCCCGCTTCATGGCTGCATTTCAGTACATCAGAGGGACAGCACATGTAAGATGTTTTGGAGACAAAGTCAGAGAGGCTAGATTGAGATGGTTTGGACATGTACAGAGGAGGGATAGTGAGTATATTGGTAGTAGGATGCTGAGGTTGGAGCTACCAGGCAGAAGGTCTAGAGGAAGACCAAAGAAGAGATTTATGGATGTGGTGAAGGAAAACATGAAGGTCGTTGGAGTACGAGAAGATGATGCAGAGGACAGGGTGAGATGGAGGCGGATGATTTGCTGTGGCGACCCCTGAAGGGAACAGCCGAAAGGGAAGGATATATATATATATATATATATATATATATATATATATATATATATATATATATATATAATCACACGCAGACCCATAATACCATAAGTAGTAACTGACCAATCAGAATTTTTTTCTCTTGATCCTCCATCTCTGTCTGTCTCTTTCTCACGTTCTTCCTTCCCTTCTCTCGGTCTCTGTTTCTCTTTCATCTTTCTATCTCCTTCCTTTTTAATTTCTTTCTCACGTTCTCATTTTCTTTTCTCATGATGAACTTCATACGTTTTACATTATCAGTCAGAAAACACACACACACACACATTATTAATACTTGTCGTGCACTGAGATATAACGATTTCCCATCACACATTCGACTCGGGGATTTTGAATTATAGTGCAATGCTTTTAGCTCCGCCCACACCTTGTGTCCTGATGTATGAAAAAACAAGTACAGCTTGACTGTATTATTATTTTTTTTTATTCACCCCGTCGTGTCGTGGATTTAAGTGAAAAAATGCAGCATGCGCTCCTATCATGAATCCATCTGTCTGTAGAAGGAAGATCATCATACCGGGTCTTCATACATGTGAAATCCGTCTGAGGTTCAGACTATTGAGATGAGTTTCCATTATACACACCACACCCTCCTCATTCCTGTAGTAGTTTGTTCTGCCTGAAGCGTTTAATTTTGTTCTCTCCTCGTTGCCTCTTTGACTTCCCAGCTCTCGACTTCAATCTGCCAAAAAAGGAAACGAAGCCTGATATTAAAAAAAAAAACAAAGACGAAGATGGGAAATGAAAGTGAAGAAATGGTGGAATGAAATGCACAGGGGGTGAAATTTGGGAGATTCTCATGGACTCTGGAAGGTGGCGTTAGGGTGTTAAGGTGATGTGATGTCACTACTCATTCCACAAGAGGCTAAGGCTAGGGTTCGGTTCGAGAGGAACCCGAGAGTGAGCGAGGGGAAAATATCAAGACCTGGGTGTAAAACCCAGGCGAGGGGAGCTGGTCTGAATTTTTGGGTGGGGCTCCTCTTTTTATTTATTTTTTCAAGACTGTGGCCTATAAAGAGGATTAGTTTTGCTGACTAATTTGACTCAGTGGAAAAACACTGAGATG
>CM045735.1:2384660-2434660 GCA_024760905.1 Plotosus lineatus
GACTCGAATCCCCAACCTTAGGGTCAGCGATCTAGCACCTTATACCACTAGGACACCACTGTCTCCTGCAAACTGGTAATATAAATAAATAAATAAAACTTTAAAAAGAATTTTAAACCTGATCAAAATCTTGTGTATCATTTTTACGTTTTATATGGTGGTCTAGTGGTATAGGGTGCTGGATCGCTGATCCTAAGGTTGGGGGGTTCGAGTCCCAATCTCCACAAGGTTATCACTGTCCCCCCCCCCCCCCCCCCCCCCAGTGCGGCTAACTGGGTTATCAAAGGCAGGCCATGTCTCTCACTGTCTATGGTGAGAGGTTCATGTAAATGAACCGTTGCTGACTTTCAACAAGAGGAGCTGCAAAGCCGTCAGCATATTTCTGTCCCTTGCTAAAGGGTTGTGTCAGGAAGGGCATCCGATTTAAAAGCCTATGCCAAATCAAACGTGCGAATCATTCGCTGTGGCGTTACCTGAGAAAGAGAAAAAGCCAGAAAGAAACTGCTCATTCTGCATATCAACATCTTGGTGAAGGGAAAAAAAAACCAAGTTATAAATTCGTACACATGGGTCGAAATTTTACTGCGGAAAGTCGCATACGATACACATGCATACGAAAATTATTTGCATATTTATGAATGGTGTATTTACATGTTCAAATGGCATCACCCACCAATGTTTATCTAAGAGAAATTAACAGAAGCTTTTTTTGTATTCAAATGTTGCCAATTTTATTTATTTATATTTTTGGAAGTTAACACATTTGTGTATGATTTGTTAGTCTAATAGCTGAATACTGTTATTTTTGCCATTATGAGATTTTCCTCTTCCCTAATTTTAGTCTGAGCTCAGCTGAGTTTCCTCAGCAGCTTTTAAGCCACAACAACACTTAGTAATCAAATAGGGGATTCTATTGAACTTTCATCTAGCAACATCATGACAACCAGCTACAACCTTCAAAGCCACCATATAGCGACTCGCTGTATTAGCATAGCTAGTTTTGCACAGTAACTGTAATTTTTTATTGAACTTTTGAATTATGTGCTTGAGAGAAACCAGAACTTTAAACATGATATTGATAATGTACAGATGATTATGGTGAGCGAGAGAGAGCGAGATAGAGAGAGAGATTGTATACAGTACAAACTTGTATAGGTTACTTATACAAGGTTTAAACATACGTTCCCCTCTAAAGAATGCCCTGTAACGACTTACAAACAAATTCATCTAAGAACGGCCGTCCTAACTCGAAAATAACTCGTTCATAAGCTGGGGAGCGCCTGTACACACATACAGATGGTATTGCATGACACACATACATACATAAACGCGCGCACAAGCGCAGATGCGCCAGATGCAACAACGTATCCCGTTTTGATGGAAGATTTTGGGTTGTTTTTTGTTTTGTGTTTGTTTGGTTTTTTTTTTTTTTTTTTTTTTTTTTTTTTGCATAATTGACCTTGTTTTTGTGACATTTCCCCCTATTCTTCCTTAATTTCCTTATTTTTTTAATTTGATGAATATTTATTTATTTATTTGTTTAACAAACCGTGATGCACTGAAGCCGCATTAATTGAAGCGCGAAGTAGTGAGAGATCCCTGTATTATAAAAGTTGAAAATTTAACCTTGACATTTTTTTAGCTTTTTAAACATTCCATGCTCTCCGGGTATTTTTAGCTTAAGCACAGACATGGACATCCAAGTAGACCCCGAATCGCCTGATATGAAGAGACGACGAGTCCACATGTGCGACTACGATGGCTGCAACAAGGTGTACACCAAAAGCTCTCATCTGAAAGCTCACCGCAGGATACACACAGGTTTGTGTTTTCTGGAACAAATAAATACGGGTCAGACACGTTTTTAGTATTTGTACATATGCCTTTTATTTTATTTATTTATTTAAATTATATAATTTTTTAATACAGGTATACCTTGAGTTAAGTCATTTTCAAAAAATATACAGTAGGCCCTCGACATTCGCGGGAGTTCGGTTCCGGGCCCTCCTGCGAATCGAGATAAGCCACGTGTTCTGTCCCCGTATCACATCACATGCACGAATGAGCTGCTGGAAGTAAAATACTGTGTATCTATTACATGCGCTAAAATATGCTTCTGGAACACATTCTATAGACAGTCTTACTCATTAATACAGTATTAATGTCGTAAAATATAGTAATGATTAAGAAAATCTTTTCAATTTTTACTCTTATTTTTATTGATGATAAAATATAAACATTATACAGCATATACTGTTGTAAAGCACTCGTTTTGAAATGTCTTTTTCAATTATTATTCCAGTACAGTACTTAAGTTAATGTTTGTGCGTGAGATTTTATGTTCTGTAGCATGTTTAACAAATGATACCAAAAGGATAAACTTTATTACGCTTCATGTCCTTTTACATTGAACTTGGAGTGACGTCTCCAAGATGGCGCTGCCTAGAGGGCGACGTCACAGAGTTCTCAGAGTCAAATAGTTTCTTTGTTCGTTTTAATTTGTTTTATTTGTTTGTTCATGTTTTGCACTATGCTCGTCCATGATCGGTCGACCCTACTACAGCTATGAGCAGCTTCAGCGTCGGGCAACTAAGCACGCAACAACTTCTGTCGTGAGCTAATATGCTCACATGGGAGCTTAACCGCACTCCGTTTAACAATAAGCCCAGGCAGAGTTCTCAGTCTCCGGCACTTGGTTAGCACTTCCGGCCATACTGCTTGAAAATGTTCAGTCCCTGCGAAACAAGAAGGATGAGCTTCATGCTCAGATTGCAGCGCAGAGGGATCTACAGGACTGTGTTTCTGTGAAACATGGCTCGAGGCGATTGCACCAGTCGGCTACATGGCCTTCATCCCCTGCAATCCCAAGCGCCGGGGGTCGTCGGTCGGCCCCTTCCCGCCTGGGCTTCTGGGCTTTTTGTCCACCGGGGTGCGGCTTGCATTGAGCTGCCTACCATAGCATATTAGCTGTGCTCGCCACAGCCCGGCTAACCAGCCCAGTTGAGCGTGCGTAGATACTCCGATCTTATGGCTGTAGTAGAGTTGACCGGTCGTAGACGAGCATAGAGCAAAACATGAACAAACAAAACAACAAATAAAACGAACAAAGCAACAATTTGACTCTGAGAACTCTGCAACGTCGGTCTCTGGGCAGCGCCATCTTGGAGACGTCACTCCAAGTTCAATGTAAAAGGACATGAAGAGTACTGAAATAAAGTTGATCCTTTTGGTATCGTTTGTTAAACATTCTACAGAACATAAAATCTCACGCATAAACATGAACTTAGATACTGTACTGGAATAATAATTGAAAAAAGATTTTAATACAGCAGTTCAGAGAAAACCGTTGTTTCTCAGGAGAAAATCTTATTTCTTCAGAAGAGACATCCAGCGTTTTCTATCGCTTAGCCAGAGAAGACACACAGCGTTTGAGTGGTATCATAGAGCTTCACTGGGAATTAAAACACACACAAAAAGAGGCTCATTGACAACTTGTGCGCGAATGAGGAAAAAGGGACGGGACATCAGCTCAACCAATCAGGAGAAAGGAGGACAGCCATTGGTTGAATTCGAATCATGTGCCAGTTGCTCGGCAGTCAGCGAATACTCAAACCGTGGGTGCAAAACCGTGAATAGTCAAGGGCCTACTGTATGGGAAAAATATCATAACTTTTTTTTAATTTAGTGCAGTGCTTCTCAATTATTTTCTGTGATGTCCCCTCTAGGAAGGGGGAAAAAAACATTTCACGCTGCCAGCACCCCTCGTCCGACTATAAATAGTATTTTTTTTTATAAAATTATGAATACATTTCTGCATAACATTGTATCTTTATTCACATTAAAAATAAAAAGCATTAAATAATAATAATAAAAAACACTTAATTCTACTACAGTGTGGTACAGTACTCTCTCCCCCTGGCACCATGCCCCGCCCCACTATTTGAGAAGCACTGATATAGTGGCAGCCCTGGCAAATTATACATATACATAATCGCGACATTACTGGCATGTGATTCAAATTTATCCAATGGCTGAGAGCTTTTGTTTCTCCCTCTTGCTGATTGGTTGCAGATGATGTGTACACCTCTTTCTTTCTTCACGCACATGTCATCAACGTGATTGCTTGAATTGTGAATTCAAGTATTTTCGTGTGTTTTTAATGATTATTTAAGCCTTATGATGTCACTCAAACGTCCTGCATCTTCTCTAGCTTCTGATAAGGAGCCTAAGCGCTTTATTTATTCATAAATATTATCACAGCACAAAATTAATTTTTTTTAATTAATCATCACTACATGTTACTGTATTATTACTGTATTAATGACTAAGACTGGCAAGAGAATGTGTTTAGCAGGCAGATTTTAGCACATGTCAATATGTCACATGTCACATATTTAGCACATGTCAAACCGCATCAGTAATTCACGGATTTCCGGGATATGCGGGTGGTGAAGGAACATAACCCCCACAAATAACGGGGGGCTTTCTGTATATTAGATATATTTAGTATATTAAATATTATGTGTATAAAATATTATACAAGTAAATTTGGCATAGGCTAGCCTAGAGACAAGCTCATTCAATTTAAGTCGTTTTCCACTTACGTCGTCGTCTTCTGGAACCAATTAACGACATAAGCTGAGGTACACCCGTCATTCAAACCATTTAATTCACGCAATATGTGCAGCTTCCTTTTTAAAATAATATTCAGATTTTTATCCTTAATCTATTTATAAAGTTTTTCTGTTGCAGTTTTACACAAAATTTACAACAATTTGTCAATTTTTAAGCTTATTTTTGAATATAGTTTTCATTATAGGGTGCTGGATCACTGATCCTAGGGTTGAGGGTTCGAGTCCCACTCTCCACAGTGTTGTCACTGTCAAAGCCAAGTGCAGCTAACTGGGTTACCAAAGGCCGGCCGTGTCTCTCGTTGTCTATGATGAGGTTGATGTAAAAGAACCCTTGCAGACTTTCATAAAGAGGAGCAGCAAAGCCATCAGCGTGTTTCTGTCCCTCGCTAAAGGGGTGTGTCAGGAAGGGCATCCAATCTAAAAACCTATGAACCAAATCAAATGTGCGAATCATTCGCTGTGGAAAGAGAAAAGCCGAAAAGAAACGACTACTTTATTAAAGCTTCTGCAAGAACCGTGGAGTTGGGTTTCCAGCACGTAGTTAGTACTGACACAGCCTGATTTATTTCGTATGACTGAAATGAGACGCGGGGGAGGAAAAGTTTTCTTTTAATTGTCGCGAATTTTTGCGTTGATTTCTTGAATCATCTAAAAATGTGAGTATTTAAAGGTTTTAAAAATATTTAAGGTGATTTTTAATTTGAAGTGTTATCTGTAATTAGATAATCATTATTCTTAATTGATAAAAAGAAAAAGACAAACATATTGGGACAGAAATGTTTATTTTATTTATTTATATTTATTCTATTTTTTGAAGTTTTTAAATTGCACATTATGCAAATGACAAAGAAAAACTCGGATAATGTGATCAACTGAGGAATTAAAAAAACGTACTTTTCTTTTAATACGGAAATATTTTCCATTAAATTTTTCATTTTTAAAAAAAAAAATAGTTTTTTTTTTTTTTTCGTCCGTTCACTGTGATCGATATGAAATTAATATATGCGGTAAATGTTTAAAACAAATCCCCGCAGATATCTGCGTATTAACCCTGGTACCTAACATACAGGATATTAAAAATTGATAAAATCATTAAACAAATAAACAAACATCTCTGAGAAACTCTTTGCGTTAGAGTGAGATCATTACGGTTATGTAAATGTAAATAACTTTATAAACACTAATTTGCAGTTTGTTATTGTTTGTACAGCGTGTAGAACGGTAAGGAACGGGCTTTTCCTGTTCTGTAAAAGGATCTCGGCAATAAATTTCTTAAATCCGTCAGACGTTCTTATGGCTTTCTTCCATGTTATTATCCGTCACTGACAGCCACCGCCATCCGTCTGAACAGTTTAATAACTGATAACAGAGTTGTTTCTACTATTCACCGTGTGAGCGTTTGAGGAGTTCTCTGGGTGGATACGACGAGCTCGTTAAGCCGCATGTTTTTAAGATGATCTACGGTGACTAAACCGACTGCAAACAGGTTTGAGGAACTTTTACTTCTGTCTGTGCTGATGATTTACGGTAATAATTACATGCCCACAGCAATCACGTACGATCTAATTAAACCAATTGGTACAGCAGTAGATCTGAATGATTACAAGTGTGATGTTCCTTCTGAAGCCCACCCCCCCACACCCCCCCAAAAAAAAAAAAAAAAAAGAGATCAAGTAAAGAACATGCTGAAGGTGATACGACCTGCCACAACGTTTATTATAAATAGTCCTCGGAACAGCGTGGATGGACTCTGGAGGAGCTTTGTAGTGTCTTCCAGCTTTCACCTTGTAAAAGTTTTATTTGTTTGTAACTATAAAGCACACAGAGCACAAACCTCCACCCAGCAAAGCTAAATGAATAAAATAAAAGAAAAGAACAGAAAATGCACAGCGCCCCCTGCTGGATCTGCAGTTATAGCACATTACCAAATTATCTCTTGTGTTAAAGGATATTTAAAATTTTTAAAAAAGAATCCGCGGGACCCTGGAAGTAACTGACACAAATCTGAACCCGGGAAACCAGGACCTTCTGACTATTAGGCGGACATGTTAACCACTACACCATCATGCTGCCCATGCCCGAGTCTGTGATGAGGGAAATGGTTTTTTTCTTTTAAATAAAGAGCTGGTCACGAACCTTGAGTTTTTTTGTAAAAATAAAAGGAACGAACAGATTTTGCAGCATCACATGATCTCATCACCTTCACACCCTCCAACTGCACTGAAATTGTCCTTCATCAGGAGAATCCGAAATCCAGAAAGATTTTATGAGTGTTTAATAATAATTAATATTTGAAGTCGTTTTTGGGGTGATTAGTTTACAGGCTGTGTCAGTATCAGAATGTATTTCAAGAGTGAAGAGAACCCCATGTGATTGTGAGTGTCGTCTAATGTTCCTTCCCTTTCTGCCTGTCTGTCTTTAGGAGAGAAACCATATCAGTGCACATGGGAAGGCTGCACATGGCGCTTTGCTCGCTCCGACGAGCTAACACGTCACTTTCGCAAGCACACGGGCATCAAGCCGTTCCGCTGCACCGACTGCGACCGCAGCTTCTCCCGCTCTGACCATCTCGCTCTTCACCGGCGCCGCCATGTCATGATGTGAGCCCGGCATCGTGTCCAGCTCAGTCAATCCCACCTCCCCCATTTTCTCTCTCTCTCTCTCTCTCTCTCTCTCCCCCCCCTGCATTTACTCCTCAGGAGACTCCACCCCCTTCCTTCTTTTCCTATTCTCTCTCTACCCGTCCGTTTGTCCACCCCCCCACCACTGGAAAGGGCTGAGAGAACTGTGAAGCTGTCCCTTATCTCGTCACATCCAAATTCTGATGAAGTGTACGCCGTGCATCTTTGGGGTTCAGTCAGAAAGTTACGTTTCCAAAAAAATAGGAATGGATTCCGCTCATCCGTCCAGTCCTCGCTTATACCAGGTTTCAACGCTTACTTCAACAGGGCGCCACTGAAAACAGACTGAAGGGGAGAACAGGGGGTCTGGGCCTGCCGTCATGACGACAGAAGAGAAGAGAAGGACCAGATGATGGACAGAGCACAAGAAGAGAAAGTGATGAATTGTTTTTTTGTTTGTTTTTTTTTGGTGATGAGTTTACAAAACCTCTTCTCGTCATTTGATTTTTATGTTTTTATGGAACATCTTAGTCTTTTAGACTTTTTCTGTTTGCATGAACTAGTGCTGGTTTTGAATGTTTTTCTGTGGATGAATGTTCACTTGCATTTTTATTTTGAGTCCCACCCGTTATTTTAGAAATGAACAAATGTTCCGAGGGTTTGCCGGTAATTATCCGTCTTTAACAACCTGTCTACCCTTCAGCACTGGAGAGGGAAAGACACATAAAGACTGTGAATTTCTTTAATAGGATCGTTCTTTTCAGCATGTTTGTTTTATCTTTCAGAGAGTGGGGGGAGGGGGAGTGAAAGAAAGAGAGAGCAGGGGGAGGGGGAGAGAGAGAGAGAGAGAGAGAGAGAGAGTTGGGGGGGCGGAGAGGGAGCAGATCAAAGCTTCACTTCATAGTTTTCTGAAGGTGACAAAGTTTCTAACCTTTATGGAATTTTTGCTTTGCACCTTCGACATGAAAAAACCAAACAACACAGAATATATTTGGCTTGGTGACAGTATTTATAAAAAGAAATATATATATACATATCTCTATATTTTTAAAACCCTTTTCTTTAAAAATTTTTTTTCATTCTTCCAATTTGGCGTTTGATAGAAATCCCTATGATTTGCTGGACATGCTTTCTTGCATGAGGCTGTAAAAATAAAATAAAAGTTCATCTGACTGGGATTTGGATAGGAAGGGGGAGCGTGATAACCGCGTGTGTGTGTGTGTGTGTGTGTGTATGTGTGTGTGTGTGTGTGTGTGAGAGAGAGTGAGAGACATAATCAGAGTTTTAATAGTAGAGGTGTGTGTTTGAGGCACATGTTGTTCATGCCTGTCAGAGCCTTAATTGAAGTAAATGTGCAACTCGTGTTTTTGCGCATCTCGTTTGTTGGAGTTCCTCAGGGTTCTGGGTTGGGACCCCTAGTAAAGTATGGTAACATGGGAGGGGAGAAAAAAAAAGAATAAACCGTAACCATCTATTTATATTCAGATAAAAAATAACCACTTGCTAAAGGAAAACTTTGGGATTTTTAAACCCTGGCCACATTTCAGGCGCTTATTTTTGACTAGGGACAAAATGACCTTTAATTGACTTATAAGGCTATAACTGGCAGCCACAAAACGGCTCTACAGTGTAAACTTATGGGGGAAATATCCACGGATGCATAAAATGACTACAGATGGCAATTAAAATTAACCTGTAAACTATATTTATTCTAAATTTTGCATGTATTATTATTTTTTAAGACAAAAATTATCCTTGATGAGATAATTAAGAGGCTGCATGTGCCGTAGGTTGTACAGTGGTGCCATGGTGAGCATGTCCACCTCATGGCAAGATCTGTCTTTGTTTCCCGGGTTCGGGGGTTTTTGTGTGGAGTTTGCATGTTCTTCCCGTGCTTGTGTGGATTTCCTTCGGGTTCTCTGGTTATCTCCGATAGTCCAAAAACATGCACAGTAGGTTAATTGGGTGAAAGTGTGGTACACCCTGAACAGCTCGCTAGGTCAACACAGGACAGAAACACACACAACCATTCACGCTCACACCCAGGTGTGATTATGGAACAGCCAGAGTCGGCCGAGATGGGTGCCAGCCTCCCTGTGACCCTAATTAGGATTAAACAGCTTAGATAATGAACAAATGATGCAATTCCCCGTATGGTTTTGGTGTCGAGCGGTTGCGCGGTTGCCAGTTATTTTGTTCTAACGTGATCGTTTTAAAATGATTTTAGTTTGTAGTAAAATCTCAGGATCCAAAATGTTCATGAAAAATCAATCCGGGTTAAAAAAAAAATCCCAAAGTTTCCTTCTCGCCGTGGCATTTTTACGTGATTATGCAAAACTTGGACTCGGACCTTCCCCTTGACCTCCTGGTGGTATTTCCTTTAAGCACAGTCCCGTTCTGAGAAGACCGTTTTCCAACCTCTCGCTTTTCTCCCTGTAGCGCTAACACCTCGTCATTACCGGGTATCATTTGGACCGTTAGCAGATCAGGAGATGACTTTTTTGATTTTTGTTTTGTCGAGTCCAGCCTTCAAGTGTTGACCGCATGTTCAAAATGGAAAAAAAATTGAGGTTAAAAAAATAAAGATCCAGTGCAATCTTCAGACGTTAGCGCTATGATTCTATTCCCGAGCTTCAACTCTAAACTTCTAAACTTAAGCACATCTTCCTAGAAAAGTATATGCATTTGATTGCGATCTTTATTTTTCTTCTTTTTTTTTAAATTTTTTTTTTTTATAAAACTGTTCATAGGCATACAGACAATTATAAATAAATAACGAATACATGTACATATTGTATATAAGCAAAGTTCTGAATAAACGTAACGGGTGGATTTCTATTTTTAACACTGACTAGACAATGTGAATCCTTTTCTTTACCCTTCATTTGGCTCAACAAATTTTTTAATTTTTATTCTAAAGGAAAAACCTTTTTAATCTGATGTGTTGTAAATTTTTTGTGTTGCATGGAGAGAATTTCTTTGTGAAGTTACTGAGCATGTCGGTGTGTCGTGTCGGTGCTCTGACGAACGTGGCCTGTAAGCACCGATGATCCATCTATGATAATCTCCGTGGCATTTCTTGTGCAATTAAAGCCATTTTTGCACGTCAAAAAAAAAAAAATGCTAATAACAGCTACTACCTGATACCTGACTTAACGTTGTGTTCATAGCTAGGCACAGATTAGTAATAAAATGAGACAAAGTGGGGAATAACATCCTTTAATTCAAACAGATGTGCGACAGAAATGCCACCACGAACCTCAAGTCCGTAGGAAATGTTGTAGATTGAATCTTTTTTTTTTTTTTTTTTTTTTTTTTTAAGTTCACACATTTATTGACATTTTGCGTCACGTGACTGAATTTGCCGTTGATCCCAATTTTTTTTAGCATGTTTACTCGTTTTTCACTTTAACAAGAAAAAAATTTCAGAAAACACCCACACACACATTTATGGGGTTTGGTTTGTGTGAGTGTGTTCATCGGTTCATAAATCCAACTTTTCTTTCTTTCTTTCTTTCTTTCATTTTGTTTTTGGGACAAAAAAAATCCTAGGTATTTTATATTGAATGCAGTAACTTATGGGCCAGTACTATATTACTCAGTGCAATGCAGTTATCATTATTATAATAATATTATTAATAATAATAATACAAGTCATTAATGTTATTTCTTTTGTATTTGTACAGAACAAATATGTAAAGATCAGTGCGGCGAACACAAGCTTTTTGATACTGTGAGAAATGGTGTTAAGAGTCAGTTTCCCCTGTACAGTTGTGATTACACCTTTTATAGAATAAAGTGTTTTTGTTTTTTTGTTCACGTTGGTGTTGTTTGATTGTTGATAACTGGAATATGGCCAGTAGTTGCTTTGTGGTCAATGCTCTGGATTACTGATCTGAAGGTTAGGGGTTCAGGTCCCAGTGCCACCATGGTGCCACTGTTGAGCCATTAACCCTCCGTTGCTTAGTCATATGAATTCTGGTTGGTGATGTCTGCTAAACAGTATAAATGTGAATATCAATGATCAGAACTTTCAGGGCTTTGTTTATTTGTGCTTGGAGTTTGCACATTAGGCTGTTCCAAGTGTGTGTGTGTGTGTGTGTGTGTGTGTGTGTGTGTGTGTGTGTGTGTGAGCGAGCGAGCATGTCGTCTTGCAATGGACTGGCAAGTTGTTCAGGGTATACTCCGTCATCACCCGGTGCCTGTAGAGATGAGTGAGTCCACCCCCCCCACCCCCCCACCAAGACTCTAGTGAAATTACATGGTTTGGCAATTGAGTGATTGATGAATGATGTGGGTTTGCCCTTTCAAAATACAACATACAAATAGGTGAGTGACATTTTTAGTTTCCAAACACAAAATTGGCTCGGCAGCTATAGGAATTGGTCCCGTCTGTCACACTTTAGTTTCCAGACATTTACTTACTGCAAACTTGAAGCTCAGCCTTTTTAAACATGGTATCCTGGTGCTAGGATGAGTTTGTGTGAGTGACCTTGACCTACTTTTCAAGGTCACAGAAGTAAAGCTGTAGGGTTTCTGGACATTTCTGTCCCACGCACTAAAGCTGAGGCTTTCAAACTTGCTATGCTAGTTCTATATGACGTATTATGAAGTGGTCCTTTTGGTGTGAGCGTCTGGACTCCTGTGGTTTATTGTAAAAATTTTATTGGCTAGAAGTCCAAGAATAATAATAACAACAACAACAACAATAATAATAATAATAATAATAATAATAATAATAATAGGGTGTAGCATGTCCACCCCACAGAAGGAGGATTCTGGGTTCGAATTTGGGCTTGGGTGTTCCTGTGCTTGTGTGGGTTTCCTCCAGGTACTCTGGTTTCCTCTCGCAGTCAAAAGACATGCACAGTCGGCTAATTGTTCTGAATTGTGTATCCGCAATGGTTTGGAGTGTACCCTGCTTTTGTCTGGCTAAGATAGACCCTCGCCTCTTGGCGAGCCTAATAGGTTTGAACATCTCAACAAATGAGCGAGTGATGAGAGAAAACGTGTCCGACTTTTATTTTTATTTTTTGACACATCATACCCGGACTTCCTGTTCTTCAGTTCAGTATTTTGACCGATAGAGGGCGCGTCATGTTCATTTTGTCCCATCAGCTCAGAATTAAGGCCCTCCTAGTTTCAGTTCTACTTGTGTGCTGTGCACCCTGAGTGCCCTCTGCACATTTGACTGAATCTTGTGATCTCTGGTAGTGCTTTATTTTACTATTTCAGTCATGTGGCTTGAATTTGTTTACTACTTCTAGTTGCATTTTAAAAAGACCTACAAGATGTGCAGCATATTTTCTTTCGGTCACAAAGAACAGTTTTGAAATGAGCTGGATTTAATAATAATAATAATCACAGCGAATACTCTCTCTAATTTCACACATTTGCTGAGCCACTCATTCCTTCTAAGGTTACAGGGAGGCTGGAGCCCATCACAGCCTACTCTGGACAAGGAACAGCTGGCCTGACCATTGCAGGGCCAACACTCGCATAACGATTCACACCAGAGGCGATTTGAAACAGTAATCGGCCCACTGTGCATGTGTTTTGGACTGTGAGAGGGAATTGAAGTACTCGGAGGAAACCTACAGGGAGACGTGCAAAACTCCACCCGGAGCCCGGGAAGCGAACCCAGGACCTTCTTGCTGTGAGGTGGACATGCGAACTGCTACATCGACACGCCGCCCTGCGAGCGATTGTGATATTCTTTCTTTATTTATTTAACTTAAGAATGTTGACCAAGCAACAGTTTATGCTTCCCATGAGCATGAACTTGTGTTTTGAAGTCCGATTTAAAATACATGATGTAGAGCGCAGTGATTAAATGCTGGTATTTTGCCTCAGAGGCTCTCAGTCGCTTTCCAAGTTTTATGGCCCGAGAACTTAATAAAAAAGGTCCAAACAGATTTTATAGCTTTCACAACTTTAGTAGAAGGAGAATGATTAACTTTTTTATGGTTCATAAGAAACTTAAAAAGATCTGATGAGGAAACAAGTTATAGTTTTCCAGATGTGTGTTATAAACTATGCAAAATAAAGATATTATTATTATTATTATTATTATTATTAATATTACTATTAGTATTAGGTGCAGAATTATAAGAACTAAGATCCTGAGGGCACTGGTCTGGTGGCTTAGTGGTTAAGATGATGGGTTACTAATCTGAAGGTCAGCAGTTCTGTCACCACTGTAGGGCCCTTGAGTGAGGCTCTTAACTCAGTTTTTACATATATATAATATATATCTTCTTTTGGCTTCTTCCCTTTCTCGGGAGTCGCCACAGCGAATCATCTGATTCGCACATTTGATTTGGCATAGGTTTTTACATCGGATGCCCTTCCTGTCACAACCCTTTAGCAAGGGACATATATATATATATATATATACACACACACACACACCCCCACAGTGGTACCTTATACGTTACGAGTGTCCCTTATAATGAATTTTCCATGATATGAGCTTAAATTCACTAGAAAATCCCGCCCATTCAACCAGCAAAATTTTGATTTACGAGCTCTGCTGGGAAAATGGCTTTTCCGGGCCAATTATCCTCGTGCTCTTCAGCGCTCCAAGAACGTCTTGTGTAGTGCTTCTCAATTATTTTCTGTGATGCCCCCTATAGGAAGAAAATGCCCCCGCCCCCTGCACAAGACTATAAATAGTATTTACTGCGCTGCACTTCATATCGTTTGCTTGGTGCTTTTTCCCTACACCATAGGGAACACAGTGCGAGCACCACTGCCACCTACTTTAGAGGATGAGCAATTACACTCAATTCTCGTAGAGTACGGCAAAACAGCATGTTCCCCAGGGTCATACCCCCCCCCCCCCATCCTGCCATCACACCGCACCCCCAACTATTTGAGAAGGAGTGGCCTTGTGGGAGCTCACCAGGAGCCTTTCCTTGCTGGCATTCATAGCGTGCACACGAACAAAATTCTCCTGCTCCTCCTCTGTTACGCACCACCTCATGCCTGCCCACATGATGCCCATCTCAATCTTAAACGATGATTGTGTGTTGGTCCAGATAAGACCTTCTGTCAAATTTTGTATATGTAAATATGTTAATATTATTAAAATAAATTTATTCTAAGAAAATATGCATTTTCAAGATCAATTGTGGTCCCGTGCTTAGCACATCCACTTCACAGCAAGAAGGATTGGGGTTCGAGTCCTGGGCTTGGGCGTAAACTTTACATGTTCTCCCTGTGCTGCTGTGGGTTTCCTCCAGGTAAGCTGGTGTCCTCTCACAGTCAATAATCGTGCACAGAAGACTTATCGGCTGTTCCACACCATGACAGCAAGTGTGAATGGTTGCATATGTGTTGCCCTGTAATAGTCAGCCGAGCTGTTCGGGATGTACCCTGCCTTTCCTTGACGTTGGCTGAAATGGGTACCAGCCTCCCTACGATTATATTGCTTAGATATTGAGTGAATCAGTGAATGAAATCAATCATGAAATGCTCAGCCAATCAGAGAAGAGCAGTGTATAAAATCAGACGGATGAAGGTTTAGTGCTGCAGTTCACAAGATGTTCATATCAAACATGGAAATGTGGTGCGAATGTAAACTTTGTGACTTTTGAACATGGTGGAAAATTTCCTGTCACTTTCAGGCTGTGGAGACGACGCAGAATACTGAAGGAGGAGAATACGGGAGTTTAAATAACCCCATCGCTGTTGACAACCGTGCTGAGCAGAAAAGCATCTCGAGACGCGGAGCCCTGAGCTGGATGGTCACCTGAAGGTGGGAACTATAGAAACAGGTTGCGTCTCTCTGTTCGTGTAGTCACTCTGGAAGGAAATGACTTCCTCTCAGAAAGATTTGTGTTTGGAGGGTGTATGGCTCACATTGACAATGTTTCACGGTCCCAAGGTACCATTTTCTGCACTTGACTTCTCGAGGCTTGTTCGGGTGATAACTTTGAAAGGAAGTGATGTGGAAGGTCGGTGCTCCTCAGGAGGGTTTTGGCTGGAATTTTATATTCAGTAGGTCAACAACTTTTTCCATTCTAGGCACGTAATATTTTTACCTAATGAGACCGACAGCATTATCAAATGGACCTTTCGGTACGAGGGTCTCGACCCACATGGTTTGAGCAAACAACAAGAATTAGAGGCTGCAGTGAGCACAGACTTGATATACAGTGTGTGTGTGTGTGTGTGTGTATGTGTATAAATATATATATATATATGGGCGGCACGGTGGCGTAGTGGTTAGCACGTCCGCCTCACAGCAAGAAGGCCTGGTTCGATTCCCGGCCTGGGCGTTTCTGTGTGGAGTTTGCATGTTCTCCCTGTGCTTGCGCGGGTTTCCTCCGGGTGCTCCGGTTTCCTCCCGCAGTCCAAAGACGTGCACTGTAGGTTAATTGGCCGTTCTAAATTGACCGTAGATTCTCTCCTGCAGCGGCACTGGAACCCAGTCGTATCGGCATTTGCCCTTCCATTGGATCCTTCCGGTGGCGCCGAGACAGGGGGGGGACTTGCTGCCTGGGTAACAGCCTGTCCCTCATTACTCCCTACCCAGGCTCTGTGCACTGGGGGGTATCACCAGCTGGGGTACCAGCCAGAGCGCAGCCATAGTCCTTCGGGACTGACGGAGGCCTACCATACCATATATATATATATATAATATATATAAAATAAAAAATTAAGTGTTTATTGTTTACATTGTTGTCAGTAACGCTTTATTTTTAGCAATTTGGTTATTTTATTTGTTTTTATTTTGTTTTTCCGATTATGTAACTTTACTGCCATTTTTGATGGAGCACTTATCCATTTTCTGAATCACTTAATCCTAATTAGGGTTGCAGGGAAGCTGGCGCCCATCTCAGCTGACTCTGGGTGAAAGCAGAGTACACCCTGGACAGCTTGCCAGGCCATTCCAGGCAGAAACACGCTGACGGCTGTGCACTGGTTCTTTTACGTGAACCTCTCACCATAGACAGTGAGAGACACGGCCGGCCTTTGATAACCCAGTTAGTGCACTGGGGGGACAGCAGTGACAACCTGTTGAGAGTGGGGCTTGAGCCCCCAACCTTGGGATCAGTGATCCAGCTTCTTTACCACCAGCCCACCACCGCTGAGTGCTTATCTTAACCCTTTAATGTTTTGGTCACATTTTTGGTAGAGCACGTGTTAATAATTTAAAAATTGTTCATGTGGAGTTTTACAATTAAAAAAAAAATCTGACTGATTTCCTTGAGGCCGATTTTTAATAAAATCTGGGGTTAAATGGGGTAAGGACTGTGGGCGGTGGACAGTGGACGGTGGCGGGTGGTTTATGCTAAAAGATTCAGCGCGTCCCAGTTGTTCCTTCCTGCTGGAGCTGATCATTTCAAACCGTCCTTCTGCTTCATGGAGTTCGCGATGGTAGGTAAGCGTGTGTATATATATATATATATATATATATATATATATATATATATATATATAAAAAGGTTCCCAGGGAAAATCGACGAGCTCAACAACATCACAGCCGACCAATCAGAAGACGGTTCGTGCCTGTACAACGACGATAGTCTTTATGCCAAACCAGCCTCAACCTCAGGTGCCGTTTTAAAAAAATCAATCCTGATTGGCTGATTTATGGAGGTCGGGACGCAGCTGTGTTCTGTAGTCCTTCTTGTAGTTGATGGATGATGTGTTTGTGAATTCAGCTTTTGTGTCAAATCATATTTATATCCATACGGCCCTGCATGTAATCCATCAGACCGTGTCGTCGAGCACTTACAGGGTTTAAAGTTTGTGTATTTATAACACACAGCCTGTTGAAAACCTTCCATTGTGCGGTGAAGCTCATCATGGGACAAGTTTAAACTGGGTTCTCGAGTCGCTCTAATCGCTGATAGGGCCGCAGGAATGAACAACCAACAGCTTCTGACCCATCAGTCAGGATAAAGGACAAAGACCATGACACCGTCTCTTAAGAAACGCATACCTGCATTAATGTGTCTTAGAAGAGCGACGGAGGAAAATAAAGAAGACTGAAGTGCTTCATTCATCCTCTGATTGTCAGTGATGTGCATTGTCCACCTGCTGTGGTGAGATTGTGATAGTGTATTAGTGCATCCCTATAACAACAAGGCCGGCTCTGCCCCGATAATCACCTTCTATTATCTGTGGGATCTCATCACTAAACGATTTTGGCAGACAACATAATTATTATTTTTAATTTTATCTAAGCCCGGCTCCACCCAGTTATGTTCCTTTTCAAACTGCTGCAATTTAACCTCCTGAATGAAAGCCACCACCCGTCCTTTTACAGGCCAGTCTTTATTCTTTTACAAATAACAAAGTTCAATAATTCAGGGCGAGTCTTTTGTTTTCATACCTGTCTCAATGCATTGTGGTTCAAAAAGCCAATTATTTAAAACATTTCTAAGCCGCTTCATCAGAGTTTTTAGTGTGTGGCGCCGGGGGTGTAGTGGTTAGGGTGCTGGGCTCATGCTCGGGAGGTTGTGAGTTCAAATCCCAGTTAGACCCCCACTGTGCTGAGACCCCTGGGCAAGGTCTTAACCCCAAGTGTGCCTCTGTTCACCCAGCAGTATAAATGGGAACCAGTAAAAATATACTGGAAAGGTAACCTGTGATGGACTTGCGTCCCATCCAGGAGGAGTTGAACTCCTGGTCGTGTCACGCTACAGAAATCGGGGATAAGCACCGGCCTGATGAGCCACTATGGCTCGGGTGTAAAAAGCCCAATGGACTTTACCTTTTTATCTTGAATCATAATTTGAGTTGCTGTTGGTCAACCCGGAGGGCGGGGTTCACCTCGGATAGCTTGCCAGGTCATAATGGGGCCAACACACACACACACACACAGACACACACATACCTAGGGACAATTTGGAACAGCTAGTCAGCCTACTGTGCATGTTTCTGGACTGTCGGAGGAAACAAGCAGTAACAGGAAGAACATCCACAAAAACAGCCGAGACCAGGAATTAAACCCAAGCTTTGCTGTGAAGCCAACATGATAATCACTGCCACCATGACATATATATATATATATATAAAATGTGTGTGTGTGTATATATGGTGGTAGGCCTCCGTCAGTCCCGAAGGACTATGGCTGCACTCTGGCTGGTACCCCAGCTGGTGATACTCCCCAGTGCACAGAGCCTGGGTAGGGAGTAATGAGGGACAGGCTGTTACCCAAGCAGCAAGTCCCCCCCCCCCCCGTCTCGGCGCCACCGGAAGGATCCAATGGAAGGGCAAATGCCGATACGACTGGGTTCCAGTGGCGCTGCAGAAGAGAATCTACGGTCAATTTAGAACGGCCAATTAACCTACAGTGCACGTCTTTGGATTGCGGGAGGAAACTGGAGCATCCGGAGGAAACCCGCACAAGCACGGGGAGAACATGCAAACTCCGTGTGTGTGTGTGTACATATATATATATATATATATATATATATATATATAAAATGTGTGTGTGTGTGTATATGTGTGTGTGTATATATATATATATATATATGTGTGTGTGTATATATATATATATGTGTGTATATATATATATATATATATATATATATATATGTATATGTATATATGTGCATATATATATATATATATATATATATATATATAGAGACGATTCATGGATGTGGTGAAGGAGGACATGAAGGTCGTTGGTGTAAGAGAAGAAGATGCAAAGGATAGGGTGAGATGGAGGCAGATGATTCGCTGTGGCGACCCCTGAAGGGAAAAGCCGAAAGGAAAAGAAGAAGATATATATATATATATATGTGCATATATATGTGTGTGTATATATATATGTGTGTGTGTGTGCGTGCATGTATATGTAAATAATGTGTATAATATATCAAGATTAATTTCAAACTGACTTCAACCACCACAGACTGGAAAAATTAGCTTTCGAACCAAATTCAAGGTTATACTAATCATTAACGCGCCGAGGCAATCAATCAGTCCTTTAATACCTTACTGAGTCCGTGAAGAAACTACCCAGAGACGCCAGCGTACACGAAACACACCCTTTGAGAAACAGAAATCTTTTTATTTCATCAGAAATATCCTGGAATTGATCATTTTCTAGAAATTTCACAAAAAAACTGAATATCACAAAAACACAATGAAAAATAAAATAAACAAACACCATTCAGATGTTATTGTTTAATTTGTGATTTTATTTCCAAGAATTTCCGTACGCAAAACATCAAAAATACAAAACGATTGGTGCCCGTCCGCCTTATTCCAACGGACGGACTCATGCCTGGTTTAAGCTGTTGTTTGTTCATGATAAAAAGAAAATCAAGTTAAGAGAGAACACATATTTACAAGATATTATTAATTTTTCTACATTATGTACAGTAACTATGGAAACCACTTGAAAGTGTATCTCACTGAAAGTGTATCTCATGATTACGACTTTGTATCTCACAAATAAAATAACATGTAAAATGAACATTTCACCTGTAAAGGATGAGTTAATGTTTCTGGACAATAAGAAATTAAATATTGCAGCTGCGTATAAACATTATTATGAGACTTTAAGTCATAATCATGAGATAATCACTCATCATGACGAGGCGTAATGATAACCGTGGGATACTCTCCCATATCGTCTTATTTTAAGACAGTATCTCATAATTGAGATGCACCCTCATATTTATAAGTTCTGATCAGGCATAATCATGAGATACTTTTTCAACGCTTAATATCATGAGAAATCGAGTCATAATGATGTCACATATTTCAATTTTAAGAGAAGTCAATCATGAGATACTTTCCTGTATTGTGTTGTTAGGAGATAGTGCTGACGTACATGCTTGTGTCTCATTACTCTGAGATAGCAAGCTATTCTATGAGATAGCTCATAGACAGCTGTAATTATGAGATAACAAGTGAGAAACATGAGATGCTTTAACTTATTCCATGATGAGACGACAGATTTTCAACTTTGGGGAAATAATCTCATTACGATGAGATATTAAGCCTTTGATGCCCAGAAGGACCCTATGGTCCTCTTTCAAAAAATGCTAATAACTACTAGACGTGTGCTGCTGTCGTTCAGAAAGTGTTCTATACTTGTTGTGGCGTCACCTGATGCAACACAGCTTGGTCCCACGTGCCTGAGTCAGCTGTGAGACGACCTTGAGTGCGCAGGATTGTGGTGTTCACGAATTTGTGAGTGCTATTATTTGTTATTATTATTATTATTATTATTATAATTATTATTATAATTTTGTTGAAAGAAATGTGTTCAGGTGTTCCCTTGGTCCTTTCTGATTAGGAAAAACTAGTGATACATTTTTTTTAACTGCAAAAAATTATTTGGGCGTTAAAGGGTGAGGTCATAGTTAGCTTATAAGATAACTTTCGGGTTATTGATGGGAATGAAACGGGCTTCCGTGAGTAAATGATGATGCGTCAGAGGTCCCTCTGTGAAGGAAATGTATACACGTGCACAGAAAGCTTGAGGAGGAAGTGCTTCAGCGCAGTGATTATCAAAGACGTCCGAGGCACTCGGGTCGAATGTACGGATGAGGTTTGTTCTTTCGGTATCGACCAGTTTCGAGGCGATGTTGCTTTAAAAAGTAAATAAAAATGCTGCAAGGAATTTCTGTTCATGTACTCAGAAAAGGTCCGTCGTCTGTTTGCACGGTCTTAGTTTGGCACATGTTATGAAATGATAACCGGGGCTTTGATATGGAATAAATGACACAGGGTTGGTCAATAATTAATATAGAGCTATTTGCTGTGCTTAACTACTTGGCTTGAGTCCTGCACATACAGTAATCCCTTTTCACATTATACAATGAGGAGGACCCATTAATCCGGGGGGACGGCTGTCATCTCTTGCTCAATCTACTCATAAAATGGTCCGTTTCCATGGATACGAACGTGAGAGGAAAACAAACATAGCTCAACTCTGTACTCTCAACTCCTTCTCAAATAAGTCGAGATTCCGATACAAGAAAAAGGAAAGAAATCCTAATATAAACAGTGAAGGTCCGACTCGCCTCATCTACACGAGTTATAAACTCCATTCCTGCTGTAAAAGTAGCAGATGAAAACATCAACAGAAGGTCAGATAAAAATTTCCGTATATTATTACATACTATTATACACAGAGCACTCAGGTTTCGTACAATATATACAGTTGCACAGAAATAATCTACAACAAATAATAAAATCTATTTCTGAGGATTTGAGTCCAAACACAACACGTCGCTGAGTCTTTCTGGACGCCATCGATTCGTTCTAGAGCTAAAATGGTGGTCAAATGGAAATTGTGGAAGTTGTCTGTTCTTGTACGTTTATGATCTTTGTGATAATGTTGAAATATACAGAAAAATTAATGATACAAATATTATATAAAAAATGTTTTGCATACAAAAAAAAAAAAAAGAAGAATAAGAAAAGGGAGGGGAATCCACGCAACTCAGTTTTGGTGCCTCTTCATGTGCAGGGCCAAGTGATCCGAGCGTGAGAAGCATCTGTTGCATGCGACACATTTGAAGGGTTTGGCTCCCGTGTGCTTTCTGAAGTGCCGCGTGAGTTCATCTGAGCGAGCAAAACGCCAGTCGCATCCCTCCCAGGTGCAGCGATACGGCTTCTCGCCTGAAACAGAAAAAATACGTACATATGTAAAGACAGATAGTTTCATTAAAGTTCATTCATTCATGTTCTGAACCGCTTCATCCTAATTAAGGCCACAGGGAGGCTGGTGCCCGTCTCAGCCGACTCTGGACGAGGGCAGGGTACACCCAGGACGGCTCAGCAGCTCATGGTCGGGGAGAAACACGCTGTCAAAAGTCAGCAGTGTTTTTTTTTTTTTTTTTTTTTTTACATCATCATAGAAAGTGAGAGACATGGCCGACCTGCAATCGCCCAGTCAACTGCACTTTGGGGGGGGCAACCCGTGGAGAGTAGGGCTTGAACTCCTGACCCTGGGATCAATAATCTAGCCCCTTACTACCAGGCCACCACTGCCCTAGTTTCATAAAGTTTCATAACATAATAATAAAATCACAATAGTGGCTCTGTGGTGTAAGGCTCCGGGCTGCGGATCCAAAGGTCATGGGTTCAACCCCGGGACCACCAAGCTGCCCTTGAGCAAGGCCCCTATCGTAGTAAAATGTAAGCTGCTCTGGATAAGGGGTTGTCTGCAATATCCCATGACTTAAAAAACAAAATTGAGATGATACAGTCTAACAATTGTTCACTCAAATCAAGATGGATACTATAAGATATTCAGTGATATCCACCTAGTCTGAGGTGAATAATACTTTTAGTATACGCTACATATGAACATAAGAAAAACTCAAATGGGATCGTCATACTTCATTTTTACATTTAAAGTGCGATACTGGTCACATTTACTCCATTACTGGTAAGTCTGTTGGACGTTTTTATGACTGAGCCTATGGACTCATCAGGTTTTCATAGCATGAACATGAACTTTTCCTGGATGGGAACGCGAGTCCATTGCAGGTTACCTTCCCAGTATTGTGGGGGTTTTTTGCTGATACCAATTTATATGTTTGGTGAACACTTGCGGGTAAGACCTTACCCAGGGTCTTAGCACAGTGGGGTTCTAACAGGGATTCGAACCCATGACCTCTTGGTTATGAGTCCAGCACCATAATTACTATTCAATGGCCTCCACCAATCAGAAACGAGAAAAGATCCTGAATGAACATCGATATTCTTTTATGTTGACATCAATCATACTGTCACATTCCCTGTGTATTACGCCTTAAAACAGGTTATGAAGTGGTTCAGGGATTAAGCCTTGGAGACACCAGGGTATTCAAACCGACTGCTAATAAGCCATTGTTGGGCTCTTAAGCACGGCCCTTAATACTTTCCTCTCCAGTGGTGATGTCACACATCCCTCCCTGTGCTCTGGTCCCAGATTCCTAATACTCTGGGTTATGCAAAGGAACGTCTTCTTTTTCCTCAATAGAAAAATCTCTCTCTCTCTCTCTCTCTTTTTGTTTGACTGAGAATGTTCGAAACAAGCCAAACAGGAAGTTATTTGCCCCTCCAGAAAAAGAGAAAAAGAGAAAAAGACAAGAAATAAGTCCCATTAACTGAATGAGAAGAAGCGCGGAGAATTTAATTGTGGTTGGAAGTGGAAAAATACTTCATGGCCTTGGTTGTTTTCTAACTTCTATCTTATAAGGTCACGATTTGGCCTGTAGTGCAAGCGGGCGGGTGTTGTTATACATTAATTATGCATGAGGAAGATTAAAACAATGACGCGGCTCCAGCTGTCGTGCATCCACTGTACAGAGTAACTGTGTACGCAAATTTGGAAAAGAAGAAACAAAAGCCGTTTATTAAATATTTAGCTGTTTCACATGCATAGGGGCGGGGAAGGTTTTGTTCTGAAGTCTGTATTAATGCTGACGCCGTCCCTCAGGCCCCAGTGAAAACCCGTTTAACGAACAAACGGGTTTTAAGATGATAAGGTTTTGTGCTGACAGGGAATTCCTTCACAACAGAAAAACAGCATGTCGACCGCAACCAACATGATGATGCAATAAAGATATAAGCGGAAAATATAAGCCATTGTTAAAAAGGCAGAATGCTATGTGAGACACAGTGCACACGTGTTAGCCTGATGCTAACGCTTTCCCACTATCTCAGGTGCCATATTTATCGAAGTCATTACTCACCCGCGGTTATTTAGGAGAGAATTTTACACAATAAGTTAACCTTTCATCAAATTACCTCAAGATGTCTTGCGTTGTTTCCTTGGGTGTGACTTGTAAATATGAGCAGCGCGGGAGGAGGGGGTTGTACTTTATGTTGAGCACTTTATCCGATAGCACATATTTATTCGCAAATATTTGAGTTCTTATAACAGGTATTAACTTGGCTTGATGGTGATATACTGTCATTTCATCCACGCGAGACAAATAAAAAAACCTTCACTTTGGCTTATTCAGAAGGAGTCAAGTTTTTATAAGGATTCTCAAACCACGGATAGGTTAGCCTGCCAATTGTTAGCGTTAGGTTAGCGTTAGCAGGTGTATTTGTTTAAAAACAAGACTTGCTCTCGAGGTCAGAACCAGTAACTTCTTCTTTCCCTCACACAACAAACCTCCATGAAAAAGAGCAACAAACGCTTCAGAACAAGGAGAGAATCTGTGGAATAGTTTCGTTTCCTCGCAATAATAATTGTTTGCTTTCTTGTATTTCAAGACGTTTTATTGCCTTATAAGTCAGACTGTACAGACAGAACAGAACTGGCGACGGTTTGGACATGTTGCTCAACATGTGCAGCTCGACAAGATAAAAAAGGTAAATGGTTATAGAGCTGCGAGTGCAAACATCGAGGAGTTTGTGTTTGAGAAGGGTGGGCAAGCAGTTAGTGAGATAATATAGTTCTTGTATGAAAAAAAAGATGCGTTTAAATGTGGAACCTCCACACCATTAAAACCCGCCACTCATCTCAGTGTTGGGCTGGACAGAGATTCGAATCAACGATTGGTTCAAACCTCTACAGGGAGACGAACAATGCCTTTACATTTGTCTCGATGGAGATAGCTTCCCCCCAGCCCCCAAACCCCCCCCCCCCCCAACCCCACCCCCACCCCGCCCATTAGCCTGGTCGGATTTAGCAGTTGGGAGAACGTGCGATTGAGTGAAGAAAGAGGGGCATCAAGTTTCCTACTTTTTTCAGATATATATCTCACATAAATGGACTTGAAAAAGATTTTATGGAGCTCATCAAAAGGTCAGGGGCTCAAGCCTCAAAAACCACCAAGCTCCCACTGTTCGGCCCTTGAGCAAGGCCCTAACCCTTAATTGTTTTGTTGTACATTTATTATTGAGCACATAACTGAGCCAAACTGCTTAATCGTAGTAATCGTAAAGCCAGCTATCTCAGACGACTCTGGGCAAAGGTAGGATACACCCTGAACAGCTCGCCAGCCCGTCACACAACCTGTCACCCTGAGGGGCAATATGGAACAGTTAATTAGAGCACCCACCAGTGCACTAACTGGGTTATCAAAGGCCGGCCCAGTCTCTCAATGTCTGGGGTGAGAGGTTCATGTGAAAGAACCATTGCTGACTTTCATAAAGAGGAGATGGGATGTACTCTGCACTCGCAGAGAGTCGTCCGAGATGGGCGCCAGCCTCCCCGCGACCCTAATTAGGATTAAACGGTTCAGAAAATTAATGACTGACTAATTGAAGCACAGGAATAACATGCAAACTACACACTGGAACACCCTCAACCAGCCTGGGATTTGAACCTAGAACCTTCTGTGCTATTAGCTGCCGTGCCACCCTCAGTTGTATACACGATATAAAACTGTAAGGTGCTCTGGATAAGGAAAAGAAAAGTAAAGCCTGCTGGGTTTTTACACTCGAGCCTAGCGGCTCATCAGGCCGGTGCTTATTCCCGGTTTCCGTAGCATGAAGCGACCAGGACTCCAACTCCTCCAGGATGGGACGCTAGTCCATCGCAGGTTCCCTTCCCAGTATATTTTTACTGGTACCCATTTAAACCGCTGGGTGAACAGAGTCACACTTGGGGTTAAGATCTTGCCCAGGGCTCTTAGAAGAGAGGTGGTCAAACTGGTATTTGAACTCACAACCTTCCGATCACGAGCGCAGCACCCGAACCACTACGTCACCGGCCCCACTGGATAAGGGCGTCTTTGAAATTCCTTTAACTTGGCAAGACCCGCCTTTTACCCGACAGGGAACGGATCATTCGTGTACGGATTTGAAATGTTGCATCTGAACAAATCCCAAAGCCGTTCGTATCCTGGAGAGAATGAGCAGCGACATCCGGCTCCTCGATTTTTATGAAGTTAGATTCCGCTTTCTGTCATTAGATATAACAAAGCAATAATTCCTCCTGAGGGTAAAAGGGAATATCAGTCCGTTCCAGTTACCTTTCCCACAATAAGACCAACCACGGGGGTGAGGGATTATTTCAGGCCAATGGCTAATTTCATGCAACGCTAGAGGTGTGTTGTGTAGTACTGGGGCGTCCTCTGCGGGGGCCACTGTACCTTTTCCAGGGTCTTTTATTTATTTTCATGCTGTACGGGTTGTTATTCTTGGTGTCGGTCCCGGTCTGAGAAGCCGGGGGTCGAGTAGGTTTCGTCTGATGTACAGTGAAACTACGGCGTTCTTTCGCTCCTCCCTCCTAAAGGCAGGCGCAAAAAAGAAAAAAAGCAGGAGGAACAGGTTTTTCCTCCGCTACGAGACGATTTGTCCCTTGGGGAAGCGTGCAGGGCTTGTACGGGCATGCAGACACAATGTGCATAAAAGTGAGAAACGAGAGGCAATTCATCGCTCCCTCTGCCTCTGTCTTCTCATTCTTTTCAGAGGTTCCCCAGGCCATCTTCTTCTGTGTTGATACATCTGAGGGCTTTGTGTTGGTGGCACATTGCATGTGGTCAGGCGGTTACAACCGTCTCGAATGCAGCTTTTCAGGTTGGTGAATGTGTGTGCGTTTTCCCGACTCTTACCTGTGTGTGTCCTTTGGTGTGCTTTCAAGTGGGAGCTTTTTGTGTAAACCTTGGTGCATCCTGCCAAGAGGGAGGAAAAAGAAAACAAAACAAAACAGAACACAGGGCATGTTAGGATGGAGAACGCTATTAGGCCACACCTTGAATTTGTGGACAAAAAGTGACCCAGATATTAAGTTCAGAATGTACAGCAGAGAGAAAATACACCAATTATGTTATTAGCGCTAACCTGGGAAGTCACAGTGGTGGATCCTTCTCTTCTCAAGTTCGGGGTTATTCCGTCGGTTGTACCTGGGGCCGGTGAGGACGCCTTGGCCGTGAGTCATCAGCACAGAGTGTGGGGTCATCTGTGCCACCTTTACTCCCATTTGGGTCTGATAAGGTGGAGGAGGACCTGTGTTAATTAGATCTGCTTGATTCTCAGGGCTACCTGGTTGGGAGTTGGGGGGTGAGGGTGGCAGGCTGTGGGGATGTACTTGCGGGTAGAACTGGTCCGGTATCACGAAGTCACCCGACGATGTTGTCAAGGCCACGGCGTTCAGATTGAGCATGCTCCTGCCTGCTCCGCTCATCTGCTGGCTGTTGGAGAACGTCATGGGGGTGAGGTTGCCGTTGCTGATAGCCATCTGGTAAACGTGTGGCTGCTGTGGACCGATGTGGAGCTCATCAGGGGTGGTCATGTTGGGTTTAATGAACAAGCTTTCGACTGGCTGAGGCACGCTGAAGACAGATGTGAAGTTGGGGAGTGTCTGGATGTTGCAGGGTGACTCTAACCCAGGCTCTGTTTTGATCTGAGCGACCGGTTTGGTCGGACGATACAGGCCTGTACGAAGATGGGTGGTACTGGGGAGGATGACATTGATGTTGAGGCTGTATGGGGCCGGCTTTTCGTCCGCAAAGTACTCGTCCACTACGGAGGCACTTTCCCTGCGGTACTTTTTGTCTGTAAGACTTGGCGATGGCAGAGGTCCAGTCTGGGGCAAATATTTATCCATCTCCATTGGGTTCTGAAAATAATAGATAGTGAGGAAGTAATCAGCGTGTGATTTCATTTAAAATGATCATCTGCTGTTGCTCTGATTGTCATGTCCGTATTTAAGTCCCTTCAACTTCAGAAGCCTGTTCTGGACATAATCCTAAATCATAGCCCTGATCTCTGGCCACGGTATGATTCAGATTCCTTCCTTCATCCGAGAGCTATCAAAATGCACATACTTGTCCTGACATGGCTGAGGAAGAACATCTCAACTTCCCTATATTTCGAAAGTTGGTTTGTAGGATGGTGATTGGTGTGTTGAAGGAATCGTAGACCCAAAGAACATCAACAATATTCACTGTTCCTGCTTTAATGAAGTACAGTACTCCAGAAGAACTGCACAACCGTGTACACAAGCACATCTCACACACACACACACACACACACACACACACACACATACACACACAAGCACATCTCACACACACATACACACACAAGCACATCTCACACACACACACACACACACACACACACACACACATACACACACAAGCACAACACACTCACACACACACGCACACAAGCACAACACACACTCACACACACACACACACACGCACACGCATACACACACACACACACACACTGCGCATACACACACACACACACACGCACACGCTGCCTGCATACACACACACACACACGCACACACACACACAAGCACAACTCACACACGCACACACACACACACACAAGCACAACTCACACACACACACACACACACACACACACACACACACACACACACAAGTACAACTCACACACACACACACACACACACGCACAAGCACAACACACACTCTCACACACTGAAGCACAATTCACACACACACGCACACGCATACACACACACACAAGCACAACACACACTCACACACGCACACACTCACACACTCATACACGCACACACTCACACACACACAAGCACAACAGACACTCACACACACACACACAAGCACAACACACACAAACGCACACACACACACTCATACACGCACACACTCACACACACGCACACAAGCACAACACACACTCACACACACACACACAAGCACAACACACACACACACACACAAACGCACACACACACACAAGCACAACACACCCACACACACACAAGCACAACACACACATGCACACACACAAACACACAAGCACATCACACACACACACACACACAAACACACACACACACACACACACACACGCACATCTCACAAACACACACACACACACACACACGCACATCTCAAACACTCACACACACACACAAGCACAACACAGACTCACACACACACACACACACACAGACACACACGCACAGAGCAGTGCACAAGAGTAAATAACAACCTCATAGGTGTGGTAATCCCAGAGGAATGGAACAAAAAGCAAAACCAAAACAATGACATATGATAAGAAAGCTGGGTATGAACATGTGCGGGGAAAGGACGGGAACAGCACGAAACAGGACGTAGGATTACAGTAAAGCCGTACGTCCCCAAAGGCGTCGCATGAACAGCGTTTAAGTTTTTCATTGAAATGAATCGTTACGTGATTTCTCAAAACACGTCCCTAAAAGGCACTAGATATTTTAAAGCGTGATTAAAAACATAGGAATCGTTAAAGTAAAACCAATACCAACGGTTTTTGGCTACTAAGACAGGCCACACACACACACACACACACACACACACACACACACACACACACACACACACACACACACAAACAGAATAGGCACCGGAAGCCGAAAAAGATTTTCCAAAGTCGTACTCATTTGTTTAAAAAATCTCTCAGACACACAGACTTTCGCCTTTTAAACATCTCGCGGTCACAGAGGACGAGCGTTGCGACATCATCGCTGTGTGAAGATATTTTCACGGCACAAGTGAAAACTGCTGACATATTTTATTCACAACTGACAAAGATTTCCTCGGTCAGGTCCAATACTGGAGTTTGTGTGTCTGTGCAGTGGAATATCTCTCGCTAGCTTTTTAGCCCCGGTTCCTAGAAACCCATAAAACCAGCGATTTAGCTAACAATGGCTTAGCAAAGAGTGCTGCACTTGGATTTATACCCCTGGTGGAATAGAACTAACACCCCGCTGACCCAGAGCGTACCCTTGGCTCCTTCTTTGAGTCCAAAGTGTCCATTCCAAGCATCATACCTTTATTTCAGAGAAATGGACAGAATCTGAACCCTGGTTAAAGGTTAATGATCGGAGGAGATTTATGACCGCGCGGTTATATATGCGCCGCAGACTGATAACGAATGAAAGATGAAGTGAATGAGAAAAGGAGAGATGGAGAACGGAAAGAGAAAGAAACTCTGCCGACAGCTACCTGGCTGCACATTAAAACCTCAGGGACGGATAACAATGCACACGCAGAAGAATTTAATCCATCCGTACTGTAAATACGTAAAGGACATCCTGAATAATAAAGCATTTATTAATCGATTTAATGAGCAGAGAAAATCCGTCCCGAGATCATTTTAATTATTTTAAACGCCTTCAAGCTTTTCTGGACCGAACACATTCACGGCTTAACGATCTTGTCAATAATTCCAAATCCACATGACCTTGTTTCGGTCCGAATGGCTCTTTATGACCAGAAGGAATGCAGAGAGATGGTCAATTATCTGTCACTGCCTATAAAATGGCGCTGATAGGCTCCTAGTCTCTTAAGCTGTGTAAGGGTGGCAGAGAAGGAAAACAGAACCTTTGAAACCAAAAGGATATTTTATTGCTTCGGGGAAGACTGATAACACTCGTTTTGTCTTTTCCAGGACACTGGGAGGCATTTTGGCTGGTTTTCAGAACCTGGGGGCGTTTATACTGAAAGGCCTCAACTGGCCACTGACTCAGACCGAGGATGAAATTACTACAGGAAATATGACATGGCATGAGTTTGGACAGCGACAGAACGTTAGTCACACATGCAGAATAAGGTTCTGACCCATTTTAGTCCGTTACAAAGCATCTGGCCCACTGAACAGTTCACGTTATAATGTTCGGACTTTATGTTCAATTTAGTGTCACGATACAAAGCAACCATTTCAACAGAAAGCCCAAATCTGCCAAAGAGCCCGAAATCACGATTAGGCTGTGCTCCCCGCTTTCTAACGACCAGAGCAACAGAGCTAAGAATCAAAGGTACTCCAGAACCGAACCCCGACAACTAAAAGTGTGTATTTGATGATTTGGTTTCTATAAAACAGTCCAAACCAACAGAAATTCTTCACAAACACATCAGCTCGAATTGCAAGGTCCTCGAACCTTGTACCTGCTTTTCACCAAACAGTGCTCACCTCCTGATGTCATGCGCGTTCAGCTCACCAGCCGAAAACCCAAACTGGAAGATTTATGCCACATCACCAGCATGACAAGTTATTACTGCGTTATAACACCAGGGACTGTCCCACAACAGCCACACAATCACACACATTCTATGGAATTATTCATGAAAGAATTGCTCATATTTGTTTTAGAGGTTTCCACCCATATAATATAATAATAATAATAATATAATAATAATAATAATATAATAATAATAATAATAATAATAATAATTTGTCATCAAATGATCTGAATCCCCAGCAGATGCCTGCAGGTTGCATTAAAATGAGAAGAAAACCAGAAAGCCTCCAGAAATTGCCCTGACGCAGCCAGACTTGTCTGGTTGTGTCCGGGCCGGTGGAGACACTCCCGGCTTCATTAAGATCGTTTGGGACACGAGCAGGGCTGCGGGGTTGACTGAAGCCTGGCCTCGGTCGCTGTGATCCTCACCGTGGGTTTGACGTCCTCGAACACTGACGAATCCTCCCCGCCGTCTGCGCTCGACATCCGCACGGGCTTCAGCTGCGCAAACACCGCCCTCTCCTCCGTGCTCGGGCCGCCCAGGGCCAGTCCTGCGCTCGCCATCATCAATCTAACCTTTTCCAAAATTCTTTGCTTTCTTTCCCGTCCACCCTAAATCACTACAGGTGGGAACAAAATACCCCCGCAGTCACACAAACATAAACACAAACACGCACGCACGCACACACACACACATATACGCACGCGCGCGCGCGCACACACACACACACACACACACACACACACACACACTGCGCCGGGTTTTTTGTTTAGTTTTGTTTTTGTTTTTGTACCGGGTCCAGGTGCGCGCGATGTTCCGAACCCACCTTCTGTCAATCAGGTAGACTTTACCTGTCGTAAAGTAGCCGAATAGAAAGTGACCCTCATGACGCAAGAGCCAATCGCAGCACAGAAGGAAAGGACTTCTTATCCAATCACAGGCGTGGAGGTGGACCTCACCTGTGCAGTCGGATCTCGGAGGTGTCTGCTTTCTTTACCTGAGGAGCTGCGCCATTTTAACCCAGTCACTCAGTCACACACAAACAAACCTTCCACATATCCATCACTTCTCAGTTCGCTTCATATCAAACCCCCATTTTAAACCATTTTTAATAAAAAAAAAAACACCAAAGTGTACAAAGCACCACTCAGACCTGATTGATTTTATTCTGATCTTAATTATAGGCCTTATAATAAACACCAAGCTGGTGTGTGTGTGTGTGTGTGTGTGTGTGTGTGTGTGTTCAGAGAGGCTCACACACGCTCAGCTAGCAAACATCACAGTTTCCCTCAGGTTGATTCTCGAGATGAGCTCCAGCCATCCGGGAACTCATTTGTTCCTGTGGAGACAAGCAAGGAATGATTGGTAAAACCACGTCGGATAGACGAACAAGTCTGTGGTTGTTCTGGGCTTCGTGAAGCCCAACATTATCATAAGCTCATCTGCTTGGTCATCATAACGTCATTTCATCTCTTCACATGTTCTTCACAACACCAAACTCTCTCATCCCGTTTTCCTTTTCTTTTTTTAAAACCATGTTTTTAATGTCACCTCGTCTTCCTATCTTTTCCTTGCTTTCGTGTAATGGTGTGTTAGTTTTACACACAAGCTTATTATTATTATTATTATTATTATTATTATTATTATTATTATTACCAAACCTTCTAATTGTCAGCGTCTCTAGATTGGGTAAAAATGTAGGTCAGAAGGAAACTGGATCCTCTGCATTCCACTAGTCTTTGTAGACACCAGAGGAAAGGATTTAGACAGATGTGGGCACTGCAGCTGGAACTCTGACCTATCAGGACACAGTATGCTAAATGAAAACGCGGCCTAAGGTCAGAAAAGACCTGAGCAGCTGTGTCTAGGTCAGAAGACATCACCATATCCTGTCCCTGTGGCACGAGCACTGGCGTTTGTTTTTAAGTTTCGGGTTGAGCAGAGCAATAAGTTGAGCATGCTCTGTGTGAAGGGGGCGGGACTTGATGACAGAAGAGCCTACTTAAGTAATGTTAAATAGATGCAAAATGGCGGACTGCAGCCTCGGGGCTTCCAGTTGAAAGTGAGGCGGATGGCGTTTCGTGCTCAGGTTACATTCGCCTTTTGCTTTAGTGAAACATTAAAGTATGAATTTCCACATAGCGGTCTTTTCATCATGCCGACGCTCGTATACTCACGCTATACGATAGCGCCAATCCTGCTCTCACACCAAGGCTTCGTAATGAAGCATTTCATAAACTTGCTCATGAAATATGGATTTGTTTTTAATTTTGAGGGACTGTAGGTGGAACTGAACTGAATCGGCCGAGCGCTTATGATACAAATATAAATGTGTCTCTCTTAAAAAAAAAATAAACGGAAATGTTGATTGATGGATTTCATCAGTTCTCCGTTAAACTGCCTGTTCCAAATTGCCCCGCGATGTGCGAGTGAGTGAGTGTGAATGGTTATAGGTGTTTTGGCCTTCCAATGGCCTGGAAAGCTGTCCAGGGTGTCCCCCACCATCCCCGCGAGTCGGCTGAGATGGGGCCAGCCTCCCAGCGAACCTCATTTAGGATTGAGCCGCTTATACAGTGAATGAATGAATGTGGATTGAGGTCATTCTGAACATCACCAGGGTCGTAGCGGTCGGTGTGGTTTGTGAGAAGGTCTTGGGTGTAAGTTCTGGGCTCAGTTCTGGGCGAGGATGTTCCTGTGTGGAGTTCATATGTCCTGCTCGTGCTTGTGTGGGTTTCCTCCGGGTACTTGGGTTTCCTCAAGGGACGAGATACACCAACGTACCCACCGGGGCTAATGATTAGAAGTCACGGTACTTTTTTCTGAGAGTGTAACCTGCTCTCGCTCTGTAAACTTCACATTGCATGCACGCAATCTCTCACACACACACTCATTTCCTGAACCACTGATTTCTAATAAGGTTGCAGGGAGACTGGAGCCTATCTCAGCCGACAGTGTGGCCAAGAACCGAGCCCAGAACCTTCACGCACCGAGGTGCTACTAACCACCGTGTGACCAAATCCATCCTTCCCATAAAAACAAGTACAGTGTATATTCATTATTTATTTCTACACAGAGCATGACTTCACATGAGCACCGCGGAGCCCTATGCGTGTGCTTTGGCATGATAAACGAGTTGACTTGTGCTCGGCTGGCTTCGAATTTGCATGGGGAACTGGTTAATGGATTGTGGCGGGTTTTGAGTATGTGGTTACCTGCGCTTTACCCGAGATTGTTCAGCCAGCACAGCTCAGGTTTCAGAATTAGCTCATGCGCTCTTCGGAATATACGCACTGCTTGTGCTGCAGGTGCCCAGGTTGTAGCCGCTGAGTCCTATAATGCCACAATTCCTATTTCCATGAAGGAATGAACAAGGTATCAACCGTTCAACCTGCTCTCACCGTATACATTTATGAATCAATCTCATACATGAACGCCACACCCCCTGAGATCTCGGAGCAATGGTCTGATGGGTGTCTCTGAGTTGGTCAGATATGGTTGCTGTGTATTTACCATCAGATCTGATCCGGATGCCGCGGAATGCAGGATTAGCAAATATAGCATACATTAGGTATGAAAGATGGACGCCAAGGAAGTAAGTATCTGACACCTGGTATTGAAGTTTCTCATGCGGGATTCATTCATGAACTTTTTTGGTCTATCCTTTCAGTCACGTACAGTCACCTGAATTTAACTTTCCCAATAAAAATCTTTCATTTAAATCCAGGTGCTGATTCTGCTTTCGAGAAACGAATAGACATTGATTGAAAACAGAGGAGGCATGATGGGGCATGCAGGGGCACATAGATCAGCCAGGGGAGGGGGGGGGGATAAACAGAAAAGGAGGAGTGAGGGATGAAGGGACAGCGAGGGAGAGAAAGAGACAGAGGTAGAATGAGTGAAAGACAGAGCGAGAGAGTAAGAGAGGAGGGGAGAGAGGGAGTAAGTGTGTGAGAGAGATGAACAGAGAGGGAGGGGAGAATTAGACAGGGGAATGAGGGAGAGAATCAGGGCGATAAGGGGAGAGAGAGAGAGAGAGAGAGGGCAAGAAGGAGAGAAAGAAAGGGAGAGGAGGGCAGAGATGGAGGGAGGGAAAGGAGAGTGAGACAGGGAGAGAGATTGAACTAAATAGAGGAAGTCAGGGAGAGAATGAATGAGAGAAAAGAGCAAGACAGCCATAGAGAAAGAGAGAGAAAGAGAAACCGTGAGAGAGATAGAGAGAGAGAGAGAGAGAGAGAGACAGAGAGACAGAGAAAGAAAGTGAGAGCATGAGACAGAGATATTGAGAGAGAGAGAGGTGATATATATAGAGGGAGAGACAGTGAGAGGCAGAGAAAGACAGTGAGGGAGTGAGAGAGAAGCATAGCATTGAGAGAGAGACAGTGATAGAGAGAGGGAGAGAGAGAAACGACAATGAGAGAGATAGACAGTGAGAGAATGTGTGAGAGAGAGAGAGAGCTTTTTCTGTGATCAAGTTGAACTTGTCACTTGACATTTTGTGTAACGGGGATCGGACTGCACCACAGTAACACAAGCAAAGAGAACAAACAAGATGATAGAGAGAGTAATAGAGAGAGACAGACAGACAGTGAGAGAGTGAGAGAGAGAAAGTGAGAGAGTGAGAGAGACAGTGATAGAGAGCAAGAAAGAGAGAGAGAGTAAGTGAGAGAAAGACAGTGATAGAGAGAGAGAGAGAGAGAGACAGTGAAAGAGTGAGACAGAGGCAGTGAGAGAGAGAGAGACATTGAGACAGCGATAGAAAGAGAGAGAGAGAGACAGTGAGAGATAGAGAGAGACAGTGGGACAGTGATAGAGAGAGAGTGACAGACAGAGAGAGGGAGAGAGAGAGAGAGTGAGACAGTAGTATAGAGAGAGACATTGAGAGAGTGAGAGAGAGAGAAAAAGAGAGAGATGGTGAGAGAGTGAGAGAGAGAGAGAAAGAGAGAGACAGTGATAGAGTGAGTGAGAGAGAGAGAGACAGTGAATGATAGAGAAACAGTGAGGGAGAGACAGTGAGAGAGAGAGAGACAATGAGAGGGTGAGAGAGACAGTGAGAGTAAGAGAGAAACAGTGCGATTAAGAGCGAGACAGTGATAGAGAGAGACAATGAGAGAGTGAGAGAGAGACAATGATACAGAAAGAGAAAGAGAGATAGAGAGAGAGATACAGTGACAGAGAGAGAGAGAGAGAGATAGAGAGAGACAGTGATGGAGAGAGAGACAGTGAGAGAGTGAGAGAGAAAGACATAGAAAGAGAGAGAGAGAATGAGAAAGAGAAAGTGATAGAGAGAAAGAGAGACGGTGATAGAGAGACAGTGATAGAGAGAGTGATAGAGAGAGTGATGGAGAGAGACAGTGAGAGAGTGAGATAGAAAGAGACAGTGAGAGAGAAACAGTGAGAGAATGAGAGACAGTGAGAGAGAGTGACAGTGATAGAGAGAAAGACAGTGAGAGTGACAGTGATAGAGAGAGTGACACTGAGAGAGAGTGACAGTGATAGAGAGAAAGACAGTGAGAGTGACAGTGATAAAGAGAGAGAGACACAGTGAGAGTATGAGAGAGAGACAGTGAGAGAGAGAGAGAGAGAGACAGTGAGAAAGAGAGAGGAGGACAGTGAGAGACTGACAGTGTGAGAGAGAGAGAGAGACAATGAGAGACAGTGAGAGAGAGAGACAGTGATAGAGAGATAGTGAGAGAGAGAGGAGAGAGAAAGTCTGTGAGAGAGAAAGACAGCGAGAGAGTGACAATGAGAGAGACAGTGATAGAGAGAGACAGAGAGAGAGAGTTGAGAGAGAGTGAGAGTAAGAGACAATAAGAGAGTGAGAGAGAGAGAGAGACAATGATGAAGAAAGAGACAGGGATAGAGAGAGACACAGTGAGAAAGTGAAAGAAAGTGATAGAGAGAGAGAGAAAGACATAGATATATAGAGAGAGACAGTGAGAGAGAGAGCGAGAGAGAGAGTGTGAGAGAGAGAGACAGTGAGAGAGGGGGAGAGAGAGGGAGAGAGAGAGAGTGAGAGAGAGAGACAGGGATAGAGAGAGACAGGGAGAGAATGACACTGAGAGAGAGACAGTGAGAGAGACAGTGATAGAAAGACAGTGAGAGAGATACAGTGAAAGTGAGAGAGAGAGAGAGAGAGAGAGAGAGAGAGAGAGAGAGAGAAAGCCAGTGAGAGAAAGACAGAGAGAGAAAGTGAGAGAGAGAGAGACAGTGAGAGAAAGAGAGAGAGAGAAAGACAGTGAGAGAGAGGGACAGTGAGAGCGCGCACGCGCATGAGAGAGAGAGACAGTGAGAGCGCGCATGCGCGTGAGAGAGAGAAAGATAGTGAGAGAGAGACAGTGAGAGAGTGACAATGAGAGACAGAGACAGTGAGAGACAAGGAGAGAGTGAGAGAGAGACAATGATAGAGAAAGAGAGTGATAGGGATAGGGAGAGACACAGTGAGAAAGTGAGAGAAAGTGATAGAGAGAGAGAAAGAGAAAGAGAGAGAGTGAGAGAGAGAGAGAGAGACAGTGAGAGAGTGACAATGAGAGAGAGAGAGACAGTGAGAGAGATGCAGTGATAGAGAGAGAGACAGTGAGAGAGATGCAGTGATAGAGAGAGAGACAGTGAGAGAGAGAAAGCCTTTTCTGTGATCGAGTGAAGTTGAACTTGTCCGTCAGACAATAAATCATTACTGAGTCGCTCTTGACGTTTTGTGTAACGGGGATCGGACTGCACCGCAGTAACACAAACAAAGAGAACAAACAAAACGACGTGAAATTCGCCGTCGCTCCGTCACACAGGAACCTCACAGGAGCTCTGAAGCGAGTGTCTGAAGCATTAAAGTAAGCGATGCATTCCGAAAGCTCGCGGTGCTGGGGGTATGGATCGGAGCGCTCGAATGTTGACTGAGGGAGGATGTCCTTCAGCGCTGAATAGGGCCCGATTGTTCTCTCCGGCTACGCCACATGTGTGCTTTTCAATACACCCAAGAATCGCCATTGATCTGAGCAAACCGAGCAGCGCCGGCCCATTACCGAGCGGGTCGAGCATCCACACACACACACGCGCCCTGCCGCTTATTGTGCAACGGAATGGGCACAGCAACAAAAATAAATTAATTAAAAAACTTTTTTTCACCTGTGGATATTACAAAATGTGAGAATGTACTGAACGAATGAATAAATAAACAAACAAACAAACAAATAAATAAATACAGTTCACTTTCATGTATGCTGCACATGTTTTCACAGTGTGTAGATGTTACTTAGCATTGCACTCTCTCTCTCTCTCTCTCTCTCTGTTTGTGTGTGTACATGTGTGTGTGTGTATGTGCTCACTGTTTACATGTGTGTGTGTGTGTGTGTGTGTGTGTGTGTGTGTGTGTGTGTGTGTGTGTGTGTGTGTGTGTTTGTGTGTGTGTGTCTGTGTGCGCTCACTGTTTATGTGTATGAGTGTGTGTGCGTGTGTTTGTTTGAGTGTGTGTGTATCTGTTTGTTTGAGTGTGTGTGTGTGTGTGTGTGTGTGTGTGTGTGTGTGTGTGTGTGTGTGTGTGTGTGTGGGTTTTTTGAGTGTGTGTTTGTTTGTGTGTGTGTGTGTTTGTTTGAGTGTGTGTTTGTTTGAGTGTGTGTGTGTGTGTGTGTGTGTGTTTGTTTGAGTGTATGTGTGTGTGTGTGTGTGTGTGTGTGTGTGTGTGTTTGTTTGAGTGTGTGTGTGTGTGTGTGGTGCAGATAATTTCACTGTATATCTTTTCCCAGATCACAAAAGTTGTCCAGTCATGACACTGTAACAAATGAACGAATGAATAAATAAACAAACAAACAAATAAATAAATAAATACAGTTCACTTTCATGTATGCTGCACATGTTTTCACAGTGTGCAGATATTACTTAGCATTGCGCTCTCTCTCTCTCTCTCTCTCTCTCTCTCTCTCTCTCTCTCTCTCTCTCTCTCTCTGTGTTTGTGTGTGTGTGTCTGTGTGCGCTCACTGTTTATGTGTATGAGTGTGTGTGAGTTTGTTTGTTTGAGTCTGTGTGTGTGTGTGTGTGTGCTTGTTTGAGTGTGTGTGTGTGTGTGTGTGTGTGTGTGTGTGTGTGTATCTGTTTATTTGAGAGTGTGTGTGTGTGTGTGTGTGTGTGTGTGTGTGTTTGTTTGAGTGTGTGTGTATGTGTGTGTGTGTGTGTGTGTGTGTGTGTGTGTGTGTGTGTGTGTGTGTGTGTGTGGTGCAGATAATTTCACTGTATATCTTTTCCCAGATCACAAACGTTGTCCAGTCATGACACTGTAACCTTTATTGAAATTACCGTGACGGGAAGTGAGCAGTTGAGAAAGAGTGAGTATTATCAGGTTTTCTCGCCGCGTTAGCACCGTGGGCGGCTGTGGAATATTACTGCCAAAGGTCTGAGCTCTTGCATCAGCCCATGTGGGATGTGATTTATGAAACGTGTCCAGTTTATGGTTTTATGAAACATCTCTGTAAGACGCGTGGCGCGGTATTTCCGATAAAAAACCGCTACTACGGTGAGTGACCTCGAATGACAATGGAGGATTCTATCCAACTTTGTTTTTAATTATTCATTCATTTTCTGAACCACTTAATCCTAATTAGGGTTCCAGGGAGGCTGGTACCCATCTCAGCTAACTCTGGGTGAAGGCAGAGTACACCCTGGACAGCTCGCCAGGCCATCACAGGGCAGAAACACGTTGACAGCTATACAGCTCCTCTCTTCTAAAGTCATCAACGGTTCTTTTACGTGAATCTCCACCATAGACAGTCAGAGACACGGCCGGCTTTTAATAACCCAGTTCGAGCACTGGGAGGACAGCAGTGACAACTTGGTGACAGTGGGGCTTGAACCTGTAACCTTGAGTTAAGTGATCCAGCAGCTTACCACCAGGCCATCTCTGCCATTGGTTTTATTTATATTTGATTTAAAAGTGTTTTGTTTGAGATCACATATAGGATACGGGGAGGATGGTCTGTCTTCCTTTCGGCTTTTTCCCTTTTACTCGGGAGTCGCCACAGTGAATCATCTGATTCGCACGTTTGATTTGTCAGAGGTTTTTAGGTCGGATGCCCTTCCTGTCACAAACCTTTTTGGCAAGGGACAGAAACACGCTGATGGCTTTGCAGCTCCTCTTTACGAAAGTCAGCAATGGTTCTTTTACATCAACCTCTCAACATAGACAGTGAGAGACATGGCCCGCCTCTGATAACCCAGTTAGCTGCACTGGGGGGGACAGTGACAACCTTGTGGAGAGTGGGACTCAAACCCCAACCTTTGGATCAGCGATCCAGCGCCCTACACCACTAGACCACCACTGCCAGGATGGTGTACATTAAAAATAAACATTTTGCAGGAGAGATCAGGGGGCGGCACGACGGTGTAAAGGTTTGCATATCCCTGCTCACGGCGAGATGGTTTCGAATCCCGGGCAGAGCCGAGTTTGTGTGTTCTTCCTGTGTTTGTCTGGGTTTCCTCTGGGGTACTCCAGTTTCCTCCAACAGTCCAATGGCATGCACATGAGGTTACCTGGCTGTTCCACTTGTAGGTAACTAATCACTACCTATACAGTCTTGTTTTCCTTTCGGCTGTTCCCTTCAGGGGTCGCCACAGATGCCTCCATCTCACCCTGTCCTCTGCATCTTCTTCTCTTATACCAACTACCTTCATGTTCTCCTTTACCACATCCATAAATCTTCTCTTTGGTCTTCCTCTAGACCTTCTGCCTGGTAGTTCCAACCTCAGCATCCTACTACCAATATACTCACTATCCCCCCTCTGTACATGTCCAAACCATCTCAATCTAGCCTCTCTGACTTTGTCTCCAAAACATCTTACATGGGCTGTCCCTCTGATGGACTCATTCCTGATCCTATCCATCCTCGTTACTCCCAGAGAGAACCTCAACATTTTCATCTCTGCTACCTCCAGCTCTGCCTCCTGTCTTTTCCTCAGCGCCACTGTTTCTAAACCATACAACATCGCTGGCCTCAACACGGTCTTGTACACTTTTCCTTTCATTCTTGCCGATATGTTCCTATCACACATCACACCGGACACTTTTCTCCAACCATTCCAACCTGCCTGCACACGCTTCTTCACCTCTTTTCCACACTCTCCACTGCTCTGGATTGTTGAGCCTAAGTACTTAAAATCTTCCACCTTCCTTATCTCTGCTCCCTGTCTTCTTCTTCTTTTCCTTTCGGCTGCTCCCTTCAGGGGTCGCCACAGCAAATCATCCGTCTCCATCTCACCCTGTTCTGTGCATCCTCTTTTCTGATTCCAACGACCTTCATGTCTTCCTTTACCACATCCATAAATCTCTTCTTTGGTCTTCCTCTGGGCCTTCTGCCTGGTAGTTCTCTGCTCCCTGTATATAATAAAAAAAGTAAATGCGTGATGCATAGCGGCACTTTAGCATAGTGGTTAACATGCCTGCCTCACAGCAAGAAGGTCCTGGGTTCGATTCCCAGCTCGGGTGTTTTAGTGTGGAGTTTGCATGTTCTCCCCGTGCTTGCGTGGGTTTTCTCGGGGTTTTCCGGTTTCCTCTCAAAGTACAAAAATATGCACAGTAGATTCATTGGTTGTTCCAAGTCTCCCCTACGTGAGTATGAATGGTTGTGGGACTGTCGGCCCTGCAATGACTTGACAAGCTGTCCAGGGTGTACCTCGCCCAGAGTTGGCTAAAATGAGCAACAGCCTGCTCATGACCTGAATTAGGATTAAGTGGTTCAGAAAATTCATGAATTACTGATGAATACATAGATGACAGGAAGTCAGGAGTCAAAAGGAAACCCATTATTTGCTTATTACACTCGTGTGTGTGTGTGTGTGTGTGTGTGTGTGTATGTGTGTGTGTGTGTGTGTATGTGTGTATGTGTAAGTGTGTGTGTGTGTGTGTGTGTGTGTGTGTGTGTGTGTGTGTGTAAGAGCGAGAGTGAGAGAGAGAGAGAACAGCATGTGGTCTGTAACTTTAAGAGAACAAGTTTACAGAATATCAGGTAGGAGACTCCAAGGTAGTTGTCCATATTTGGGCACAGGAAGTGCTAGAATTCCTTCCTGTATGAAAGGCAGTACGATGCAGTGGAGTCAGAGGTCAACAGGTTTAATGATCTGCTGTATTTTATTCTGTTAATCCTACATGCGGCATTAACCCATTCAGTCCCGGCACACACAGACACACTGCATCATTCTGTGTTTATTAAAGAGTCGTAAGTTTGTACCTGCGCCATGTTCGTCAGGGTTAATGAGAACAGCTTTATGATACATTTATAACTATTTAAACATATTTAAAAACAAGTTGAAACTGTTCACCAAAGTGTTGCACAACCATACAAACTAAAACCATAAAACAACCCAATAAAACCTACAGAACGAGATAACAGACAAGGCAAGCAATAAAAGGATGTAAATTATTTATTATTATTATTATTATTATTATTATTATTATTATTATTAAGACAAATAATAATAATAATAATAATAATAATAATAATAAGAATAAGAATAAGAAGAAGAAGAAGAAGAAGAAATGCAGCTCTTACAATGAATTAAAATCCAGAGTAATAACAAGGTGTTCTAAGATTTAATCTGGCAGCGTCCGGGCCAGCCGAACATGCAGAGGCAAAGTGTTTCAGGGTTTGTGTGCTAAACCAGAAAAGGAATGAAGGCGGGAGAGTGAATTAATAGTCACAGAATTACACAGATTATACACTGATCCACAGACAGACAGACAGACAGACAGACAGACAGACAGACAGACAGATAGATAGATAGACAGACAGACAGACAGACAGACAGATAGATAGATAGATAGACAGACAGACAGACAGACAGACAGACAGATAGATAGATAGACAGACAGTTAGACAGATAGCGATCATGTGCTTGTTGAAGGAAGTGAAGAGGGTCAGTAACTCGAATCTTCAGACAGTTGGGTGAATTTGACTCCCGCAGTTTAAAAACGAGATAAAAGTGAAAGTAAATAGAACGTTTTCTCTGAAACATCCTGAAGTCGTCCGTTTACTGTGTTGGTCTTTATTTACTCAAGTCAATTGTGTTTACTTCCCGGATACTTCCTTCTACAGACATTTTATATTCTATTAAAGATTGTACAGATTAAGAAGAAGGGCCGCTACGGGTGGGGGTGGGGTCGGTGAGTATGGGGGTGGGGTTAGTTGTTTTAGTTCAACGTTTCTGTTCAGTTACATTTCAGTTCATTTCTCCTCCAGATGAATTAGATGGAGTCGCGCAGTGCTTCATGGGTATTCTGTTCTGTCCCGTGGGGCATTTCAGCACGAACGTTGTCAGGTGATTAGCCGTGTGTTACCAAAGGGATATAGAGCGCCAACGCTGTTTAAAGACGGCGTGTATGACATGTCATCTGGCGTGATAGTGATATATTGCATCCGTGCTGTTTGCAGAAGTTTCTTTAGATAATCCCAGCAGTGCCATCGGTGTGGTGACCACCTGTCACGTACACCTGGGACCTTTTATGGCACTGAACATCCCGTGTTGCTTTTGTCCATAGAAAAGAAAAAAGTGTTTATTCTGATAAAATATTACATTTATTCCCCAAAGAAAAAAACCCCAGCCAGACGCCTTTTCTTCTGATTTCATAATCCCGTGGTATTTATGGACGCCCTGACGATATCTCGCTGTGGGATGACTAGCCAATCGCTTTATTTACTGTTTGTCCATTTCCTGTCTTCTAGATTTTCATGATTACAATCAGGCCCGGAAATGACTATGACTTATTATCCAATAAACGCTGAACAAACATGAGGAAAAAATTCCCACAGACACACAACAATAAGGAAGTGTTTATTATATGTCCTTCACCCCTCCTTCCCACGGATACAAATCAGCGACGTCACAAACCAGGTATATCGCCACATACACGATGCAGACAAAGGTTTAGAAGTTACTTCTGCCCCAAGTTTGTATACACACACTTGTGCAGACTGTCGTTGTCTTCGTCTGCCGTCGGGTTACAGTTTCCTTTCACTAGAACTAAGAGGCTCGAACCCGTCCTGACCGCCACCCCATACACACAGCAAACTCCATGAAGACATACCTCACCGAGGCTGGAGTTTGAGAACGTGAGCTGCTCGCACAGAGCACCGACCTCAAGCCACTGTTTCTGCCCTGTGATAGTCTGGCAAGCTCTCCAGGGTGTACCCTGCCCTCGCCCAGGGTCGGCCGAGAAGGGCGCCAGCCTTCCTGAATCCCTAATTATGATTACGCAGTTCAGAAAATGAATGAATGAATGATGATCTACAAAAATCTCATTTTGGTTTGTTCTACTTGTAGTTTATAATGTATTATACAGTCGGCCCTCTACTTACGAAATTAATCCGTTCCAGCACCTTTTTCGGAACCTGGAGTTTTCATAAGTTGAGGCGCATTTTACATGTAAAACGACTGATTCGTTCCAAGGCTCCCAAGACTTCCCCATAAACCCTTTAAAAATGATAAAAGTACAACAATTTTGTATGAAATATGTGTTAAAAGTAAAAGAAAATTATTAATTAAACCATTATTAAACATTTTTTATTAAGGCACACACACACACACACACACAAAACTCTCTCTCTCTCTCTCTCTCTCTCTTTGAGTGGCGCGCTCTGCCGAATGCGGGCTCCACCCACACGCAGCGCGCAGCCGACGGAGCTTTTGAGACGGGGTGTTGTATTTAAAGCGGAATTACCTGTTTGAAAGATCTGAGGTCCTGATTCAATATTAACTTGCTTTCTTGCGAGATCGGAGGTCTTGTCCCATGGATCATTCTGTGCACGAAACATTTGTGGTGCTGCCCACTTCCGTGCACAAAAACGCTTCGTGGCAGAATGCGGAGTTTTTGAGACGAGGTGTGGCTCATCCGGACCTCCTCAAATAAGCTGCAATGAGTACAAAAAACTCACGAAACTCACAAACCAACAGTACATCTCTTCTTTACCCCGTCACTTTATCTCTGCTTTTATTGCCATCTTGTGCTTCAATATCATTCCAAAATAATTGCCCCCATTACTGTATTTCCGCTTTTAATGTCTCCTTCTGCTTCAATGGCTTCCCGATTGTAGAGGGGTTTCGGCCATACTCCTTTGCGATTTCGTCCAACCGCATCCCACTTTCGTATTTTATTTTATTATCTCCTGCTTCACTTCAATTGATAACGGAGCCCGTTTCTTCTTTTTGGTGTCACCGGGAATCACTTTCTTGGGGTCCATGATGGATAACGAAATATAACGCTGCAATGATCACTTTCAAAAAAACTCACGAGCCAACAGTCCTGTTCAAGTCTCCTTCACACGTGTGACAAACAGGAAGTATGGGTACAGGAATGGATACAGTTCAGCTCCCTCCTGGCCAATGGGAGGCCACCGCAGCGGGAGGTTGGGAGACAGTAAATGAGAGAGCAACTTGTGCATTGTGTGAATTTTTGAATGGTGCGTTTGGCGCTTTTCGTAAGAAGAGGTTGTTTCGTATACAGAGGGCAAAAATTTAGGAAAACGTTTTTCATAACCTGTATTTTTCGTATTCAGAGGTTTTTGTAAGTAGAGGGCCGACTGTATTTGGAATTATAGTGCAAGCAGATCTTCACAGAGTCGGTTTTGTCACAAGTCCATGTAGTACTGTATGTACTAACACTGATGATTATCGTGCATCAGAATGCTTAACATTCCACAGCTCTTACTAACTCGAAGCCAAATGATTCTGTCGCACAGAAAATATCTAAACTATAAAACTTTAGTTTCTGTTTGATCTTTATTAAATGACAAGGTGGGCTGTTCACCTCACAACAAGAACGTCCCAGGTTTGATTCCCGGGCTCAAGGCATTGCTGTGTACTGTGTAGCATTCTCTCTGTGTTCTCCCTGTGCTTACACAGGTTTCCTCTGGGTTCTAGGGTTTTCTTCAACAGTCCCAAAACATGCACAGCAGGCTGATTGGCTGTTCCAAATCACCCCAAGGTGTGTGTGTGTGTGTGTGTGTGTGTGTGTGTGTGTGTAAAAATGGTTGTGTGCGTGTTTGTAAGAATTGTGTGTGTGTGTGTGTGTGTGTGTGTGTGTGTGTGTGTGTGTGTAAAAATGGTTGTGTGCGTGTTTGTAAGAATTGTTGTGTGTGTGTGTGTGTGTTTGTGTGTGTGTAAGAATTGTTTTGTGTGTGTGTGTGTGTGTGTGTGTGTGTGTAATAATGGTTGTTTGTGTGTTTGTGTGTGTGTGTTTGTGTGTGTGTGTGTGTGTAAGAATGGTTGTTTGTGTGTTCGTGTGTGTGTTTAAGAATGGTTGTGTGTGTGTGTGTTTGTGTGTGTGTGTGTTTGTGTGTGTGTGTGTGTGTGTGTGTAAGAATGGTTGTTTGTGTGTTCGTGTGTGTGTGTTTAAGAATGGTTGTGTGTGTGTGTTTGTGTGTGTGTGTGTTTGTGTGTGTGTGTGTGTGTGTGTGTGTGTGTGTGTGTAAGAATGGTTGTTTGTGTGTTTGTGTGTGTGTGTAAGAATTGTTTTGTGTGTGTGTGTGTGTAAGAATGGTTGTTTGTGTGTTTGTGTGCGTGTGTTTAAGAATGGTTGTGTGTGTGTTTGTGTGTGTGTGTGTGTGTGTGTAAGAATGGTTGTTTGTGTGTTCGTGTGTGTGTGTTTAAGAATGGTTGTGTGTGTGTGTTTGTGTGTGTGTGTGTGTGTGTGTGTGTGTGTGTGTGTGTGTGTGTGTGAGAATGGTTGTTTGTGTGTTTGTGTGTGTGTGTTTAAGAATAGTTGTTTGTGTGTGTTTGTGTCTGTGTGTAAGAATTGTTCTGTGTGTGTGTGTGTGTGTGTGTGTAAGAATGGTTGTGTGTGTGTGTGTGTGTGTTTGTTTAAGAATGGCTGTGTGTGTGTGTGTGTGTTTGTGTCTCTGTGTATGTGTATAAGAATTGTTCTGTGTGTGTGTGTGTGTGTGTGTGTGTGTGTGTGTGTGTGTGTGTGTGTGTGTGTGTAAGAATTGTGTGTGTATGTAAGAATGGTTGTGAGTGTGTTTGTTTAAGAATGGTTAGATGTGGTTGTAAGAATGGTTGTTTGTGTGTTTGTGTGTGTGTGTAAGAATTGTTTTGTGTGTGTGTGTGTGTAAGAATGGTTGTTTGTGTGTTTGTGTGCGTGTGTTTAAGAATGGTTGTGTGTGTGTTTGTGTGTGTGTGTGTGTGTGTAAGAATGGTTGTTTGTGTGTTCGTGTGTGTGTGTTTAAGAATGGTTGTGTGTGTGTGTTTGTGTGTGTGTGTGTGTGTGTGTGTGTGTGTGTGTGTGTAAGAATGGTTGTTTGTGTGTTTGTGTGTGTGTGTTTAAGAATAGTTTTTGTGTGTGTTTGTGTCTGTGTGTAAGAATTGTTCTGTGTGTGTGTGTGTGTGTGTGTAAGAATGGTTGTGTGTGTGTGTGTGTGTGTGTGTTTGTTTAAGAATGGCTGTGTGTGTGTGTGTGTGTGTTTGTGTCTCTGTGTATGTGTATAAGAATTGTTCTGTGTGTGTGTGTGTGTGTGTGTGTGTGTGTGTGCGTGTGTGTGTGTGTGTGTGTGTGTAAGAATTGTGTGTGTATGTAAGAATGGTTGTGAGTGTGTTTGTTTAAGAATGGTTAGATGTGGTTGTAAGAATGGTTGTATGACTATTATATTCTGACACATGATCAATATTTTGTAGGATGCAGTGTCATAATCTGGGTAATGGACCGCCGGCCTGTCATCATTGCAACATAAACACCTTCATGATGAGGCGAGATCCGTCCCCTGCACACCAGCATTCCATTCCATTCCATTCCATTCCAGGCTTGGAAAGCTTTTAAAGTGCTCATCAACATATTAAAACAAAACAGAACAATTACTACGTCACGTCTCCTTTAAATCCGAGCCTGGGATTTGCATAATTTGGAATTTGGTTATACATGTGTGAGATCCAGGTGGCAGAAATATTTGAGAATCTCTGCTATACAGGAAGCTGAGCTGGATACCTGAGCGTGCCATGCAATCACATGTTTTCCAGATGAATCAGAGAGAATGAATGAGTTTTTTGAGTACTGCGTCCTTCGAAAAAGAACTTTTCAATAAAGAGTTCTTACATGAACCATAGCAGGAACCACACTTGAGAAAAAAACTGACTCACTTCTACAGTATCTGCATGACCAGAAAAGGAAAGTTTATTATCATAGTGATCTGATGCAACCGACAGGTTGGACCGCACGGCCGAACGACGAACAGATCAGTGAAGCAATGACGTGGATCTGGAAAGGAAATCTTTTCAGTATGGTTAGAATCCGCCCCATCTGGCTTTATGGATCACCACGTTTACACAGAAACCCTGAACAGGCACGAGACTCGGAGTCCGCTTTGCAAACGTCACCAGTCCACCGCAGGGATAATGTGGATACAAACAAGCACATTTCATAATTATATTTACACCCGGGTCCTGGGATGGCCTGGTGAGCTGTCAAGTGTGAACTCTGCCCTCGACCAGAGTCTGCTGAGAAATTCATCCAGCCTCCTGGTGACCCGAATCAGGGTTAAGTGGTTCAGAAAACTTATGAATGAATGAATTCACACCTGGAGGGATTTAGACTGTTGAGCTAATGTGCATGATTTTGAACTGTGGGAGGAAACCTGAGAACCCAGAGTAAAGCCACACAATGTGAAAGCGCAGAGCGAAGAGGGGGGGGGGGTGTTGATGAATTTGCTCATTTGTTCTCACGCTCACTCACCCATTTACAAGGTCCCGTGGAGGCCGAGCCTGTCTTTATTGACTCAGAGGGCGTAGTACACCCTAGCACCCTGGACAGCTCGACAGACCATCGCAGAGCCAACACGCACATACTAAAATTATCCGGTAAGCCTAATATAAGCCAGACAAGTTCAACGAGAACATGAAAACCACACAAAAACATCTGAGCTGAGAATGAGACTCGAACACAGGACCTTGCTAACTGTGCTAACCACGACGCCACCTTCTTCTTCTTCTTTTCCTTTCGGCTGTTCCCTTCAGGGGTCGCCACAGCGAATCATCCGCCTCCATCTCGCCCTGTCCTTTGCATCTTCTTCTCTTATACCAACTGCCTTCATGTCCTCCTTCACCACATCCATGAATCGTCTCTTTGGTCTTCCTCTGGGCCTTTTACCTGGTAGTTCCAGCCTCAGCATCCTATTACCAATATACTCACTATCCCTCCTCTGTACATGTCCAAACCATCTCAATCTAGCCTCTCTGACTTTGTCTCCAAAACATCTTACATGTACTGTCCCCCTGATGTCCTCATTCCTGATCCTATCCATCCTCGTTACTCCCAAAGAGAACCTCAACATTTTCATCTCTGCTACCTCCAACTCTGCCTCCTGTCTTTTCCCCAGGGCCACTGTTTCTAAACCATACAACATCGCTGGCCTCATCACCGTCTTGTACACTTTTCCTTTCATTCTTGCCGATACTCTCCTATCACACATCACACCGGATACTTTTCTCCAACCATTCCAACCTGCCTGCACACGCTTCTTCACCTCTTTTCCACACTCTCCATTGCTCTGGATTGTTGAGCCTAAGTACTGAGGCCACGTCGTGAGAACCACGACGCCACCATGGCGCCCAATTATCAGATAGTACCGGGCGATCCAATTACACGTAAAGGGCTAGATATGAATGCAGAACCTTCTCTCTGTGGGGTAACAGTGCTAACCTAACAGAGTGATGTACATGTTAATGTGTCACATATAAACCCCACCCACCACATCATAACAACCACATTACTCGCTTTTGTTGGTAATAAAGATATATCTGATTTAACATTGACAGTACCTCAGATTTATTATTGTTTATGATGTCAGTAAATTAATATAAATGACTATTATTAACAGAAATAATTACGTAACCAGACTCCAAGAGCT
>CM045735.1:2439660-2442160 GCA_024760905.1 Plotosus lineatus
GTGCTCTTTCTTGGCATAAAACCAAACTGTTGTTCACAAATGCTGACCTCTACCCTTCGTCTCGCTTCCACTATTCTTTCCCATAATTTCATCGTATGGCTCATAAACTGTATCCCTCTGTAGTTGCCACAACTCTGCACATTTCCCTTGTTCTTAAAAATTGGCAGAAGCACACTTCTCCATTCCTCCAGCAACCTCTCACTTTCCAAGACCTTGTTGAATGTTCTTGTCAGAAAATCTACTGCTACCTCTCCTAGACACTTCCATACCTCCACCGGTATATCATCAGGACCAACTGCCTTTCCACTCTTCATCCTCTTCAATGCCCTCCTCACTTCACCCTTACTAATCTTTGCTACTTCCTTGTCCTCAACAGTCACCCCTTCTACTCTTTTTTCTCTCTCATTTTCCTCATTCATCAGCACTTCAAAGTACTCTTTCCATCTTCCCAGCACACTTCTGTCATCAGTCAATACCTTTCCCACTCTGTCCTTAGTGACTCTAACTTGCTGCATGTCTTTCCCATCTCTATTTCTCTGCTGTGCCAACCTGTATCAATCATTATCTCCCTCTTTACTGTCCTTCCTATCATACAAGTTATCATACGCCCTCTTTTTGGCCTTTGACACCTCTACCTTTGCCTTACGCTGTGTCTCCCTGTACTTCTGTTTACTTTCTTCGGTCCTCTCAAAGTCCCATTTCTTCTTAGCTAACCTCTTCCTTTGTACACACTCCTGCACTTCCTCATTCCACCACCAAGTCTCCTTATCTACTCTCCTTCCTGATGACACACCAAGTACTCTCCTACCCGTCTCACTGATAACATTAGATGTAGTTGTCCAGCCATCTGGAAGCACTTCCTGACCACCCAAAGCCTGTTTCAACTCCTCCTTGAAAACAACACGACACTCTTCCTTTTTCAGCTTCCACCACTTTGTCTTCTGCTCTGCCCTTGCCTTCTTCACCTTTCTTACCATCAGCATCATCCTGCACACCACCATCCTATGCTGTTTGGCAACACTCTCACCCATTACTACGTTGCCGTCACTGACTTCCTTCAAATTACATCGCCTGCACAAGATGTAGTCTACCTGTGTGCTCCTACCTCTGCTTTTATAAGTCACCCTATGCTCCTGTTTCTTCTGGAAGAAAGTATTCACCACAGCCATTTCCATCCTTTTTGCAAAATCTCTTAGCATCTGTCCTTCTGTGTTCCTGTCCTAGATACCATCCGGCCCATCACTTCCTCGTCCCCTCTGTTGCCTGCACCAACATGTCCATTGAAGTCTGCACCGTTGACCACTCTTTCACCTCTGGGGTTACTCTGCATCACTTCATCTAACTCACTCCAGAATCTCTCCTTCTCTTCTAGCTCACATCCTGCCTGTGGGGCATAAGCACTAACAACATTGAACATCACACCTTCAATTTCTAACTTGAGACTCATCACTCTGTCTGACACTCTTTTCACTTCTAGAACATTCCTGGCCAACCCCTCCTTTAAGATGACTCCTACTCCATTTCTCTTCCCATCTACACCATGATGAAGCAGTTTAAACCCTGCTCCTAAGCTTCTAGTTTTGCTACCTTTCCACCTGGTCTCCTGAACACACAGTATGTCCACCTTCCTCCTCTGCATCATGTCAGCCAGCTCTCTGCCTTTTCCTGTCATAGTTCCACCTTTCAAAGTCCCTACTCTCAGTCCTAGACTCATGCTTTTCCTCTTCTCTCTCTGCCTATGGACACGCCTCCCGCCTCTCCTTCTTCAACCTCTCCTTCGTCGACTAACAGTAGTACAATTTCCAACAGCACCCCCAGTTGATGGTGGTCGTTGTTAACCCGGGCTTTGACCGATCTGGTATGAAATTTGTACTTATGGTTCGGATTCTGTATTTTGACAAAAGTTTTACGCCGGATGCCCTTCCTGTTGCAACCGTCTGCATTTATCTGGGCTTGGGCCAGCGTGAGGGCAGACATTTGTTTGTGTTGGGGGTGTTTCTGTGTGGAGTTCGCATATTCCACCCATGCTTGTGAGGGTTTTCTCCGGGTACTCTAGTTTCTTCCCACTGTCCAAAAACATGTGCAGTAGGCTGACTGATGGTTTCAGATTGCTAGGTGTGAGTATGAGTGTGAATGGTTGTATGTTGGTCCTGTGATGTCTTCGAAAGCTGTTCAGGGTGTACTCTGCATTCACCCAGAGTTGGCTGAGATTCTCTTCTCTTCTCTTCTCTTCTCTTCTCTTCTCTTCTCTTCTCTTCTCTTCTCTCTTCTCTTCTCTTTCTCTTCTTCTCCTTTCTTCTCCTCCCTCAGTGTAGATGAAATATGACACATAAGATCTTCGAGTTATTTACAGAACCTGAACCTGTCCGTGTGACACGACTCAGGTGTGTCAGTGTCATGTACGGTAACACCACGCGACCAAGCGACCGACGAATAAACATGGCACGCAGAAAGCGAGCGGTAAACTGAAGCGCCACAGAGCGTGTGACAGCCAGGCAGC
>CM045735.1:2444660-2467160 GCA_024760905.1 Plotosus lineatus
CCGATTGATTGAATGATTCTTTTACCATGTTGACGTGTAACAAGCGCAGCCTCGCATCAAGGTCCTGCATCGACCCGTCAGTGGGAAATTATTTTCGCAGTAACCCCTGGCGCTCTGAATTCAACATCAGCACCGAGTCTAATTTGAGTCTTTCTACTTCTAGTATTAAACTGGGTCACGTCTAGTAGGAAGCCGTGTATGATTCCCCGTGTAGCTGCCGCGGCCGGGTACAGTGAGGTCGAGAGCGTTGTTAGTTATGAAGCTCGGCTGAATTGTGATCAGTGTTTCAATTCCTGTGTCTCGTCCTTGAATTTTGTTAAGACACAAATCGTGTTCATATCTCTGAATGTGATGGATTTGATAGACATCGATGTGATTGGATGTTGTTGTTGTTGTTGTTGTTGTTGTTGTTGTTTTTAATGGACTTGTACATGGGATAAAGGCTCATGCGATTCCATTCATATTTAAATCTGACCTGGCTGTGCTCCATCCACTCTCTGGCTGAACTGATTTGCTTTTTCGCAATGGGAGCAAATGAGCATGGAAATTTCTGGATGTGTGCAAGTAGGTGCATGAAGGAATGTTTTTAAAAAAAACACAAACAAACAAAAAAAACCCCAAAAACAAATAAATAAAGGATGGCGGTTTAAATGGCATATTCAAGACCTTCTTTAAATTTTATATCCTCCTATAAAACATGTGACCTGATGACACCAAGACAGATCTGATCTAAGATAGGTCATCGTGGGGTCATGTCACGTCTCTGCAGTCGCGAGACCGATCCCGACCTCGGGTTACTGTCCATGCGGAATTTTGCATCTTGTTCCTGTAGTTGCGTGGGCTTCATCCTGGTTCTCTGGTTTCTTCTCACTGTCAATGAATAGCTAGATTGTCTGCTTGGAATTTCCCAGAGATCTGCACAGTGATGCACCCGGAGTCCGTTCTCCTGGCGGGGTTTCCAGGCTTGGCTCCAGGTCTGCCGTGTCCCTGGGGAGTCTCTGTCGGCTCGGGTGCACACATTGTGTGTAAGATGTGTACACAGAGCGTGCTTATCTTTCTTATCTATCTGTCGTGTAGCACTTAGAGCGGCCTGGTGAATGTTTATCCACGGTACAGGAAGGTCTCCTCAATTAAAATGTAACTGTGGAATTCCGTCTGCCTTTAGTATGAAGCCCGGTATCGGTTCTTTCACCTGGTATCGGTTCTTTCACCTGGTATCGGTTCTTTCACCTGGTATCGGTTCTTTCACCTGGTATCGGTTCTTTCACCTGTCTGGTTACAGATTTGTGCTGCGGAAACACTCCAGAGGTTCCGTTAAACCGATTAAAGCCCCCCTGTGTCTGGATCGACCCAGCAGTGTACATGGGTACCAGTAAAACATGAGAAGGTGACTTGCGATGGACTAGCCGCCCCATCCAGGAAGAGTTGACTTCCCAGTCACGTCCCTCCACTCGGCTCGAATATAAAGCACGACGCAGACTTAATTTTGCCCCAAAATACCCCGAGAATGCCTGACCTCATCTGCTCTTGGAAACTAGGCAAGTTCAGGCCTGTGTAGAATTTGGATGGGAGACGACCTGTGAAAACCAGGTTTTGCTGTGCATTGAGGGATGGTCAAAGTAGACCACCCCTGTATATTATGCATAGTCCAACACAAGTATCAGGGCTGGGGTTTGCATGCTCTTCTAGTGCTCGCATGGATTTATGCCAGGTACTCTATTTCCCTCTCACAGTCCAAAGGCGCACAGATTAGGCTAACTGGCTGTTCCAGTTTGCCCCTAGGTGTGAGTTTGAGTGTAAATGGTTGTTTGTTGACCCTGAAATAGCCTGGTGGTGGTGGTGGTGGTGGTGGTGGTGGTGGTGTGCTTTAGCCGTCGTGCTTTTCTGCTCATCACGGAAGTACAGAGTGGTCATCTGAGTTAACCAGAACCTTCCAGTCAGTTCCAACCAGCATGCACGTCCTCCCCTGACCTCTCGTTATTATTAACATGATGTGTGTGTGTGTGAAGGGGAATGCTGACCGAACCCCGGTGCCGGCATGATGACTTTATGATGGGCACAAGCTGCTGGAAGATGATTGGCTGAACAGCTTCTGGAGTGAGTGCACAGGTGTAAAAGCGTAGGGGGGGGAGGAGTTCCTGCCGTACTGAATATCTGCTCTGCATACCTTCAGTACTTGTTCCTTCTACACTTTCCTTGTTGATACAGTGAAGGGCACATGCTTTAGTCACCTGTCTTGTGTGGCAGCAGCTGTCAGCGTCGAGGACTGAGCACTCATTGTGCCCGAGGTCGGGTCCGATACCGTGGACGGGAGAGATGACTGGTTGCTGTTGTCTCAGAGCCAACATGGAAATCATAACTCGGACTTTCAAATACAAGAAAGAAAATCTGTACTCAAACTGAATGGTGATCTTTACGAATGGGTTATAATAATAATAATAATAATAATAATAATAATAATAATAATAATAATAATAATAATAATAATAATAATAATAATATATAAAAACAGCGGGGGCAGTGGTGGTCTGGTGGTAAAAGGTGTTGGATCAATGATCCTAAGGTTGGGGGTTCAAGCCCCACTCTCACCGTGTTGTCACTGTCCCCCCAGTGCACTAACTGGGTTATCAAAGGCCAGCCGTGTCTCTCACTGTCTATAGTGTAGGTTCATGTAAAAGAAAATGTCTGCATAGCCATCGTCAAAGTGTTTTTGCCCTGCGATGGCCTGGCAAGCTGTCCAGGGTGTACTCTGCTCTTACCCAGAGTCAGCTGAGATGGGTACTACCCTCCCCATGACCCTAATTAGGATTAAGCGGTTCAGAAAAGGAATAAATAAATAAAAGCAGCGGCATGATGGCGTAGTGGTCAACACATCTGCTTCACAGTAAGAAGGTCCTGGGTTCGATTCCCAGCCTGGCTCTTTCTGTGTGGAGTTTGCATGTTCTCCCCGTGCTTGTGTGGGTTTCCCCCGGGTTCTCCGGTTTCCTCCCACAGTCCAATAACATGCACAGTGGGTTAACTGGCTGTTCCAAATCTCCCCTCGGTGTGAGTGTGAATATGAATGTTTGTGTGAGTGTTGGCCCTGTGATGGTCTGGCCAGCTGACCACGGTGTACCCTGCCCTTGCCCAGAGTCGGCTGAGATGGGCGCCAGCCTGCTCGTGACCCTATTGAGGATTTTTACGATTCAGAAAATGAATGAATTTATATATAATTATATATATTATAAATCAAATGTATAATAAATGTAAAAACCTGTAAAATAATTTACATGTACTTATTACAATTTTAAGTTTTTAAAAATGTATATAATTTAAAAAATATGCTGCAAAAATTTTAACCCAGAAAAATTATAGAAAAATATAATAATATCCTGAATACAGGACACAGAAATAATCTATAATCATTTTTAAATGCTTTATACTTATTGACTTGTTTTCCGAACTGTTTAGTCCTCTCAGGGTCAGGGGGAGTCTGGAGCCAATCTTAGCCGACATAGGGTAAGATGGGTTACACCCTGAACAGCTCACCAGACCATTGCAGTGCCACACACACACACACACACACACACACACACACACACACACACACACACACACACACACACACACTCACTCCCACCAAGGGGAAATCCAGAACTGCCAATCATCACAATGTGAACGTCATTGGAGGAAACCAGAGTGCTTGGAGGAAACCCACATAAATACAGGGACAACACCTTCACATGGAAAGACCCTCCCCGAGCCCCGGGACTCGAACCCAGAACCTTGTTGCTATGAAGTGGCTGTGCTCATGTGAAGCGCAGGTTACAGTCGAATTCCTGCAGAGAAAAGCTGTTTACTTTGAGCATCGCTCTTCTGTAATCTATACGTGACAGGTGTGAACAGTCCCGCCCACATGCAGGACACGTAAACGCACAGGTATGTGTCTCAATAAGCAACAGTGACGCACTCACAGGACGCAATGTTCTCATTAAAACCCAACGCTTTTATTAATAGTGTTATTTTTATGGATCTCTCTGGTGATGATGATGATGATGATGATGATGATGTGATGAAGCTGATGCTAGAGTCTCAGGTTGTGTGTACTGTCCATGCTGTGTTTGATCTCAGGTTCACCGCACGCGATGAAAACAGAATCGTGCAGTATGATTGCAACAATCCCAGTGACGTCATCCGCTCCCTCTGAACAAGTTCCAATCCGACCTGCAGCTTGAATTGATAACCGACGTTCCCGCGCTAGATTTTCAGGTATAATCCAGAGCGGCAGCATTACATCTACACCATATGATGAAATATTTTCCGTCCACAGCACAAAGCCTGGAGCTACACTTCTCTCTCCTGAGTCCCGTGATTCATACTCCAACATGGCGTGACGCCGCAGTGGCGGCCGGTCGGGGCCTTTCTGTCTGACTCGTGTTGATGTGCCCATCTGTGGTGGTGGCAAAGAAAGGGGGCTCGAGGGCAGCGTTGTGCTCAGCACATCCACCTCACAACAAGAATGTCCTGGGGTCAAGTCCCGGGCTTCCGTTTCTGTGTGTGTTCTTCCCGTCATTGCACGGGTTTCCTCCCCGGTGTTTCAGTTTCATCCAACATTGCAAAAACATCTACATTTCACTAACTGGCTGTTTGAAGTCCTCCCTAGGTGTGAATGTGAATGATTGCATGTCTGTTGGCCCTACAATAGTCTGGTGAGCTGTTCAGGGTGTGTCGGCTGAGTTAGGCTCCAGCCTCCCCGAGAGCCTAAGAAAAAAAGATTTTGGCAAATGAGTGAGGGAGTACGACAGAAGCAGGTGTAGGTTAGGGTGAGGTGGATTATGTAACGTGCTGTGTATTTTCATTTCACGTGTAAAATACATCTTGTACGTCTGTTGTGGAGAAAATATGTCAGGGCTGTAAGTCAGATGTTTATATAAAAGTGATATGATTGGTCCAAGATTCCTTCATTCATTTTCTGTAACCATTTAATCCTAATTAGGGTCACGGGGATGCCGGCGCCTATCCCAGCTGACTCTGGGCAGGTGCAGAGTACACCCCGGACGGCTCACCAGGCCATCGCAGGGCAGAAACACGCTGACGGCTTTGCAGCTCCTCTTGTCGAAAGTCAGCAATGGTTCTTTTACATGAACCTCTCACCATAGACAGTGAGAGACATGGCCAGCCTTTGATAACCCGGTTAGTGCACTGGGGAGACAGTGAAACCCCATGGAGAGAGGGGCTTGAACCCCCAACCTCGGGATCAGTGATCCAGCACCTTTACCACCAGGCCACAACTGCCTTGGTCCAAAATACAGTGGTACCTGACTTTACGAAATTAATCCGTTCCAGCGCCTTTTTCGTAACCGGCATTTTTCGGAAGTTGAACCACATTTTACATGTAAAACGCGTGATTCGTTCCAAAGCTCCCAATACTACTCCCTAAACCCTTTAAAAATGATAAAAGTACACCAATTTTGTATGAAATATGTGTTAAAGGTAAAAGAAAATTATTTACCTTTTTTTTAAATCTCTCGAACCACCCATGCGATACTTTAAAGTCCGGGGCTTGCTGGTCTGAAGAACCCTCACCCTCACCCCCACCCTCCTTCACCAGTCCTTAAATATGGCGGTTGCTTTTTCCGAAATAATCGCCTCCGTCACTGTACCTCCTTCTGCGTCAATATCGTCCTGATTGTAGAGGGGATTCGGCCGTACTCCTTTGCGATTTCACTCAACCACATCCCAACTTTCATATTTTTTTATCATCTCCTGTTTTACATTTATTGATAGCGGAGTTCGCTTCTTCTTTTCAGTGTCACCGAGAATCACTTTCTTGGGGCTCATGATTAATAACGAAAAATAACACTGCAACAAGCACACTCAAAAAACTCACGAAACTCACGAACCAACAGTACAACGCTCCTTCACGCGTGTGTTGAACAATTGGTCGAAGGCACACGAAAAGCATTATGGGTACAGTACTGTATTATGGACATTCAGCTCCCTCCTAGCCAATGGGAGGCCAGCGGGGTGGGATGTTGGGAGACAATCAATGGGAAAGCAACTCGCACAATGTTTGAATGTTTGAATGGCGCGTTTGAATTTTTGAGATGGCGCTTTTGTAATGTGAACTTGTTTCGTATCCGGAGACAAAAATTTTAGGAAAATGTGTTTCATTAACTAAATTTTTCGTTTGGTGAGACTTTCGTAAAGTGAGGCACCACTGTATAAAATACTAATACAATATCCCTGTCATTGCTGCCTTTCGATAAGAGGAGCTGCAAAGCCATCAGCATGTTCCCACCCTGCGATGGCCTGGCGAGCTGTCCAGGGTGTACTCTTCCCTCGCCCAGAGTCAAATGGGATGGGTGCCAGCCTCCCCGTGACCCTAATTATGATTAAGCGCTAACAGAAAATAAACTGATATTCCTATGACGGACGGACGTGACCCCATCTTACGTGATTACAAGAAATTAATCTCGTGAGTGCAGTTTAAACACGTCGAATCATGTACACGCCAATCTTATCATTTTATAAGCTTTCATTTTTTACTCCTAAGATTATGATGTAATGACTGGTTTATCAAGAGGTCGTGCGATGGCCTGGCGCAGCTGTTCAGGATATACCTCACCCAGAGTTGGCTGATATGGGCACCAGCCTCCCAGTGACCCTAATTCAGATTAATCGGTTCAGAAAATGAATGAATGGTTTATCAAGAAGCCTGATTGGATCAGAGGATTAAGGTCGATGTCATTATTTACTAATTAGGTTAAAAGTCGTCTCCCACAGGGCGCCACGGATTAGCCGTGACACACTTGAGCGATACCAATTCTAACTTATAACAGGCCGTACGGCATTCTTCCTCTCGCCTGTTACCCTGGAGATCCAATGGACAGTTTGTTCAAGTGACATTAATAATATTCGTGTGTATCCGGCATCCACTCTGACTCAGTTTCAGCGATCCGTCCAGACACGTTTGGCTCCAGCGCCGCACGTCAAGCGTACATCTGTTACGTTGTGTACTATTAAGCCTCTTTTGTAAAGGGAAGAGTGAGGTAAGATGTAGTTATGCAGACTAATCCATATCTGATAGCCGTCTTGGTAACCAGAATAACAAACACGTCTCATGTGCATGTCTTCTGGGGCTTTTAACTTACAGTACACGTGGGTTTAAAAAGCATTTGTTCCGTGTCTCTGAGCTTATTTGAATGCGTCTTTGCATGACATTTTCTTTTCCGGATTGTTCCGAATTGTTTATGTTATGCTCTGTGGAGTTAAATGTATTTGCACATTTTTATATTAAAACAAGCAAACACCAACAACAACCACAATCACAACCACAACAAACTATTTGTATTTTGTCAAATGTGTGTATTTTATTATTTATATCAGGCTTTTCTAAATAAAATTTGACCCAATATATTCATCTTTCTTACTTTCTTTCTTTTGTTTCTTTCTTTTGATTAATTTACCAAATAAATACAGAATTAAGAAAGAAAATAAGCTGGAGAGGAAAGAGAACGTGGCGTTGAAGTTCAATAGCTCTCTCTAGTGTTCACTTTATGAAAGTGGCCCAGGATGCGATGGCCTGGTGAGCTGTCCAGGGTGTATTCTGCCTGGCCCAGAGTCGGCTGAGATGGGAACCAGCCTCCCTATGACCCTAATTACGATTATAAGCGTCTTAGAAAATAAATCAATGAATGAACACCACCACATCACCACCAACACCAACACCAACAACAACAATGATGATGATGATGGTGGTGGTGGTGGTGGTGATGGGTGTAATGTTCAGCATGTCCGACTCACAGCGAGAGGGTCCCGAGTTCAATCCCCAGCTCAGCTGTTTCTGTGTGTAGTTTGCATGTTCTCCTGGTGCTTGCATGGGTTTCCTCTGGGTACTCCGGTTTCCTCCAACAGTGAAAAAAATCATACACAGTAGGCTATTAGGCTATTTCAAATCTCCCCTAGGTATGAGTGTGTGTGTGTGTGTGTGTGTGTGTGTGTGTGTGTGTGTGTGATTGTGAATGGTTGTGTGGCTGTTGGCCCTGCAATGGCATAGTGAACTTTATAGGGGTATCCCATCCTCACCCACATTGTTGAGATGGTGCAAGCCTCCTCATGACCATAATTAGTATGACGTGATTCAGAAGATGAATGAATGAATTAATAGATGCAACAACAACAACAACAACAACAACAACAACAACAACAACAACGACATTAATAATAATAATAATGATGATGATGATGATGATGATGGGTGACATGGTGGTGCAGCATGTTTGAATCACAGCAAGAAGGTCCTGGGTTCGAGTCCCGGGCTCAATGGTTTCTCTGTGCTGTTTGAAGGTTCTCCTTGTGCTTGTTTCCTCCAGGTAGTCCAGTGACCTCCTACAGTCCAGAGTCGTGCAGATTAGGCAGTTCCATATCATAAGTGTGGATATGTGTGTGATTGTGAATGGTTGTGTATGTGCGTTAACCATCTGATGGACCTGCAAGCCGTTCAAGGAGTAGCCCGTCTTTGCTTGGAGTTGGCTGTAAGCTCCACCCTCCCTGAAAAGCTAATAAGTATCAAGCGGTTTGTTAAATGAATGAATTCTATACAACTGTACAATGTGGGTGACCTCCTGTCCATTTTAGGTCCTGATCCGTGTTCTTGACTTCCGTGTCTTCCGTTGTTGTAGTCTGTCTGCCTCAAAGCTTGAGGTTTTGAGATGTTTTTCTGCTCACCAAGGTTGTAAAGAGTGATGAATTGAGTTACTGAAGCCTTCCTACAGTAGAACCGATCGACACTCCGACACTGAAGTACTCAGATATTTCTGGTGGGCTTTTTGCAGCCGGGTTCAACTCCCCCTGGATGGGACGCTAGTCCATTGCAGATTACCTTCCCAATATTTTTACTGGTAGTCATCGATACTGCTGAGTGACTGGAGACACACTTGTGGATAAGTCCTTGCCCAGGGGTCTCAGCATGGTGGGGGTTTAATGGGGATTCAAATCCACAGCCTCTCGACCATGACCCCAACAATCTGACCGCTACACCACCGGCACCGCGTACGATTGAGGCTAAATATGCTATGTTTGCATATTTATTATAAAGTAAAGCTTTTAGTAATACAGTATTCATGAATGTTTTGCAGACAAAAAAAACAACACAGGCTTATGATGATGATGATGATGATGATGATGATGTTGATGAATTTAAGGCTGCAACAAGCATTCACTCTAACTCGGTTTCATGACTGTTTGGAGGAAACACCAAAGCGGGCGAGGCAGCAGTCTGAAGGTCTCCTGGGACGTCTGGATTAGAGACACTCTCTGGAGGAGTCATTAGCCCATACGATTATCTTAAAGATCCAATGATACGCCATCAGCCTGAGCTCCCGTTTCCCTTCTCTGCTGCTAACTGAGCTCCTTGGGGTTTGAATGGCGTGCTGGTGTGGGGGCAGTTTGAAGTCAACGTCCTTCCATCTGATGTCACATTCTTGATGTGTCGGCCAGAATGGATTTTGTGGTGGAATACGGAGGCATCATTTGCGGTATTTATGTTTCCAAGCAATATTCGAGTGAAAAAAGGGAAATGGAATAATTGGTGGCTTGGCGGGGGAAATCCTCTAGATTATAAAGTGGTGAAAGTAGGATTTGGATGAAGGCTCTTCAATGCTGCATGATATACATGATATCACCCCGAGTGTATTTGAGAGAAAGAGAGAGAGAGAGAGAGAGTAACCACCAGATGGCAGTAGCCAATCAGACTTGATTTATCAGCGACAGGGCAAAAAGTTTCCTTCTTTGGTCGAACCTAAATTGGCAAAAAGCCATGTTTTAGATAAAGGACTGTAATGTGGCCTAATTAGCACCTGATGTTCTCTTCATTACATCGACTCAGAGAGTCCCACTGAGATGCTCTTAATCTCATGACAGATTGTAGAAATTATGACAAACAGCCATAATTAAGACAAACAAATCACACACACACACACACACACACACACACACACATTGATAATACTACACTCATTTTTTCCGAGTTATTTCATTTTATTCTGGTGTACAATAAAAATGTGGATTCCATCAAATCAGCGGTGCAGTGGTTAGCACCTTGGCCTCAAGGCAAGAAGGACCTGGGTTCGAGTCCCGGGCTCAGAGACGGTGTATCTGTATGGAGTCTGTATGCATGTTCCGCCTGCGCTCGAGTGGGTTTCCTTCAGGTCCTCCGGCTTCCTCCAACAGTCTAAAGACATACACATTAGGTTTACTGATTCATTTTATGGGCCACTTAATCCTAATTACAGTAGGGTCGTGGGGAGGATGGCGCCCGTCTCAGCCGACTCTGCTCTGGGCGACTGCAGAGTACACCCTGGACAGCTTGTCAGGCCATCACAGGACAGGGCAGAAACACGCTGACAGTGATGCAGACTACTCTTTACGAATGACAGAATCGTTCTTTTACAAACAGTAAGAGACATGGCTGGCCTAGGATAGCCCAGTTAGTTGTACTGTGAGGACAGGAATGCCAATCTAATGATCATGTGGCCTGAAAGTTACCCGCCCACACATACACCTTCAGATCAGCAATCCAGCACCCTAACACTAGGCCATCACTGCATTGGAATAACTGGATATTGTCCCTAGTTGTGAGTAAGTATGCACGGTTTGTGTGTTGGCCCTGCGATGGCCTGGTGGGTTGTTCAGGGTGTAGCTCACCTTTGCCCTGCATCGATTTAGATAGGAGCCAGCCTCCTCGTGACCCTTATTTGGATAAAGCAGCTTCCAGAATGAATAGTGAGTAAGGCAGTGGTGGCTTAGTGGAAAAGGTGATGGGTTACTGATCTGAAAGTCAGCAGTTCAAGCCCCTCAATCACCACGGCCAGGTTCTCCTGGTTCCTCCCACAGTCCAAAAATATGCACTGTAGGTTAATTGGCTGCTCCAAATCACCCCTAGGTGTGAATGGGAGTATGAATGTTTGTGGACCTGCGCTAGCCTGACGAGCTGTCCAGAATGTACCCTGCCCTCACCCGGAGTCGGCTGAGATGGGCGCCAGCCTCCCCCGAGCCAAATTAGGATTAAGTGGTTCAGAAAATGAATGAATGAATGAATCTTCTATAATATTTCACACAATGGGAGAAAACAGCAAGAGGGATCTTGGACCATTCCTCTCTGCACAATCTCTTTAATCATTCAGTGACCTGGTCCTCTCATCTGCACTCACCTCTTCAGCTCACTCCACAGGTTTTCATCGGGGTTCAGGCCCTTCAGCAAGGCCCTTAACGCTCAATTGCACAGTTGTATAAAAAATGATCATTGTAAGTCGCTCTGGATAATAGTGTCTGCCAAATGCTATATATGCTGTATATGTAAATGAACTAGTGATGTCACAGAAAATGTTATGATGAAGTTGCTGTATATTCTCGTATGAAACGTATATAATGATGATGATGAAGAACCTCTTGCTGATAAACGCTGCCTCCGTCTGAGCTTCGTGTGCTCACGAAGCCCGACTGTCCCATCAGCAAAGACCAACCTCTTTCCTGCTCTAATTGTTCCAGGCCCATTAGCACACATCCATTAGAGCACTCGTCCGTTCCCCATTTTCCGTCCCTCCCTCACTTTAGAGCCCCCTGGAGACACTCAGCATACAGCTGCCAGGACAGGAACAGGAACAGGTGAGTGGCAGAGTTTTCTGCTTATGTGTCTACAGTGAGTCGTGACCAAAATCTTAACCACTTCTCAAACACTTGGCTGATGTTTTGGGCAACAGTGTAGAGAATTTACAGGAGTAGTCTTTCCTTTTTCTTCTTGTATACCCCCCCCATTTTCTCCCTAATTTTATTATATACAGACACTCCCCAACTTAGGTTCATCCATTTTATGTTTTTTTCTATTTTACATTAAAAAAAAAAAAAAAAAGTCAAATTTTGAGTTTAGACATACCTACGTGGTAAGTATGCTGACGTAATGACCCAATGACGTAATGACGCTGCATCCATTGTTTACAAACAACAGACTGAACGTGCCCCTCCTTCTTCCCAGTTCAGTTTTATATATTATATTATATATCAGTTATATAGTGTGTTACAGGCGGCACGGTGGCGTAGTGGTTAGCACGTCCGCCTCACAGCAAGAAGGCCTGGGTTTGATTCCCGGCCTGGGCGTTTCTGTGTGGAGTTTGCATGTTCTCCCCGTGCTTGTGCGGGTTTCCTCCGGGTGCTCCGGTTTCCTCCCGCAGTCCAAAGACGTGCACTGTAGGTTAATTGGCCGTTCTAAATTGACCGTAGATTCTCTCCTGCAGCGGCACTGGAACCCAGTCGTATCGGCACTTGCCCTTCCATTGGATCCTTCCGGTGGCGCCGAGACAGGGGGGACTTGCTGCTTGGGTAACAGCCTGTCCCTCATTACTCCCTACCCAGGCTCTGCGCACTGGAGGGTATCACCAGCTGGGGTACCAGCCAGAGCGCAGCCATAGTCCTTCGGGACTGACAGAGGCCTACCAGTGTGTTACCCTTGTGTTAAGACGTCGTCTCTGTGATCTTTGTGTTTACACTGTTTTGTGGACTTTTGTAACCCTAAGCAAATCTGGTTGGTCAGAAGCATAAGCCAACTAGCCTGGGTGCAAGTCTCATACACAGAGGTGAATTAACTATCTGCTCGGATCGGCACAATCTACCATGCATACTCAGTTAAGCAAAGAGAGTTGTAAAATGAAAGAGAACTCTTTGCTCTGCTGGTGATTCACATCAGTGCAGACTGAGTACTTAATGAGTTCAACGGACCCTTGCTCACGTGAAAGACCGGAAGTCCGTATAATCTGTCTTCAAGCGCAGCAAGTGCACTACTTTCGGTATTGAGCGCTTCACATATTGTAAGCGTTGATTGGCTGTTTTAAGCTTCATGTAATGTGACTCGGCTCAGCTTCATGTAACGTGATCATCCGTCGACCATCTGAACCATTTACAAGCGGAAAGATCGCATCATACAGAATGTTAAAGGTTATATTTGATACTGTATTTGATATTTGATGAGAGAATTTGATTAAAATTTATCTATTTGAAATTATTTTGCTTGAATTTAATTTATTTGAAATTAATGTTGATATTATTTGATATATTTGATATTATTTTACAATGTTATGTTTATAATAATTGATTTCGGTGTGTTTTATGAGATACGGTAACGGTATTTATGGATGGATAGCGCAGTATGAGCATCATACGTCACAGGTCATATGTCATACATCACCGTTACAACTTATGTTCACTTTCAACTTGCGTTTTGCCATCCGGAACCAATTAAAAATGTAAGTCGTGGAGTGTCTGTACAATTCCCACACATCAGGTATTACCTTCCCTATCATTTTACTGCCACTAACTAGGGAGGAGCGAAAGCATGCACACATCCCCTTCCATGACATGTGATTTTAACCACCCGCCCCTTCTTGAACTGCTGCGCATGTGTATTTGGGCGAGGTCTAACACACTTGGAGGGAAAGCGCTATCCTAGTACGAATCAGCTCACAGACTCCCATGGCTGGCTGGAAATTGCTGTGAGTGACAGGGAAGTGAGCGTATGCCGTCCCTCCCTCCCGTGAGAGCTCGGCCAGTTAGCTTTACCGGTTACAGACGGCTGTGATTTTAAACCGATTCTGAGTACTTTCTTGTTCATCTATATTCCATACACACAAGTGAAAATGATTTTCCAAGAGGCCATCGCAGGGCCAACATTCAAACAACCATTCACACTCACACATAGGGGCAATTTGAAACATCCAGTTAGTGTACTGTGCCTGTTTTTAAACCTTCAGAGGAAATAGGAGTACGCTGAGGGAACCCTCGGAAGCACGAGGAGAACATACAAACTCCACACAGAGACTCCCCGAGCCCGAGAATCCAAATACCCTGCTTTTTACCAGGCCTGGGATTCAAACCCAGGGTCTTCTTGCTGTGAGATCACCGTGCTGTTATGGAGTGATACACTTTGGAGCTAAATGGGCCAGTGAGCTTGTGGTACTAGTACATCAACCTCGAAAGGTCAGCAAATTTACAGAACAGAAATATAAAACATATAAATTGCATATACGGGCAGTGGTGGTCCGATGGGAAGGTGCTGGATTACCAATCCTAAGGTTGGAAGTTCAAGCCCCACTGTCAATAGTTGTCCGTGCTCTCTCCCCAGTGCAGCCAACTGAGTCACCAGAGGCCGGCAGTGTCTCTCACTGTCTTTGCTGGGAGGTTCATGTAAAAGAACCATTGCTGACTTTATTCAAGAGGAGCTGCAAAACCGTCAGCGTGTTTCTGTCTAGCGAGTTGTCCAGGGTGTACTCTGCCCTCCTCAGCAGTCGGCTGAGATGGGCACCAGCCTCTCTGATTAAGCGGTTCAGAAAATGGATGAATGAATAAATTGCATGTAGGCCGAAATCGGATTGTGCACAAGTGCCAAATGGTAACAGAATTTATAATGCTGGATTCTGAACTCACAACCATCTTATCAGTAATCCAAAACCCTGAGCATGGCAGCCTTTTTTAAAAATTGTAAACATCACATGTTCTTCACACTTCACATCAGTCAATTCTCTAAGCTTCTGCACTCAAAGATTGCCTTGCTTTGACCAGACATGTTGAAACATCACACGGCGTCAAGAGAAACACACGTCTCCTGCTCCAGTCTAGCATCAGAGCATTTTTTTTTTTTTACACAGCGGGCTCTTGGAATAAGACTTCGCACCTGTCCAAGTCGCCCCACAAAGCTAAGTCTGCTACACCGACAAGGCACGGGAACATATTTATTTCACCATGAGATCAAGCCTCATCCCGGCTGTAAAATTCCCATACAATGTCATCTTCTGAAGATGCATTTTTCATACGACACCATGCGCGACTCTGTCACTCATAGCTGCAGGGCATTGGAACTGGAGGATAATACAAGAGGAGGAGGAGGAGGAGGAGGGGGCGAAAGATTAAATATTAAAGTCTCTCTTCCCGAACACCGGGAGTCACTTGTACTGCAGTCCCAAAAGCAAGAATCAAGGAGCTTCAGGATCAAGGCCAGAGTTCAGGGGTCACTCCAGTGTGGACTTTTTAAGGGAAGAGGAAACACACAAGCTGTCCATCAGCCAAAGCCTAATGATCTCCTGCGGTGAAGCTAATCTAGAGAGGCCCCTGCTGCACCACTAAACCCCCTTCCCCACCTCCACCTCCACCTCTACACACTCTGCTCGATAAAGAACATCCCAGTCCTTCTGCTGGTATGCAAACAAACACCTGACCAAATCAAGTGAAAAGCTAATGGCTAAAGCGCCACCGTTTGATATAAGTTGGATTTCCAGATTGTCTACCACCGATGAGCAGGGTTGTCAGTCAGGTGGTAGCACGGCCGCTAAGGAAGCGCAGTGCACTCAACAAGCTGTCAACACGATGAGGCCTGAACGAACCGACTTCACGAAGCTTCATGAAAAATGGATCTATATAACGTACATATATCTGTGAATAAATTCCCAGCGCAACCTCACACAGATAGAATATAATACAAAGAGACGATATTAAAACTCAGATCATACTTGTCAACACAAGATGGGGCTCAAACAACAACAACAACAACAACAACAACAACAACAAAACTGATGGAGAGAAGTCAGTACGGTACATGCTGTGAGAAAAATGATGCTAACAACACATTAACACTGACAGGAAGTCCCTCACGATTCAGAGAATATTATCTCCTATTGAGATCCAAACAATTTTATCTTCTTCTTCTTCTTCTTCTTCTTCTTCTTCATCTTCTTTTTCATCTTCTTCTTCTTTTTCATCTTCTTCTTTTTCTTTTTCATCATCTTCTTCTTCTTCTTCATCTTCTTCATCATCTTCTTCTTCATCTAGTGACTTTAGTGGTACACAAATGTCTTTATTCTTCGTGATGAAGAAGTCCTTCACTGAACGATTTCTCATACAGTATGACAATACAGCAGATCTGGGTTCAGTTTCTGAAAATCCTTCAGCTTGTGAAATATCGGGGACTGGTTCAGGGTAAACTCCGCCTCTCACCTGAACTTTACTGCTTCATTAATTCATTTTAATTTTTAATGGATGCTCCTGCTTGTTACAGTTTAGAAATTGCACACACACACACACACACACACACACACACACACACACACACACACACACACACACACACACACACACACCAGTGAGCAGTGTTTAAACTGGTAAAATCACACTTAGTCCCCCAACCATTTTTAAACAAGAGTGCTCAGAGAGTGTAAGCCTCCACCAAGATACAAAAAAAAGAGCAAGTACACAGCACCCCCTACTGAAACTGCTGTAGAAAATTTAAACTTCCAGAAACATTGTCTGATCTCACAATGTCAAAATTTACAGCCTGTCCACCGCAGGGCCAATAAACAACCATTTCACCCCACACAGGCGGCGGTGTTCCCGACATGCTTTTCTGCATGTCATGGCCTGCATAAAGTAGTTGATTGAGGTACCAAATCCTTCCTGTGAGCTTGAACCAGTCTGGCTGTTCTCCTCTGTCGCATCTCTTGAGTACATGGAGATGTTTTTTGTTTTTCTCACCATACTGTATGTTTACTGAAGCATATCCATGTACAGATATGACATAATTCCTCACCAGTCTCATTCTACATGTCTGATTCTGTGTCTAACGTCTACGAGAAGATGTGGAAATCTGTTCTTTGTTCTTTCCCACACAGATAGTGCTCGAACCCCCACTGATGGGGTGCGTACAGTATAGGTAAAGTCTGTTGGGCGTTTTAGACCTGAGCCCAGTGGCTGTTCAGGCTGGTGCTTACTCCCAGTTTCTGTAGCGTGAAGTGACCAGGAGTTCAGCTCCTCCTGGATGGGACGCTAGTCCACTGCAGGTTCCCTTCCCAGTATATTTTTACTGGTACCCATTTATACTGCTGGGTGAACAGAGGCACACTTGTGGTTAAGACCTTGACCAGGGATCTTAGCACAGTGGGGGTCGAACTGGTATTTGAACAAACAACCTCCCGATCATGAGCACAGCAGCCTAACGACGATGCCACCGGCCCCACTCGATGGGGTGTGTATGGAGACATTTCTGTCGTCATGAGTTCCACTTAGCTCCATTTATCCAACAGTTCCATGTTCTCCAGAATTCATGGCTTCCCTACAGCTGAACTTCCTGTTAACTCATTCACTGGTCTCACTTTCATTTGGACTCCATCAATACATAAGTGTAAAAAAGTCCTCTCTGCTGCCAAGTGTTTAAAGAGAAAAGTGCTAACCCTAACCCTAACCCTAACCCTGATGTTCCCATGGAGTATTTACTAAAACAATTATCTGCATTGGACTTGGTAGATGTTGCTGAATTGAATAATTCTGTCAGCGTTCAGTCTCGTTGACTGTTCAATAACATCCATCTCATCTTTGGCGAGTAACTGTTAATTATATCTTTTTATTCTTGCTGTAATTCTTAAAGTATTACTTAAGTCACACTGTCCTCCATATAGTGCTGACAAAAATGTCCTTCTTTGGATTGCGCCCCAATCGGATCAAAGTCTGATGTATGAGGTTCAGTCATGAGGTTACAGTAGGTTTCTCGGTAAAGAGGAAACCTGAATACTGTGCATGCAACGATTCATTGTTGATAAATTCTTCTTTCATCATTCGGTTCTCAGGACTCTGTAAAATCCACATCCTGCACTTGTTAGTGCGAATCCGCTAGTGTCATTATCTGGCCATCAACGGATCAATAAAACCCAAGAGGGCTTACGGTGAAACTAATCGTTTCCTGAAGATAAACCATCAATAATCGTGCCGTTTAGCAATGCGAAAACCATTTAAATGTTACCCTGTGGTAGTGGGGCAGAGGGGGTGATGTTTATCTGAGCATTTTTAATTGTTCCGTGCATCTCAGAAAGCGTGACAAAACAAAGTCAGAACCAAAACCGTCAATCTACGGTCACATTTGCATGAAGTGACTCATCAAACCGTCTGATGCTTCCCCGTAATGACTTCACTCTGGTGGCAGTTCCTCTTTCTAAACTTTGCAAAGTTTTAATCTGGTGTTTTTATCAAAAGTTATCAGCTGGCACGGTGCCACTTCCACTTAACGCACACTTGACGAACTCATACTGGTGCTGTTACTGATCAGTGAAGCTAATTGGCTCCAGGGCCCAAACATATAACCTTTTGCTTGACTCATATTCCACACCTGCCGTTACTGCTGGTGTCGTCTGCTTTACAATGGCAACAGATTGTGGTATTTTTTTTCCACAAAGGACAAACAATAACAGCCTTCCATTCAACCAGGAGGTCTATTATTCAACGGCAAAGGAGTCACGAGCCTTTACGACAGGAAAACGACTGCATTTCAACTTGCGCTGCACCGCTACAGCTTTTTCTTCAACAAGTATTACTACTGTCGTTAAAACCGAGCACGGGGCCAGTGGTGTAGTGGTTAGGGTGCTGTGCTTATGATCAGGAGGTTGTGTGTTCGAATCCTAGTGAGACCCCCACTGTGCTAAGATCCTAACCGTGTGTGCGCGCCTCTGTTCACTCAGCAGTATAAATAGGTACCAGTTAAAATATACTGGGAAGGTAACCTGCGATTGACTGGTCCATAGTTGAACTGGCCACTTCACGCTATGGAAACCGGGGATGAGCACCGGCCTGATGAGCCGCGGGGCTCGGGTGGAAAAACCCAACAGACTTTACCTGTAAAACCTAGCACATGCTTTGCTCACATCGGCGATTTCAACCCGACACGGCCGTCCTGTGGATGTCAGTCATCCTGAAATCATGTGCGTAGCAAAGAAACGGCAGTTAGTGGTGTGGAATTATATCTGAAAATTCAATGCTATCGAATTGACATACTGTTGCGCTCAGATGTTTACACGGAGTCATCCTGGATGTGAACATCAAAGCCGTATAGGATTTTCAAATATATCTGAGGAGGAATTAAAAAAATAAAACACCATGAATTCATTCACTCACCACTAGGGTCATGGGAGGGAATAGCCTATCTCAGCTGACTCTGGGTGAAAGTGGTGTACACCCTGAACAGTGCACGAGTGCAACACACACACATTTAGACTCCCACTGACACCAAAGGGAAAAACCTGTTTGCCTAATTGGCATGTCTTTAGAACCCAGAGAACCCAGAGAACCCAGAGGGAACCCAGGAAAGCACAGAGACAACATGCAAACTTCACATAGATATGGAGGACCAGGGACCTTCTTGCTGTGGAGCGGACATGAGGAGCACGGTGCCACCGTGTGACCCCTGACATTCACACCCAGGGATAATTGGCAGTATTCGGTTGAGGTAATAAGCATATCCTTGGACTGTGGTTTATTGAAACTGTATCTGTACCATGTTCCATGGAAATATCACATCGTATCCGCCTGTGCGTCATGCTAGAAACATCCTACCCCCAGCACCCTTCCCCAACAAAGGGCAAAAAAATCCCAATAAAACAAAGCACGGAGATTGTCGTGCAACTGAGGCTAAGTGCTGCTGATTGATCGTAGCGCGGTCAGATCTGCTGTCCCGCCGGACTCTGCTCTCTGATCCAGGTAATGTTGGATCACGGCTGGCTGGCGAGACCTCACTAACAAGAGGGGACTGTCTCATCCATCTTAAGGAAGTGCTCTATGGAACATATTGATCCAGGAACAGGAACAAATCCCAGAAAAGCTGTTCCTCATCAGGCCCCCTTCACTCCACTCACATGGCGACACATCTACCGAGATGTTTAGGATGTCGGGGAAGGAGAAGGGTGGGGGTGGGGGGTACGATGAGATTTGGTGGCTGATGATCTCAGAAGATAATACTACTCCATCACTGCTATAGAACACGCTTCAGATCAGAGAACTAGAATCAGAGTGGACAAAGTATTAGCGCCCAGTCAATAACATTCAGAAGTAATCAGGAGCGCTCCAGGGCGCTCGCGCGCGTATTGGCACATGCCTCAATAAAACCACACGGGCAGATTTGAATATAATACCAACCATTAATCAGAGATCATTATCACAAACCACAGTTTATTTCCTGGAGCACTTTTCAGAAGTAAATGGGACGTGATCGATTCGTCACAGATGGGGACCGCGGCACAGTTGAGTGCCTAATCGTGCAAATATTACCATTTACTGAACAATCATTGGACGCAAGATTCAAACAGTGTCTGTTTTTAATAGACTGCAATCCAAGGACTCCTGTGGACAGAAAATATTTCATTTGTATGAAAATATGAGGGTGGGACGTAACGTGCCGCCACGATTAGCACGTCTATCTCACAGCAAGAAGCTCCTGGGTTCACGTCTCGGGCTGGGCGAAGGCATTTTTGCGTGGAGTTTACGCTCTGTATACTCTGTGACACGCTGTCCGAGTACTCTGTTTTTTTTTCAACTGTCCAAAACTGCACATTAAGCTAACTGGCTGTTCCAAAATTACCCTTTGGTGTGAATGAGTGTAAATGGTTGTCTTGACCCTGCAATGGCCTGCTGAGCTGTTCAGGGTGTACACCGCCTTCGCTGAGATGGGGTCCAGCCTCCCCACGACTCGAGTAGAGTTCAATAATGGAGATAATTAGAGGAATTTGAAGACAGGTATAGTTTAGATTAATTGGCTGCTCCAAGTCGCCCGCAGGTGTGAGTGTGGAAACGCCCCGATTCTGATCAACCAATTAAAATAAATAAATTAATGAATTAATAAATGAATGATTTTTTTTTATTCATTTAATCATTTTCAGAACCGGGGCAGTGGTGGGCTGGTGGTAAAGGTGCTGGACCACTGATCCTAAGGTTGGAGGTTCAAGCCCCACTCTCCACAGGTTGTCACTGTCCTCTCAGTGCTCTAACTGGGTTATCAGAGGCCGGGCGTGTCTCTCACTGTCCATGGTAGAGGACTTTCAACGAGAGGAGCTGCATAGCCGTCAGCATGTTTCCGCCCTGCGATGGCCTGGCGAGCCATCCAGGGTGTACTCTGCAATTGCCCGGAGTCGGCTGGGATGGGTGCCAGCCTCCCCGCGCCCCGAATTAGAATTAAGCGGTTACAGAAAACGAACTGAACTGAATATCTACAATAATATCAGCAGAGATTTTCCGGATTTTAGGAATATCATCTCTTCCCAGAAACTGATCCCCGAGCGTGCGGCAGCGAAATGTGACGAGACAAAGCAAAACTTCCAGTATATTCTCCAAGGACTATCGGTGAAGGCGGCCTTTCAATGTCCAACATCAAAGACCTGCAGCAGGTGTGAAGAGGAATCAGAGAAGTTCAAATAACCCACCGACGCTCCAGACTCGCACTCGCTTCCCAACGGACGCAGGCCAAGACCACAACGGATGATGCGGCGTATGCTATCAGTGCGGCAAGTGTAACTCACACCTACAGCGACAGTCAGCGGTGCAAAAGAAACCTACGCCGACTCCCATTCATTCACAGACTTCAAAGCAGAGGTGCGCTGAGAGCGGAGACGGCAGGGGCGCGGGCAGGCGGGCGTTTCAACGGTCAGCGAATTTGTACTGTCTCATCTCCGCCGCCGTGCTCCGTCTGCTTTATCCGCAGGGTTTGATGCAGATTCGCGAACGAAGGCTGGACAAGGCAGAAGAAATGTCCGAATGAGAGGCGTGTTTAACGCTCGCGTAAAGAAAACCTCGCGATAAAATCAGTTTGACTCGAAACTGATGCACGCTGCAGTCGTTTTCATCAAATCCCATTAAGCTAGTATATGCAGAAAGTGGGTGATGGGTTCGAGTCCCGGGCTTGATGAACACGTTTCTGTTTGTAGTCTGCATGTCTTCCCTGTGCTAGCGTGGGTTTACTCTGGGGGGGCTTTTCAATTTGTACCCTGCCTGTGCCCAGAGTCGGGTGAGGTAGGCTCCAGCCTCTCTGTGACCATAATCAAGAATAAGTGGCTTATAAAATAAATGAATGAATGAATATGCAGCATGAAGGTCCTTGGTTCGAGTCCCAGGCTCGGTGAAGGCGTTTGTGTTCGTAGTCTGCTGCAGGCTTCCTGCGCATGCTTTCAGGGTTTTCCTCTGGATCCTCTGGTTTCCTTCCACAGTCCAAATACATCTACATTACGCTAACTGGCTTTTCCGAATCGCCCCCAGGAGTGTGTGTGTGTGTGTGTGTGTGTGTGTGTGTGTGTGTGTGTGTGTGTGTCTCTTGGCTCTGTGCTGGTCCTGTGAGCTGCCTGTGTGGGCTGAGATAGGCTCAGATAGTGGATGAATGAGTAATAAGAAAAATTCAAAATCAAACCCAAACCTACAGGCTGATCTGCGCGTGCTCGGTGATGCGTATTTCCGCCCGGCGGTGAGTTCGGGTGATGTACAGAGAGTTCAGAGGATAATCGTGAGCTCAGAGTGCAGCGGACCGACAGACGGATGTGACAAACCATTACAAAGCGTAAATGATTGCTGTGTAAGGACTCATGTTGATCCTGCATTGTGTTGCACTTGTAATTGCTCTCAGTGGCTCTGCAGCTCCTTTTGTGCTCCACATTCACGCCCTGCTGGAAACACAGCCTC
>CM045735.1:2474660-2489660 GCA_024760905.1 Plotosus lineatus
TAGCTCCGCCCTCCTGCCTCCTCCCTCATCAGACTGTCTTCACAGATAAAATATCTGCCACACATAAGAGTAACCCCCTTTCTTTTCCTCTCATTATTTACTCTATTAAATGGAGACCGAGGTCAGATACAGCATGTCACTACAATTTTTCGATACTAGTCAAGTTGAATGGCGTGCACACCGTAGCTAGAGCACTATGGCCCTCAATTACTCGACCCACTGCTTGGGTTTTAACTGTTCCCCCACAGCCCCCCTCCTCCAGTAAATAGAGGCCTTTTCCTATAATACGTGCTTCAAATGACTGCCAATATGTTTTCTGTTAATGGCCTCAAGAAGTGCTGATATCCACAATAAGACGTACATTAATGCACCAGCGAGTTCAGAAATGATGGGGAGCGTTATTATCGGATCGTGAGGAGGAATAGGTACGGCCTGAGGTACTGTAACTTCAAAATAGTCTACTGCTGGAAGGGGCTTAGTTCACGGATGATATTAGATCTTAAAAATCAATACGTGGAAGGCTTAACTTCACATCTACAGTATGAACTGCAACTGATTATAACTGAATTTCTGATGGACGACGCTGAGCACGAATGATAACATGATGCAGAAGTGTCTTCCTGATCCAGATGTTTGGGAATAGAGAGCAACTGCTAATTTGATACTGATGTAAATAAATCTAGGCGGTATCTTAAGGTGGAACTCCCGATAGAGATCTCTACCAATAGGTGTCTGAGGCTGATGTTACAAGAGTAAGCTCCTATAAGAGCCGAATCAACCTCAACACTGGAGGAAGTAAATAAATAAATAAAGCTCTGGGGTGGTCAGCATGTCCGTGTCACAGCAAGAAGGCCTGGGTTTCCAGTCTCAGGTGTTTCTGTGTGGAATTTGCATGTTCTCCTGTGGGATTCCTCCGTGTATTCTGGTTTCCTCTCACTGTCCAAGTCGGCTAATTGGCTGTTCCAAATCAACCCAAGGTGTGAGTGTGCATGTGAATGGTTATGTGTGTGGCTCAGGGTGTTTCATGCCCTCGCCGGCTGAGAGGCGACTGAGATGGATGCCAGCCTCTCCAGAACCCTTAATAGGATTAAGCGGCTTAGAAAGTGAATGAATCAACAAATCTCCCCTGCGTTTCCTGACTATGGTTTGAAGCAAAGAAGGAAGGGGAGGAGTAACACAGTTTTCTTTTCACCGCCTTTTACTCATTGATTTCTGCCTTCATTTTTATCACTGACCTGTTAGTTTAATTGTCCATTTGACCAGTTCATATTCCATGCTGCGGTTTACGTTTAGTGTTGTTCTGCTTGATAATAAAACTTTGCCGCCTTACTCAGTTACAGTAGAGTGTGTTTTCTATTTTGGGCGAGTCAGATTGATGCTGTAAGAGACTCTTTTTTGGGTTACAGTTTCATTAATTATAATAATACAGTAAAACCTCCGCTGACGAACGCTTAAGCTCACAAACTTTTCGCCTCAAGAACATTAAATTTGCGAGCATATAGTTTCTGCTGACGAACTAGTTTTCGGCGGACGAACCAAACCACGCGGTCGAACAGCGCCACGGTGGCGGCCACGAGAAGCCGACCTGACGCTCACGGCGTCCCAGTTAAATCACCCCCTTTCTTTGAGTGCGGACGTGGTTTGTGTTTGATAGACATTTTGGACCATATTGAGTGTACTTTTGCTATTATGGGACCGAAAAAGACCCCACCACAGGTTGAGTTACCTACAGTCCTTATGGAAGGTGACTCTCCTTCCAAACGGTAAGTCCCTCCCTCCCTCCTCCTCCCACTCCATTCCATCAAGCCATCAACTACCATCACAAAGGTAAATAAAACCACTTTATTATACAGTACAGTTTATTTCTTTAATTACAATACAATAGACATTTATTATACATAAAATAAGGTATATTTTTGTGTAGTTTTAAGGCTTATTTAGTGGAAAATTATGTTTTATGGGGACCTGGGAACGGATTATTCTCATTTTAATGGTTTCTTATGGGAAATAAATGTTCGGAAGACGAACTTTTCGCCTCACACACACTTTCTGGGAACCAATTATGTTCGTGAGCTGAGGTATCACTGTAATAATAATAATAATGCAAACCAGATTCCAAAAAAGTTGGGACACTATACAAATTGTGAATAAACACTGAATGCAATGATGTGGAAGCAGCAAATTTCAGTATTTTATTCTGAATAGAACATAGATTGACAGGTCAAAATTTTAAACTGAGAAAATGTATCATTTTAAAGGAAAAATATGTTGCTTTTCAATTTCATGGTGTCAACAAATCTCAAAAGAGTTGGGACAAGTCCATTTTGACCACTTTTTGACCACTGTGAGGCATCCCCTTTTCTTTTTACAACAGTCTGCAAACGTCTGAGGACCGAGGAGACAAGTTTCTCAAGTTTAGAAATCGGAATGCTGTCCCATTCTTGTTTAATACAGGCCTCGAACTGTTCAACTGTCTTGGCCCTTCTTTGTTGCACCTTCCTGTTTATGATGCACCCTATGTCCTCTATAAGTGAAAGATCTGGACCGCAGGCTGGCCATTTCAATACCCGGATCCTTTTCCTACGCAGCCATGATGTTGTAATTAATGCTGCATGTGTTCTGGCATTATCGTGTTCAAAAATGCAAGGTCTTCTCTGAAAGAGACGATGTCTGGATGGGAGCATATGCTCTAGAAAAGGGGTCGTGAACCTTTTTGACTAAGAGAGCCAAAAAAAAAAAAAAAATTAAATCTCATCCTCTGAGAGCCAAATATATTTTTTAATACTGAGACCAACAATTTTAGATTATAATATGAATCTGAATTTATTTTAAACGACATTGTCATAATGAAGTTTTTTATTAATAAGAAAAGTACTTCTTACTATTAATGCGAGTTCGGGTGCTGCATGGTTTTGCTTATAGCTTTGCAGTCTGGTTGACATGGGGTGAGGTTCAGCTTCATGCAGGCATTTAGGCCTCCATCTATTACATGACTGCAGGTTGGTCTTGATGATTTTCAGGTGTGAGAAGGACCACTCGCGTGCACATGTAAAGCCAAGCATGATCAATAAGACTCACACGCTGCAGTGTTTATGTGACAGGAAGTGCATCCCGCATTGCTATCAACCCCAAGATTAATAAAGAGTGAGAAGCAGGAGTCCAGGGAGTGCAGCCCCCGGTCAGGTCTAGGAGACGCCCTAGTGGGAGGGGGCATAAAATTTTGGTTTTAAGGGATTTAAGAGTGATTTTTAAGCCATTTGATGCAAGTTTTATATGTAATGATTAAACATAGACATAGGGAAAAATACAAAATTACACACGTCTTTAAGATTTAATAATGTAATGTAAATGAAATCTTCAATGAAAGAACGAATGAAATATGAAGTGTAAACTAATAACATATCAAAAATAAGGTTGGTTAAAGTAAAGTATTAATTGTAACATTTCTCTTTTTTTGAAGTTTTATCCAAATAATTCTTGATAATAATCTTTGCTGTGTTTGCTGATAGATGGCATGTATCATATGCTGCAACTTTGCAACTACACAATTAGTTTACAAACTGAAACGAATTCACCTTGTTACAAATCTACTCATATAGATGGCAAGTATCCTGTGCAGCAACATCGCAACAACACATGGAATTACAAACCGAAACTTATTAACAATGTTTACAATTATAACTAAATCTACATTTAACTACATGAGTAAATGAAAACATCATCTGAGCAAGTTTCACAACCTTTAGTTTTTAAGTGCGCGTATGTATCTGATTTTACGGTAAAGGATCCCGCAGCCAGAAGCAGAAAGAGAAGCTGTATGTTTACATAAAAGACACAGCCAATGGCGTTTGCTCGCGGAAATTACATCCTTAAAAAATAAAAAAAAAATAATAAAATTGGGAAATAATTGTATTAATGCGTGAGATTTTAGACACCTTGCGTGAGAGATTGAGGAGGAGATGACATGCGTGAGTCTCACGCTTGATGCGTGAGAGTTGACAAGTATGGTCCCAAGGCACGCAGCTGGTCTGTGTGTTGAAGTTTTTTCATTCTGTCCGTTTGTGTTTTGCTTGCCAGCTCTGCTTGGCTTCTTGCACATGAGTTGATCGAAGCGAAGGAAATTTACCTCTTTACCCAAAAAAAACTCACGCGGGCTGTTGCATATAATCCAATAAAATTAGAGTTTCAAGGTATCGCCCCACCCACACACTGAAGTACAGAAAGGATTGACTCTCCACTGCACGCCACAGCAACAAGTGGCATTGAAAATAGATGTATAGATTGAAATGTGTGAGATTTAAATATTTTTGTTTTATTTGATGATTTTTTTCTGTATTTTTATTTAAAGGACAGTGAAATGATGTATTAGTTATTCTGTTAGGAAAGGCCAACTGATTTATCTGAGAGCCAGATGCAGTCATCAAAAGAGCCACGTCTGGCTCGCGAGCCATAGGTTCCCGACCCCTGCGCTACAATATGAATATACCTTTCTGCATTGACGGTGCCTTTCCAGATGTGCAAGTTGCCCATGCCACACGCACTCGTGCAAACCAATACCATCACAGATGCAGGTTTCTGAACTGAGCGCTGATAACAACTTGGGTTGTCGTCTTTAGTGTCCCAACTCTTTTGGAATCTGGTTTGTAATAATAATACATTTGTTGTTTTAGATTGCTACATAGATGGCACGGTGGCGTAGAGTTAGCACGTTAGCTTCACAGTGAGAAGGTTCTGGGTTCGATTATCAGCTCGGGCCATTCTGTATGGGTTCCCCATACTTGCGTGGGTTTCCTTTGGGTACTCTGGTTTCCGCCCACAGTCCAAAAACATGTTAAGAAGCTTAATTGCTTGTTCCAAATCACCCCTAGGTATGAGTGTGAATGGTTGTGTGAGTGTTGACCCTCCGTTGGCTTGGTGAGCTGTCTAAGGTGTACCCCACCCTCGCCCTGAGTCGGCTGAGATGGGCATCAGCCTCCCCGCGACCCTAATTAGGATTAAGCGGTTCAGAAAACGAAGGAATATTGCTACATTGCTGGCTGTATTCTTACTAACGAACAAGACATAACAGGCTTTCCGTATCCACCAAGTGATGCGGCAGCTTTATTGGGTTTCCTGTGTTGGCACAGACATGGGACACCCATTCAAATCATGTTCCATGACTATGGTGCTTGTGTCAGGAACTCCGCTAATAAATTTCTAACAACGTGTAGGCAAGCGTGAGAAAGGAAACTGGAGAACTGGCGTGTCACTCTGTGCTCCGTATCACATTAAAATGGAGGATGCTTTTCCATGTTTTCTCTCTTTACTGTGCTCATCATGAAAAATTCACGACTCCATTCTTGGCTAATTGTTAGCTACAAGACAGAGAGAGGCGAGTAACCCATTACTTGCTGTCTTCATCAAAGAGAAGAACCCAGTTACAGCATGAGCAGAGTTTTAGATTTGTATTCCCTTTATAATCCACCATTTCACAAGGTCACGTCTAAAAAATTCCTTAAAAAAATTCTTCATGATGTACCAGAATTCAATTCATTTTTTCTGACCATGAAGCAACTGATGAACTGAAACATCTCCGAGCTATGAGAAGGTCAGAAAACCACTGGTGGTGGAGAGAAAATTAATTGGGAGCTCAACCTGTCACAGGATGGGGAAGGTAACGCTCTCAGGGAGAATTCTGAGCTCAGACCCCTCTCCCCCCGCCGCCGCTGTCACCGCTGAGGTCAATGAGGATTTATTGACAGGCAGAAATGCCCTACTTAGACCTCACCTTAAACAGAGAACCTGACGGCAGTTTCAAGTGACAGTCACATGACGAGACAGAGAAGGTCGGTACACATCGGGAATCGAATAATAGCATCGATCCCGATTTTAAGTCAAAGCATCATGTGGAAATATAAGGAGGAGGTGACGAGTCGAGTGCTAGTGTAAAGCGCTGATGTCGAAACAGGACATTAAATGTGTCACAGTTTCTCAGTCTTATCACATGAAGAAGGGAGACAGGGCCACTGGGGAACAGTCCCTGGCTCGACTCAGAACCGCAGTGAAGTCCTGACCTGCTTCCTAGCGGTCCAGGGGAATCTGCATCCGACAAAAGAAACCACCGCGTTCTGCCACTAATTAAGACCCGCCCTCATTAGGCTTGTGTTCTCCGCCGTCTCTTGCTGACTCTGAAACGTCTCCTTGCTGTTTGTTCCCTTGGTTTTTTATGACTCTGAGTCAGTTGTGGTGAGTGGGTAGAGTGGTTAAATCTGATAAATGAGGCAATCTTTAAATATTAATTATGCATTAATTACATTCATAAGACAAAACAAACTCCTGGTTAAAGATTCATGAGGAGCCAGCTTGGTTTACTTTTTTTTTTTAGTCCAATGCAATTGCAGCGAGTAACTAAAGGGTGGGATTTTTTTATTACATTTTTTTCATGCAGGATTAAATGAAAAGCATTTTAACCTTCTACACGTTCTACTGATTTACAGGAAAGCGAAAACAAACACACACACACACACACACACACACACACACACACACACACACACACACACACACACACACACACACACACACCCGAAGCAGCAATCTGGGAACTCAGCAGAGATATAAAGCAACGACACAGCAATGATTAGGTCTGTGATGTCCCTGAGGTTTTTTGACCTTTGACCCCACGTTCCCAGCCCTGCTTCTCAGGTTACAGCACATGTGGAGTGCTCTGACCCCATGACCCTCTGCCGACCTTGAGAACTTGTGGGTGTATATTAGCGCTGCTGTGTCAGAGGGAGACGTTTTCGGATATTTTGGAGTTCTCTTAGCGAACATTGATGAACTGGGATACGAGCTCAGACCTGAGTGAAGGTATGAGATGTGAGATGAAGTGGAGACGCCGTTAAGAGCTAAACACGTTCTCAAACTGCTGAGCAGAGGACTTTTCTGAGAAAGGAAAAGAAAAAAGAAAAAAAAAAAAGAAAACGCAAAAAACAAAAACAAACTGAAACTAAACACTCCTTCCTGTAAGCTTTTGCTCTACTCCTCACCCACAAGGTCTCTCTCTCTCTCTCTCTCTCTCTCTCTCTCTCCTGAGCTCAGGCTACGTCCCAGCTCTAATAAATATTTCACAGGTGGAAAGTTTTGTAAACAGAGGTGCGTAGGCCATAGTTGCCCAGGAGAGGGCTCACCAGGGGCCAGGGAATAGGTGGGGTGTGTTGGGATCATCTGGAGAAAGTGCCAGACTCAAATCTGAAATATCATAATATATAATAATATCATTTTATGCGAAACTCCACTGCATCCCATGTGATGAGAAACACTCAACTTCGGCTGAATGAGGGGAGGTTTTTGTCTCGCCTTGCTTTATGAAATAGGGATGGAGCGCAGGGCTGTAATTACAGACCGTTTCTGTTCTGTTCCTTGAAATGATCAAAGGGTTCTATTACATCATAATCGCAAACCACCATTACGGCCGATCATCATTTCAGCATTCAAACAGAAAATAATCAGATTCATTATAGGACCACAACCTGGACTAATGCACAGCTCTTAGTTACAGTGTTTATCTATCTATCTATCTATCTATCTATCTATCTATCTATCTATCTATCTATCTATCTATCTATCTGTCTGTCTATCTATCTATCTGTCTATCTATCTATCTATCTATCTATCTATCTAGCTGGCTGTTTGTTCATCATTTTCTGGACCGCTTAATCCTAATTAGGGTTGCAGGGAGGCTGGCACCCATCTCAGCCTACTCTGGGTGAGGGGAGAGTGCACTCTGGACAGCTCTCCAGGCCATCGCAGGGCGGAAAAACGCTGACGGCTATACAGCACCTCTCATTGAAAGTCAGCAGTGGTTCTTTTACATGAACCTCACACCATAGACAGTGAGAGACACGGCCGGCCTTTGATAACCCAGTTAGTGCTCTGGAGGGACAGCAGTGACAACCTGATGAGAGTGGGGCTTGAACCCCCAACCGTAGTATCAGTGATCCATTACCTTTAGCACCAGGCCATCACTGCCCTGGCTGTTTGTCTATCAATCTATCAATCTGTCATGACTCTGCATGTTTTCACCACTAGGGGTGCTGTTCTAGGTTTTGTTTTCCTGCGTTTTTTCATGAGTCTCCCCAGGCTGACAGGCGTGGCCTTACCTCCCCACCTCCCAATTATCTCCACACACCTGTTCCTGATACAGACGCCTACTTATACTCCAGCAAACCATCTCCCCAGGGTTGGTTCATGGATATTGGCATTACCTGGGATCCGGTCTGCACCAGCTTCGAGATCACCTGCGATCCAATTTGGATCAGCTCCGAGATCACCTATGATCCGGTCTGCACCAGCTCTGAGATCACTCTGCTTGTTTGTCTCCCTGCCAAGTTATTTCTCAGAAAGTTCTACCAGCCTGCCTGCAGTGTCGAGATCTTTGGTCTTCTCTTTGATATTCTGCTGCCTGGGAACTCACAATAAAGGCCTCAATTTCCTCCCCTCCACTCGGCCTCCTGTGGTCCTGCGTTTGGTTCCTGCATAGTCTGCCTGTACTGTGACCTGTTTGTCTACCTCGTTACCTGTCTGTGCATGTATCTCTCTATCTTTTGTCTGTCTACATATCTTTCTATCAACATTTCACTTTTCTTTTTTCTTAGTAAACCTGCCCGCACTGTTCCTGAGACTTTAATAGTAATCTTAGGGGCAGTGGGTGGAGCTTTATATGGAAATGAGATGTCATAAAATCATTTAACATTTTCTGAACCGCTTAATCCTAATTAGGATTGTGGGGAGGCTGGCGCCCATCTCGGCTGACTCTGGGTGAGGGCGGGGTATACACTGGACAGCTCACTAGACCATCGCGGGGCAGGACTAACACAACCCTTCATACACCCAGGAGAGATTTGGAACAGCAATTAACCCACTGTGCATGTTTTTTTTTTTTGGACTGTAGATGAAACCAGAGAACACGGAGGAATCCCACACGAGCACGGGAAGAATATGCAAACTCCACACACAAACCCCCCCACGCTGGGAATCGAACCCAGGACCTTCTTGCCGTGAGGCATACGTGCTAACCATTACACCACAAAGTTTCTCCAAAAAATAAATAAAAATTACAAATTCATATAATATATTTCTGGAAGCGACAAACATGTTTTGACATTGTAACTGAAATTTTGAGGGAAAGTTTCACTGTAATATTTATTGATGTAATGGTACATCGGTATTTCATACATTCTACATGTTCTGCAATGTTTTAAATTTTAAACTTAATTTTTAAACCACAGCAGTGATAAAATAATCTGTAATCTCACTGCTGATTAATTAAAATTTGCAGAAAAATGTAATAAAAGGTTGTGGAGTGAGTGATGTGAGAAGTATGAACACGAGACGAGAGAAAGCCGGTGAGATGGCGAGGGTGTGTATGTGCGGTCTGTAGTGGTGCACAGGGTGCAAACGTGGTGACAGCAGTGAGATCCTTGCTGAAACAGTAGCCGACCCCGGCGGGCGAGCCACACAGGCTGCGAGTGGGCCCTCGCTCTGGGGAGGATAATTGGAGCAGCGCAGGCAACATATGGCTGAGCAAGGGAGCCTGCTGCTGTGGCAGCTGTGGAGTGGTGCTGGAGATCAGAAGCACATTAAAGGCAACGTCCCCTCCTCCTCCTTTTTTTTTTTTTAGCCCTTCACTCACTCCTCTCTATTCCTCCTCCTCCCGTTCACATCCTCGCTCTCTGCAAACATTTAAATGACAGCTCTTAACAGACCCCAACCCCCCCTTCAACCATCATCGCCCGCTCGCATGCCCCCAGGCAACTCTTAATGCAGAGGCAGAAAAAGGAGAGGAGGGGGGTCAATAATCTTCTATTTTCCTCTTTTTTATTTTAGCTCTATCAGTAACAAGTTTTTATTTCATATTTTTATTCCTTTAGCACCGACTGCTGCCGCGACAGAAACAGTCTGACGCGTAAAATAAATAAACTCTTCTGGTCACAACACAAACATTAGCTTCGTCCAGATGTCTGCGGAGACCAGAGAAGAAGAGCCATGACGTCCCCAAACACTGCCTGAAGCAACAAGATGGATCCTTATAAATCAAGGAAGAAAAAAAGAAAGAAAGGGCAGAGCAGGGAATCACAGAAGAGCAGATTTAACACTTCACCAATCGGTTCAAGTCATCGGTAAAACCGATGTTTATTCGTCTTCTTCTGGGCCGGTCACGTTTATTTTCCTCAGCAAACACAGCATGGATGAAGGAGGAGAAGATTAAAGGAAGTGAAGTAATAAAGACCGAAATCAAATCGACAGGGCCGCTCACAGTGTCAACAGTAAACACACCTGCGCTGCTACGCTAATTTGCCGAACCATTAGGGGGCGCTCAGACTTAAGGCGAGATAGAGAAGTGGCTGTGATATTTCGCTTTCGTTTTCGCAAATTTGTTTTTGTGACATTCATGGCATCGCACTCTGGTCACCTGGTTCGTGAACTGAGAGGAAAAAAATTCTAACGTTTAAAATTTCCGCAAATGTCACAAATAGTCACAAAGTGATTTCTGCGACTGACGCAAGGTAAAGCGTCAAGTTGGAGACTTTCAAAAATTAAAATTAAAAGTGGATGTTTTAAGAACAAAAAGCGCTCTGAATGATTTACGACAGTGGAATCGCTTTTTTCCACCAGCAAACCAATTGCAAATTACTCACAAGTACCAAAAATTGTCGCGATTTATGTACACAAAATATTCACGCACATTTCGAGTCGCAAAACATCTTCACATGACTTTCAAAATTTACAAAACAAAAAATTGCATACATTTCTTTTCAATCACACTGCTAGTGCGTTCACCTCCCTATTAATCTTTATTAGAGTTGTGGGGAGGCTGGAGTCTATCTCAGCCTACAAAGGGTGTAGGTGGAGTGCACCCTGAACAGCTTGCCAGACTATGTCAGGACAACACACACACATACACACCCACACAAAAGCATCCACTCTCACACTCACACCAAGCGGAAGTTTGGAACAGACAGTTGACCCTATATACACACAGTGGTACCTTGAGTTACGAGTGTCTTTTATAACAAATTTTCCACAATATGAGCTTCAATCCACCAAAAATCTGCCCTGTCCAACCAGCAAAATTTTGATTTATGAGCGCTGCTGGGGAAATGGCTTTTCCAGGCCGATTAGCCTCGTATTCTTCTGCATGTATTCCTCCGTGCTCCGAGAATGCCTTGTGCAGTGCTTCTCAATTATTTTCTGTGATGCCCCCTATAGGAAGAAAAAAAACCATTTCACACCCCCTACCACCCGAGCGTGACTATAAATAGTGATTACTGCACTTCATATCGTTGGCTCGGTGCTTTTTCCCGACACCATAGGGAAAACAGTGAGAGTGCCACTGCCACCTACTGTAGAGGATGTGCAATTAAACTTAATTCTAGTACAGTATGGCAAAAAAGCATGTTCCCAGAGTCATACGCGCCCCCCCTGGCTTCATACCGTGCACCCCAAGGGGGGGAGGGGCGCGCCCCACTATTTGAGAAGCACTGGCCTTGTGGAAGCTCACCACGAGCCTTTCTTCGCTGACATTTGTAGCATGCACACACACACACACACACATACAAAATTTTTTTCCTCTCCCTCCTCCTTCTCCTCTGTTACGCACCACCTCCTGCTTGCCCACGTGACATCTTTGCTGCAGTCGATGATTGGAAGGATTAGTTGAGTTATTGTTTATTCTTGTTTTATTATTATATATTATTAATTATTATTAATGTTAATATACATGTATTATTATTATTATTATTATTATTGTTATTATTATTAATAATAATAATAATAATAATAAATGTTTATTGTTTTTACATGTTTATCTTTAATATATTAGGTGTAAATATATGTTTTTTGTGGCATTGGCTTTCCATTATTTTCTATGGGAATAATTGTTTCACTGAATGAACATTTCGGCTAATAAATTCGTTAGACAAGGTACAACTGCACTGCACCGGACAGTTGGAGGAAACCAAAGTACCCAGAGGAAGCACAGTAAGCACATTCAAACTCCATACAGGAACATCCTCGCTGAGCCTGGGACTAGAGCTCAGGACCTTCTTGCTGTGAGAGTGACTTGCTCAGAAAAAGAGCACTATACTACCAAAGATTTAATTCTAAGTTTCCAAACCAAATCCTCAGCCCCTCCCCTCTCACTCAAAGGAAGGCTATGAAGAGCGCACTACATCCTGAACAGTTCACTGAAGTGGAGGCGTGGTCCAAACGGAACACTTTTTAACTTCATAGACTATCATTACTCCATCTATGCCAGGTTCTAATTTCTTACCAGGCATGCTCCACATCCCGCGTGTTCCTTCGACGTTCTTACTCCGACCAGGGCGTAGCGTAGCTGAGCGTGAGGCGTCTCTGGAACTACGCCGTACATGAGATACCCGCGGAATTATGCTTTAGGAAGAGCTGAGAAAAAACATCAAGGAAAATGATCAAGTGAAAGTGAATTTAAAAAAAATAATTCAAAAGATTATTGAAAAAAGAATAATATATTTTTTAAATTTCTAACAAATGTGAGTACAAAGAAAAAAAAGGAACAAAATCTGATATTTGAATAATTGATCACGCAGCTGCGGTGAATTATTTACACGAACAAATCAGTAAATGTGACATTATTAATCTTTTAAATGCCCACCTTTGCAGAACAGAACTAATCTTGTGTTGGAACATTCCTGCAGTCCGGGACAGAAGGAATTCACAAGAAAGATCCTCTCTCATGTTCTGTATCTCAGAATGTTCCAACAAATAAAAAAATAAAAAAATAAAAAAATCAGGAACAGCAAAATATTGTGAAGCTGATGTTTATATAAAAAGAGATAAAACTATAATCAACTCATTCATTCATTTTCTGAACCACTTAATCCTAATTAGGGTCACGAGAATGCTGGTGCCCATCTCAGCCAACTCTTGGTGAGGGCGGGGTACATCCTGTACAGCTCGCCAGGCTATTGCAGGGCCGACACTCACACAACTGTTCATACTCACATTCACACCGGGGGCTGATTTGGAACAGTTAACCTACTGTGCATGTTTTTGGAGTGTGGGAGGAAAACGGAGAACCCGGAGGAAACCCACGCAAGCACGATGAGAACACGCAAACTCCACACAGAAACACCTGAACTGGGAATCAAACTCAGACCTTCTTGCTGTGAGGTGTCCGTTCTAACTGCTGTCCCCTCCCAGTGCAACTAACTGGGTTATCAAAGGCCGGCCGTGCCGCCGACTGTCTGTGGTGAGACGTTTAAGTAAAAGAACCATTGTTGACTTTGGGTAAGACCGCGCCATTGGGTTGTCTTTAATGAGTTTCTGTCCTGCGATGGCCTAGTAAGCTGTTCAAAGTGTACTCTGACCTCACCCAGAGTCGGCTTAACTGGGTGCCGGCCTCCCCATGATCCTAATTATGATATATTTGACTGTCTGAGGGGCGACACCGTAGCGCAGCAGGTAGCGCGTCCGCCTCACACTGAGAAGGCCCTGAGTTTGAGTCACAGACTCGGTCAGGGCGTTTCTGTGTGGAGTTTGTGTGTTCTTCCGTGCTTTGGGTTTCCTCCGGGTGCTCCGGTTTCCTCCCACAGTACAAAAACATGAAGATTAGCTTAACTAGCTGTTCCAAATCAGCCCGAGCTGTGAGTGTGGGTGTGAATTGTGTGGAAGTGTTGGCCCTGGGACGGCCTGGCGAGCAGTCCAGGGTGTACCCTGCCCTCACCCAGAGCTGGTTGACATGGGTGCCAGCCTCACCGTGACCCTAACTAGGATTAAGGTTATTAAGAAAGTTAATAGTAATAATAATAATAATAATAATAATAATAATAATAACCATCATCATCATCATCATCATAACAATAATAATAATAATAATAATAATAATAATAATAATGCCCCATTTTAAATTTAACTTTGAATTTTTTCTTTTTAATGATTTATTTGTAACAGAGTTATCACAAATTTTGATTCTTAACAAACAAACAAAAAATAAACAAATAAGTAAGTCAATCAATAAATTCATAAACAAGCAAATAAATATTTAGATGTCTAGAATTAGCAACATTGCTAACTTTGCTAAATTTTGAAAATTAATTCATAAATACATTTCCCCCCTTTTAAAAAATCCTATTCGTTATGCATTAACTTTTGTTGTTTTCTGGAACGTTCCCTCACTTACACCCTGTGAGTTTGGCCAGCGTGTGATGTAGAGTCTCAGAGATTGGATCCCGGCGCGCGGAGCTGCGGTGTGTTGTGTTACAGTGTAAGGTAACAAAGGCCTCTTGTGTTTAGCTGATTGAGCAGGAGGTGCATCTGCTCCATGATGAACTCCTTGCCAAGGCAGGATCAGATGAAGGGGTGAGAACGAAAAAGTAAAAGAGAAGCCAGGCACCTGAACCCCAACCGTCAGCTTCCACTTCCCTCTGACCCTTGTTATCGCACGGCTTCGCCCGTTGCCAGGCATCGGCCGAGGCGTTGCCAGGCGAGTCATGCATTATTAATGCTTCTCCGCTGAGCGCTTTCTGTCGACGGCTCGTTCAGCCTGAACGTTCAAGTCGGACATCGCTTCACCAAACACGCCTGAACACACATACCGTGCAAAGTTATTCCTAAAGACGCAACGCGGCGGGCTTCTTCATCCGACTTCCAGTCACTGAAATCGTTGGCCTGAAATCAACTCACCTGTTGTATATCAGCTGCTGGGTCTCCATCCGAAAGCATCAGGGAGTCTCGAGTCTTGACCTGCAGCTCATGGACACGACCTGATAAGTCTCCACAGTCATCGCTCATGATGAAGAATCCAGTGGAACAGTAAACGCTGGAGAGACGTTCTCCAGTGAAACAAGTGCGAACTCCAGCGTTCCTTGGAGAGAGTCAAGACTAACCGTCCCTGCATCTCCAAAACCAGATTCAAGCCAAAGCATTCTGAGGCCTACAGAAGCAAAGAGAAACCTTGCAAGAACAAGGCAGCGCTTTAAA
>CM045735.1:2494660-2504660 GCA_024760905.1 Plotosus lineatus
GCGTAAACGCATTTGGCCCGAAGCGAAATCCATTAATATTTCACTAAATAAAGAAGAAAGAAGATCCAAGACAAATATTTAAGCTTTTTGAGCCTCTTCCTCTTTTCTGCATTTCATCTTTGGCTTCTAAACCAGCCTGCCAGTTATCAACATGCAGCACATCTGTCTCGATGTGTCACCCTGTTTCTGCGGAAAACAGTTGGGAGTACAGATGAAACGGAAACGCTCTCCAGTCCCCAGTGCAGGAAAACAACAACAAGAAAAACAATCGCGTGCTGCTGCGCTGCAGACTGAAGCCAAACGAAAATTTACATCTCATTACTCTGCCTTCATCTGTTCACTGCTCTATTTACATCGTTTTGTTGTTTTTTCTCTTTGTTTACTCTTGTCGAGAGCACAGACTCTTGTCTATTCATGTAGAGCAATAATACGGATGGAAGTTCAGTCGGATATGAAGTGGGATTAGACGGAAAAGTACAAATATTAATTTAAAATTACAAATCAGACAGAACGAGTCGAGCGACTGCTGTTCTTCCAGCTCCGACTATCATCCGGAACCGATCCAGAATCCTTCACCTGTCCCTGCTATTCAACAACAATGTGTACAGAGCTGGAAAACTACTGAGAATGTAAATAATCATAATAACAATAACAACAACAACAACAACAACAACAACAATAATAATAATAATAACAATTCATTTTCTGAACCACTTAATCCTAATTAGGGTGGCAGGAAGGCTGGTGCCCTTCTCAGCCAACTCTGGGCAAGGACAGAGTACACCCTGGACAGCTCGCCAGGCCATCGCAGGGCCAACACTCACACAACTATTCATAATCATACTCACACCTAAAGGGTGATATGGAACAATCAATTAACCAACTGTGCATGTTTTTGGATTGTGGAAGGAAACCGGAGAACCCGGAGGAAACCCACACAAGCACGAGGAGAACATGCAAACGCCACACAGAAATACCCGAGCTGGGAATCGAACCCAGGACTATTATTATTATTGTTGTTGTTGTTGTTGTTGTTGTTGTTGTTATTAAATTAAAAATAGCTACTACTACTACTAATAATGATGATGATGATGATGATTATAAAAATTACAAATTTTACTGAGTTAAATAATGAATAAACAAACATTTATATCGATAGATAGATAGATAGAGAGAGAGAGAAGGAGCTCAATCATTCATTTGTTGATTATCTTATGTAATTAGGATCTATGTAATTAGGGTTCCATGGAGACTGACTTCCATCTCAGCCAACTCAGGGCAATGACACCCTGGACAACACACCCAGTCCTAAACACTGAATGCCTTTAATCTGTAGAAGGAAACCCGAGTACCCGGAGGAAACCCCACACTTGCACAGAGAGAATATCCGAACTCCATACAGAAGCGCCCAGGACTTGAACCCAGGACCTTCGGAAACTGTGAGGCGATCGTCGTAACCATTACCCCACCATGCCGCACTGGCCTGTCATCGAACGGTGAAATAACAGTTCAGTGAACACCATGCTCAGCCAATCACAATCCAGTATTCAAATGAGTAGTGAACTAACAAATCACACTAACTCAGTTTTATGTATAAGGTATTTAAGAGGCTCAGGATAAAAAATATTTCAACAGTGCGGTGGTTTTAAATTACGAAACAGTCCTCGTACCCCTAGCATCACAGCTCTCCTTCACGCCACCTGTTGATGATTTTAGCATAAGACAATACAAAGACCGAAACGTTCGGTTGATGGGTGCAGGGTTCTCAGGATGGAGGGGGTGGGGGTGGGGGAGGATCTCGAAGCTCAGTACCCTGAGTTGTCCTGAACGAGTAAACAGGCCTGTATCTCCACTTTAAAGCTTTTACACATTACTTTGGGAGCAGACACACTTTATGTCCAACTGCTGTAAATCTGCTCTGCATAATTCATAAGCACTCAGTTAATCTATTGATCTGAGCTTTTCCTGCGTTTCTGTGGACTGTCTTGCCTGGATGGGAAATGGCAGGTAAACCTGGGAAGGAGGACAATGAATGAACTGTAAGACAAGCGAAAGAAAAGTTCAGGAAGGGCCAGAAGATCCTTCTTTTTTTAAGAAGGAGAAGATGCACCAGAAATGTCCTCCAGAGCATAAAGAAGGAAATGAAAGCAAACCAATTTGCACGGTGCGTACTCTTCGTTCATCAGTTCATTTTCTGTAACCGCTTAATCCTAATTAGGTTTGCAGGAAGACTGGTGCCCATCCCAGCCAACTCCGGGCGATGGCAGAGTACACCCCGAACTGCTCACCGGGCCATCACAGGGCGGAAACACGCTGACGGCAATGCAGCTTCTCTTTACAAAAGTCAGCAATGGTTGTTTTACATGAACCTCCACTATAGACAGTGAGAGACACGGCCAGCCTTTGATAACCCAGTTAGTGCACTGGGGGGGACAGTGACAAACCGTGGAGAGGGGGCCCTGAATCCCCAACCTTAGGATCAGCGATCCAGCACCTTTACCACTAGCCCACCACTGCCCCAATGCATACTGATGAACATTAATTTTGAAAGCATGCAAAGAACATTTCACAGGATGCAACATTCATGTTTAAGAAAAAAGAGAAAAACAGTGAAAAAACTAACTGAGCAGATTATTATTCATTCATTCATTCCTTTTATAAACCAATCAATCTGAATTAGGGTCATGGAGAGGCTGGTGGCAGTCTCGGTCGATGCTGTGTGAGGGCAGGGTTCACCCTGAACAGCTCATCAGACCATCGCAGAGCCAGTACACAGATAACCCTTCACACTCTCACACAGAGGGGCAATTTGGAACAGCCTACCATGCATGCTTTTGAAATGTGGAAGGAAACCGGACTACGCAGAGGAAACCCACGCAAGTACAAGAAGAATGTGCAAACTCCAAACATCAGCATCCAAGCCTTCCTCCTATGAGACCAAGCTAATGTTTGTATTATTATTATTATTATTATTATTATTATTATTATTATTATTATTATTATTACCACAAGATACTTAAGATGGAAGAGTTCAAGTATCTCGGGATCTTTTTCACGAGTGAAGGACGGATGGAGCGGGAGATCTACAAGCGGATTGCTGCAGCCTCTGCTGTAAAGTGGAGCCTGTACCGGTCTGTCCCCGGAAGAAGCAGAAGATGATGATGATGATGATGATGATAATGATGATGATGATGATGATGATGATGATGATGAGCAATGTTCTCATGTTGCTATTCAGATGCAGACCTGGTCTTCAGGTAGTCCTATCAAGCATTATGTACTTGAATTACAGACGCACCCTGGCTTATGTTCATTCGTTTTATATATTTTTCGATTTTACATTGAAAAAAAAAATTTATGTCAAATTTTAAGTTTAGCGTGCTCTCTGTAGTACGAGACGTACCTACGTAGTACACTGACATAATGACGCAATGACGTAATGACGCTGCGTCCATTGTTTACAAATGACAGACTGAACATGCCCCTCCTTCTTTCCAGTTCTCCGCGTGTTACCCTTGTGTTAAGACGTCGTCTCTATGATCTTTGTGTTTACACTGTTTTGCGGACTTTTGTAACCCTAAGCAAATATGGTTGGTCAGAAGCGTAAGCCTACTAGTGATAATCTCGTTAGAAACAAAGATGGCTATTATCAAGAAAATTGATTTATGGTGAAAAACACGTGAATGTTGCACGTTTCTGCCAAATGGCTCCGTCGACCATCAGAACCATTTACAAGCAGAAAGATCTCATCACAGAGAATGTCAAAGGTTATATTTCATATTGTATTTGATATTTGATGAGTGAATTTGATTAAAATTTATCTATTTGAAATTATTTTGCTTGAATTTAATTTATTTGAAATTAATGTTGATATTATTTGATATAGTTGATATTATTTTACAATGTTATGTTTATAATAATTGATTTAGGGTTGTTTTTGAGATACGGTAATGGTATTCATGGATGTCTCGTGCAGTATGAACGTCATATGTCACTGGAACATACATTAACAACTTACGTTTCTTACGTTTTTTTCACCTTACGTTCGGCCATCCGAAACTGAACTAAAAAGTAAGTTAGGGAGCGTCTGTATTTACATAAACATAAGAAAACATTACACTCCACCTTCCAACATGTTTTCTGTGTATTCATTGCTCTTGTTGTTGTTTCCCACAGCATTGTCCCTGATGTTGAACAGGATATGGATAATAATATGTCAGCTGGCAGTTTATCCTAGTTCTTGTAAAATGTTTCCCTGGAGCATCCACGATAATGTCAGGTTACATTAAAAGAGACTATTGATTAACATATTGTTCAGTGCAGCCGTGAGAATGGGCACAAACAAGTGTCCATCCTCATGCCGGTCCAAGCCCGGATAAATGCAGAGGGTTGCGACAGGAAGAGCATCCGGCGTAAAACTTTTGCCAAAATACACAATGTGAACCGTTAATATTAATTTCATACCGGATCGGTCGACTGTCGGGTTAACAACGACCGCCATCAGTGCTGTCAACCAACAGGGTGCTGGTGGAAATTGGACTACTGTTGGTCGAAGGAGAAGTCGAAGAAGGAGAGGTCGAAGGAGAGGCGGGATGCGTGTCCATAGGCAGAGAGAGAGAAGAGGAAAGGTGTAAGTCTTGGACTGAGAGTAGGGACTTTGAATGTTGGAACTATGAAAGAAAAAGATAGAGAGCTGGCTGACATGATGCAGAGGAGGAAGGTGGACATACTGTGTGTTCAGGAGACCAGGTGGAAAGGTAGCAAGGCTAGAAGCTTAGGAGCAGGGTTTAAACTGTTTCATCATGGTGTGGATGGGAAGAGAAATGGAGGAGGAGTCATCTTGAAGAAGAAGTTTGACATGAATGTTCTAGAAGTGAAAAGAGTGTCAGACAGAGTGACGAGTCTCAAGTTAAAAATTAAAGGCGTGATGGTCAATGTTGTTAGTGCTTATGCCCCACAGGCAGGATGTGAGCGAGAAGAGAAGGAGAGATTCTGGAGGGAGTTAGATGAAGTGATGCAGAGTACCCCCAGAGGTGAAAGAGTGGTCATTGGTGCAGACTACAATGGACATGTTGGTGCAGGCAACATTGGGGACGAGGAAGTGATGGGCAGGTTTGATATCCAGGACAGGAACACAGAAGGACTGATGTTGATAGATTTTGCAAAAAGGATGGAAATGGCTGTGGTGAATACTTTCTTCCAGAAGAGACAGGAGCATAGGGTGACTTATAAAAGCGGAGGTAGGAGCACACAGGTAGACTACATCTTGTGTAGATGATGTAATTTGAGGGAAGTCAGTGATTGCAAAGTAGTAGTGGGTGAGAGTGTTGCCAAACCACATAGGATGGTGGTGTGCAGGATGATGCTGATGGTGAGGAAGGTGAAGAAGGCAAAGGCAAAGCAGAAGACAAAGTGATGGAAGCTGAAAAAGGAAGAGTGTCGTGTTGTCTTCAAGGAGGAGTTGAAACTGGCTTTGGGTGGTCAGGAAGTGCTTCCAGATGACTGGACAACTACAGCTAATGTGATCAGGGAGACAGGTAGGAGAGTTCTTAGTGTGTCCTCTGGAAGGAAGATAAGATAAGATAAGATACAGCTTTATTAATCTCACAATGGAGAAATTCACTGTTACCGGCTCTTGAGGTACCATCAGTAGGGGGTGCAAAATAGAGACAGTAGGAAAGTAGATAAGGAGACTTGGTGGTGGAATGAGGAAGTGCAGGTAAGTGTGCAAAGGAAGAGGTTAGCTAAGAAGAAGTGGGACATTGAGAGGACCAAAGAGAGTAAACAAGAGTACAGGGAGACACAGCGTAAGGCAAAGGTAGCGGTGTCAAAGGCCAACAGAGGGCGTATGATGACTTGTATGCTAGGCTGGATAGTAAAGAGGGATAAAAGGATTTATACAGGTTGGCACAGCAGAGAAATAGAGATGGGAAGGACATGCAGCAAGTTAGAGTGATTAGGACAGAGTGGGAAGCGTATTGACTGATGACAGAAGTGTGGTGGGAAGATGGAATGAGTACTTTGAAGAGCTGATGAATGAGGAAAATGAGAGAGAATAAAGAGTAGAAGAGGTGACCATTGAGGACCAGGAAGTAGCAAAGATTAGTAAGGGTGAAGTGAGGAGGGCATTGAAGAGGATGAAGAATGGAAAGGCAGTTGGTCCTGATGACATACCGGTGGAAGTATGGAAGTGTCTAGGCGAGGTAGCAGTAGATTTTCTGACAAGAACATTCAACAAGGTCTTAGAGCAGATGCCAGAGGAATGGAGGAGAAGTGTGATGGTGCCCAGTTTTTAAGAACAAAGGAGACGTGCAGAGTTGTGGCAACTACAGAGGGATAAAGTTGATGAGCCATACGATGAAGTTATGGGAAAAAATAGTGGAAGCGAGACTAAGGGCAGAGGTCAGCATTTGTGAAGTACAGTTTGGTTTCATGCCAAGAAAGAGCACCACAGATGCAGTGTTTGCTTTGAGGATGTTAATAGAGAAGTACAGAGAAGGCCAGAGGGAGCTGCATTGTGCCTTTGTGGATCTGGAGAAAGCACATGACAGGGTGTCGAGAGAGGAACTGTGGTATTGCATGAGGAAGTCAAGAAGTATGTTAGAATTGTGCAGGACATGTATGAGAGAAGTAAGACAGTGGTGAGGTGTGCTGTCGGTGTGACAGAAGAGTTCAAGGTGGAGGTGGGACTGCATCAAGGGTAAGCTCTCAACCCCTTCTTGTTTGCTCTGGTGATGGACAGGCTGACAGAAGAGGTTAGACAAGAATCTCCATGGACTATGATGTTTGCAGATGACATTGTGATCTGTAGTGAGAGCAGAGAACAAGTGGAGGAAAATCTAGAGAGGTGGAGGTATGCCCTGGAAAGGCGAGGGATGAAGGTTAGCCTCAGTAAGTCAGAATACATGTGTGTGAATGAGAAAGACCCAAGCGGAACGGTGAGGTTACAGGGGGCAGAGATAAAGAAGGTGGAGGATTTTAAGTACTTAGGCTCAACAATCCAGAGCAGTGGAGAGTGTGGAAAAGAGGTGAAGAAGCGTGTGCAGGCAGGTTGGAATGTTTGGAGAAAAGTGTCTGGTGTGATTTATGATAAGAAGGTATCGGCAAGAATGAAAGGAAAAGTGTACAAGACGGTGGTGAGGCCAGCGATGTTGTATGGTTTAGAAACAGTGGCCCTGGGGAAAAGACAGAAGGCCTAGAGGAAGACCAAAGAAGAAATTTATTGATGTGGTGAAGGAGGACATGAAGGTAGTTGGTGTAAGAGTAGAAGATGCAGAAGATCGGGTGAGATGGAGGCAGATGATTTGCTGTGGCGACCCCTGAAAGGAAAAGCCGAAAGGAAAAGAAGAAGAAGATTGATTAACATATTGTTCATTTTGTAGAAATAGTTCAGTTGCTTATTCTGTCACATGCCTGCTAAAAGCTGATTGGCTCATGACAGCTAAAAAAATCAATTTCTATTCAAAACCTTCTGACATCCGTGCCAGACATCAGTCTGCCGATGTTAAACATGATTTGGTTTCTTAACCTGTTACAGATTCTCATTACAACTCTTCATTAAACTAAACCTCACCCACTGAACTTGATTGGCTTTAAGTCCATGGCTGGGCGATGGTGTTTCATTGTGGAGCTGGCATGCTTGCCCTGTGCCTACGTGGGTTCCCCCTGGTTAGTCCTTTTTCTCCAACAGTAAAAATAAACGCATATGAGGCTAATTAGCAATTTCAAATTGCCTCTTGCTGTGAATGTGAAACGGCTGTGTTCTTGTGTGGCCCTGTAATGGACTGGTGAATAGCTTAGGATGTAACCAGCCTCGGCCAGATTTGGCTGGATTCTGATCAATGATTACTGCTCTTACTTCTGCGGTTTAGAAGAAGTTTGAGGTGCAGTTTGTTGGATGTAGGCACAGTGTGATTGCGAACAGGGAACAAGAACTGGACCTGAATGTTATGGGGTCCACACAGGCAGTGATGAGCAACCAGAGACCATCAAAATCAGACAAGAAAGAAGTGGGCAGGAATAAGATTCAACTGAACCTGAGAGCACAGAGCAGACAGAAGCGAGAAGGTGGGACACTGTAATGTACTTCATGTAAAACAACATGATTCAGGCCTGTACATTCTGGTCTGCATGGACTTAAAGAGAATGACAAAATAGAGGAGGAGGAGGAGGAGGAGGAGGAGGAGGAGAAGAAAAAAGAGGAATTAAAAGAAGGGGATAACGAAGAAGAAGGAGAAAGAGAAGAAGAAAAAGAAAGAGGAAGAAGAAGTAAGGAGGACGAGGAGGACGAGGAGGAGGAGAGAAGAAGAAGAAGAAGAAGAAGAAGGAAAAAGAAGAAGGAGGATGAGGAGGAGAAGAAGAAAAAGAAGAAGAATGAGAAGAAGAAAAGGAGAAGAAGAAAAAGAAGAGGAGGAGAAGGAGGAGAAGAAGAAGAAGAAGAAGAAGAAGAAGAAGAATGAGAAGAAGAAGAAGAAGAAGAAGAAAAAGAAGAAGAGGAGGAGGAAAAGAAGAAGAAAAGGAAGAAGAGGAGGAAAAGAAGGAGAAGAAGAAGAGAGGAGAAGGAGAAGAAAAAGAAAAGAAGAAGGAGGAAGAGGAGGAGGAGAAGAAGAAGAAGAAAAAGAAGCAGGGGAGGAGGAGAAGAAGAAGAAAAGAAAAAGAAACAGGGTAGGAGGAGGAGGAGAAGAAGAAGAAAAAGAAGAAGAAAAAGGAGAAGAAGAAGAAGAAAGAGAAGGAGGAGGAAAAGAAGAAGAAGAAAGAGAAGGAGGAGGAAAAGAAGAAGAAGAAGAAGAAGAGGAAGAAGAAAAAGAAGAAGAAGAAGAAGAAGATAGGAGAAGGAGGAGGAGGAGGAGGAGGAGGAAAAGAAGAAGAAGAAGAAGAAGAAGAAGGAGAAGAAGAGCTAGAAGAAAATAAAGTAGATGTAGAAGATGAATAATAAAAAGAGAAGAAGTGGAAGAATAAGAAAGACAAGCAAAAGTTCATGAAGAAAAAATAATTAAAAAGAAGAACAAGAAGTAACAAAACAAAAACAAGCAAACCAATCAACAAACAGAGGCTTCCAATCCCCTCCCACTTCCCTCTAAATCATCTCCAGAAGATCTTCCAATTACAAACTATATAAAGATCTGTTTTATTAAATATCATTCCCCGGCCAGTGCACAAAGTCATTCTGGGCCACCCACAGGGTTCTTTGTATTGATTTTATATATATATATATATATATATATATATATATATATATATATATATATATATATATATATATATATATATATATATATATATATATATATATATATATATTATTTATTTATATTTATATTTATATTTATATTTATATAGAGTACGAGAGGAAAGTTGGAGCGGTGACCTTGCTGTCAGAAGAGAAACTGTTCCCCTTTGAACTTGAATCCACATCATTTCTCCTCACTTTATATTAAAAGTCTGAGTATGAAATAAATATTTACAAACACACTCAGGCTTCACACAATCTATTAACTCGAAGAGAAACAGCCAATACAAGCAATTTCCTGATCGCACATTAATATTCATAGCACAAAATGCGCCATTAGGATAATCAAGCTCCTTCCAGGCTCGTTTGAAGAAAAGTTGATGGATAAATGTGTGCTGCTGAATCATGCTGGGGAAACTCAGAGCACATCACAGGCTGAGAAACAACCAGGTGAAAGGTCACAGGTAGCGTGGAGCTCCTGGCTAATAACACAGAGAGAGGAGGGAGGGGGGGGAGAAGGAGAGAGGGAGAGAGAGAGAGGAGGAAGAAGACACAGAGATAGAGAGAGAGAGAGAGAGAGAGAGAGAGAGAGAGAGAGGGAGAAAGGGGGGGGGTCCAGTCTTCATGCTGCCCTGCATTCCTAGTGTACCTCTTCCAGCGTTCCTATTCCATGGCGGCGGTTCGAGTCCCATGGTGGCTGTCAGGGGGAGGTGCCGGTGCTGATGAATATTTAATAAGCAGGTGCTAAGACCCTAGCGAAGAGCCAGGTAT
>CM045735.1:2527160-2597160 GCA_024760905.1 Plotosus lineatus
GTTGGATTTTGAATTGATGCAAAATTTAAAAAAATTCCAGTTTCTCATCAGAACTTTTTGAAAACCTGAATCTGTAAAAGGTGTTTGTTTGAAAAAATGAAGAATGAGGAGACAGCCGGAGCCCAAAACTTTCAGAGCTAAACGCAGCGACGCGACTGGAGCGGTTAACTTGAGGCGACTTTCTGCATTTCGTTGAGCAGATTGTTGAATAAATATCAAGAACCTTTTAGAAATTCTTACTTTAGTTTTCTGCTTCTCCATATACTGTCGATGATCATTGGGGGGCTGATGCTCTTGTCATCTGTTGTGGTAATCCAGGCACAAGCCGGAACAGAACAGAGTGAAACGGACAATGATGGAGGACCAGAACCCGCCTCCAGTGGCGTTATTACATTGGTTGAGGTGTTCTCCAAAATTTTTGAGCCTGGATTAAAAAAAAATGAATTCGATGCTCCATCAATTTTTGGTTTTAAACGTTGATGAGAAACGAGGAAATTTATTTTTTAAATCCAGCCCAATCTGGATGATAAATATTTGGTTGTTAGTCGGCCTTGAGTAAAAACAACAATACTGTACATGCTGCTAAAACCCCGCCTTCTTTCATTTGAATTATTTTCTGATAGTTTTCAGAAAAAAAGTATAATTTTCTGTAATCGCTTAATCCTAATTAGGGTCGCGGGGAGACTGGTGCCCATCCCAGCCGACTCCAGGCGAGGGCAGAGTACACCCTAGACGGCTCACCGGGCCATCACAGGGCAACACAGTGACGGTTTTGCAGCTCCTCCTATCGAATGTCAGCAATGGTTGTTTTACATGAACCTCTCACCATAGACAGTGAGAGACACGGCCGGCCTTTGATAACCCAGTTAGTGCACTGGGGGGACAGTGACGACCTGTGGAGAGTGGGACTCGAACCCCCAACCTTAGGATCAGTGATCCAGCACCCTATACCACCAGGCCACCACTGCCAGAAAAAAAAAAAAAAAAAAAAAAAAAAAATTATATATATATATATATATTTTTTTTTTTTTATATATATATATTTGTAATTAATAATTGAAAACAAGAGCGGAGGTGCACGGTGATGGTGCGTTGATTATCAAATCTGCCCCACAGCAAGAAAGTCCTGGGTTCGATTCCCAAACTCTGGGCATTTCTGTGTGTTTACATGTTCTCCCCGTGTTTGTGTGTGTTTCCTCCGGGGACTCCGGTTTCTTCCGAACAGATCCAAAACATTTACAGCAGATTAATTGGCTGTTATTGGCTGTTATAACTCACCCCTAGGTGTGAGTGTGAGTGAGAACGGTTGTATGTATGTGTGGCCCTACCATGGACTACTGTGCTGTTCCGGGTGGACTCTGCCCTCACCCAGAGTCGGATGAGATGGACACCAGCCTCCCTGTGACTCTAATTATAATTATAAAAAGAGTAAACGAAGAAGAGAGTGGATAAAGCGAGACCTCTCTATTCGTATCAACACACTTCCATTGGGTGCGTCTCGAGATTTGTTCAAGAAGAAGTAGCTCAAGAAAAAAAGTACGTTTTTGGCAAAGAAATTTTATCCAAACGAATGCAAGCCACAGAAAGAAGCAGCGATCAGGCCGTGGAGGATTAAAAAATTAATAACAGAAAAAAAAGAAAGAAAGAAAAACATAAGGAGAATAAAAATTCCCTTTACCTTTTCTCATACTCCCAACCCCATTATTTCTTCTGCATTACTTTCTTCTGAAACCATCCCGAGGCTAAGCACTCTCCTGGGTGGCCAGCCTGGAGCCAGCCTTGTTTTCACACACTAGTAATAATTTCACTGGTGGAGAATGAAGGCTTTTAAAAAGCCCCCCCACCTCCACCACCACCACCACCACCACCACTAACCCCTCACTCCCCACCTCCTCATCCAGGGCCTTTTTCAGACCAACTCCTGAACACCTGCCTTGAAAATAACCAAACTTATTTCTCTGCTGCTTGGCGTCTTCTCTCCAGGCTCACCCCGCTCGAACTCCCCAACACATTCCTCCCAAGGCTGTCGTCAGGAACACGACTCGAGGACTGCTGTTCGTCTGCCCACCATTAAAAAGAGAAAGAAAGAAACCAAGAAGGCCAGATTTGTGAGGAGGAGTGCACTCGGGTTTTCGGTGGATTCATGCATTTTGTAGACACGCAGTGAGAGCCTCTGTCCAATTTGAAGCTGCCGCCTTCGGTATGCGGTTTTATGCCTCCGCCTACACATCGAATCTTCTCTCCTGACATGATTTTTTAATCTTGCTTTACCGGCAGTCAACCGAGATGTAGATAGGATTTGTAGTGCGGGCGGTTTGCGTATCACATCCGGGACCAATAAGGGCAAACGTAGCAACTTCCAAGAACGCAAAGAGTTATTCAATTTTTTTTAGCTGTTCCAATAAAAACCATTTCTATTGAAAAATTAAAAACAATTATAGATTCACGTTCAGACGTCCGGTTCATTCTTTCCGTAACTGGAACTTCTCCCAAACAGTTGGTACAAGAAAAGTTTCCAGAAAAGAAAAGAAAAGGAAAGTGTTCTGTTAAAAACCTTTTCAATAAAACAAACAGACAAACAAATATGAAAACAAATAAATACATAACATTGTTGTGGGCCATTAGATCGCTCTATCACCGGAGCCAGAGTTTGGACCGTATTGGTAACAACTGGTCGAATTCGTTTCCGGTGAGGGTTGGAGTCCACCAAGGCTTTGTCACCGATTCTGTTCATAATTTTATGGACAGAATTTCTATGGGCAGCCGAGGCATTGAGGGGTTCTGGTTTGGTGGCCATCGGATCTCACCTCTACTTTTTGCGGATGACGTTGTCCTTTTGGCTTCATGTGATCAGGACCTCCAGCTCTCATTGGAGCAATTCGCAGTAAAATGAAGCGGCCAGGATGAAAATGAGCACCTCCATGTCCGAAGCCATGGTTCTCAGTCTGACTAGGGTGGAATGCACCTCCGGGTCAGGAATGAGGTCCTGCACCAAGTGGAGGAGTTTAAGTATCTTGGGGTCTTGTTTACGAGTGAGGGAAGGATGGAGCGGGAGATCGATAGACGAATCACTGCAGCCTCAGCTGTAAAGCGGAGCCTGTACCGGTTCGTCGTGGTGAAGAAGGAGCTGAGCCGCAAGGCAGAGCTCTCAATTTACCAGTCGATCTACGTTCCGACCCTCACCTATTGTCATGAGCTTTGCATAGTGACCGAAAGAACAAGGTCGCGGATACGAGCGGCTGAAATGAGCTTCCTTCGCCAAGTGGCGGGGTTCTCCCTTAGAGATAAGGTGAGAAGCTCTACCATCCGGGGAAAGCTCGGAGTAGATCTGCTGCTCCTCCGCATTGAGAGGGGTCCATTGAGGTGGCTCGAGCATCTGGTAAGACTGCCTCCTGAACGCCTCCCTGGTGTGATGTTTCAGGCATGTCCAGCCGGGAAGAGACCCCGGGGGTCGACCTAGAACACGCTGGAAGGACTATGTCTCTCGGCATGTCTGGGAACGCCTTGGTGACCCCCAGAAGAGCTGGAGGAAGTGGCTGGGGAGAGGGATGTCTCAGCCTCTTTGCTTAGGTTGCTGCCCCCACAACCCCACCCCAGAAGAAGCGGAAATTGATGGATGAATGAATACATCAATAAAAACTAGAACATTTTTGATAGCACTTTTATATTAATTCTTTTTCTTCTAAGTACAGTAGTGCCTTGACTTACGAGAGTCTCTTCTAATGAATTTTCCATTGATACGAGCTTCGATCCACCAAAAATCCACCCCATCCAACCAGCAAAATTTTGATTTATGAGCTCTGCTGTGGAAATGGCTTTTCTGGGCTAATTACACTCGTATTCTGCCGCGTGTATTCCTAAGCACTCAGAGAATGCCTTGTGCAGTGCCTCTCAATTATTTTCTGTGATGACCCCTCTAGGAAGAAAAAAACATTTCAGCACCCTCCAGCACCCTCCGGCACCCTCCAGCACCCTGTGCTCGACTATAAATAGTGTTTACTGCACTTCATATTGTTTGCTCGGTGATTTTTTTCCCTACACCATAGGGAACACAGTGAGAGCGCCATTGCCACCTACTGCAGAGAATGAGCAATTACACTTAATTCTAGTACAGTATGCACAAAATTCTCCTTCTCCTCCTCCTCTGTTATGCACCACCTCATGCCTGCCCATCTGACATCTTTGCACCCACGTGACATCTTTACCGTAGTCGATGATCGGAAGGGTTAGTTGACTTATTGTATATTCTTGTTTTATTGTGATTTATTATTAATTATTGTTAATGTAGATGTATTATTATTATTTTAATAATTATTATTGTTTTTTACATGTTTATCTTTAGTATACAGGGATCCCTCACATTCCACGGTTAATTGAGACCGAGATCCCCACACAACCATCAAAATCCATGAAGTAGGACTACCCCCCAACCCTCAACCCCCTGACTAACGTATACGTACATTTATATGTGTATATAATATCAATAAATACGTATTCAATGCTATAAATGCTTATAATAACAATTAAACATTTAAAAATAATGCATAAGATGTAAATAAAATATAAATACACACACATACAGACGCACACGCACGCACACAAATGCGCATCTCACATAAGAGTGTAACTAGTTTTACTGGGAGGTTTTGGGTTGTTTTTTATTTTGTGTTTGGTTTGGGTTTTTTTTTTTGCATAATTGGCCTTGTTTTGTGGCATTTTCCTTAAATTTTCCCCTATTATTCCTTAATTTCCTTATTTTTTTAATTCAATGAATATTTAAAAAAGCGCGATGCACTGAAACCTCATGAATTGAAGCACGAAGTAGCGAGGGATCTCTGTATTAGGTGGAATATACGTGTCTGTGTCAGGTTATATGAGTTTGGGAGGGGGTTGGAACGGATAAATTGGTTTTGTATTATTTACGATGAGAATTTTTGTTTTACGTAACGAACATTTTGACTTACGAGCTCGCCCTCAGAACGGATTAATTTCGTAAGTCAAGGTACCACGGTATTATTTTTATTATATTATTGTTGTTGCTGTTATTAGTATTACTGAGTGGCTCCAGCTCCATCTGCAGTACTGATGAATAAGAAGTATAGATAAGGGAAAGTGGATCAGGGGATGGATCGACAAATGGATGCATGGATGGATTGAAGAAAAGGTGGATGGGTTGCTTGATCGGTGAAGAAATCTATGGATTAGTAGATGAGTGGTGTAGCGTTTGTAAGGGTGGGTGGGAGGAAGAATGGATAAATGGATGGATGTTTTTTGATTGATGGATAAATAGACAGGTAGATGGATGAATTGGTAAATGAGTGTCTGTATGGATATATGGGTGGGTGGAGGGCAGCGATGAACCAGTGGTAAGGTGCTGGATCCCAAGGTCGGGGGTCCAAGCCTCATTGTCAACGGTTGTCAGTACTGTCCCCCAAGTGCACTAAATGGGTTATCAAAGGCTGGCCATGTCTCTCACTGTGTGTGGTGGAGGTTCATGAAAAAGAGCCCTTGCTGACCTTCATAAGGAGGAGGTGCACAGCTGTCAGCGTGTTTCTGCAATGCGGTGGCCTGGTGAGCCATTCGAGGTGTTCTCTGCCCTCGCCTAGAGTTGGCTGAGATGGGCACCATCCTTCCTGTGACTCTAATTAAGATTAGTCTGGTAACTGGTTTTGAAAGTGAACGAATGGATAAATGGATGGATGAGTGTATGGATGGATGGATACATGTCGCATTAGCTTAGTGTTTTTATTATATAGTTGTATGGGTGTGTGGGTGAGGGGACAGATAGCTGGAAGAATGGATGGACAGATGAATGGATGTTTCGGTAGATGAGTAGTTTTACGGATCTATGGGTGGGTGAGTGAGATAATGCAGGGAAGGATGGATGGATGGATAGATGGATGGACAAGTGTATATGTAGATTGGTATGTGAGTGATTTTATCGATATATGGGTGGGTGAGAGGAGGGATAAATAGATGGATGATTGGGCGGATGGATGGTGTAAATGAGGTTCTCCCAGTGTGTATAGTAACTCATTTCTGTCTGGATTCTTTCTGACTCTCACTCAGTGCACATTAAACCTATTATATATTTAACTGCGGATAATAACGACGCTGTCCTGGGGCGTTTCAGCTGAACATTCATACCGCACGCCGTTCTAATGATTTTTATATTCGAACACCTTCCAGAATCGGCTTTTAGTTTCATATCATGATCGCAGCAGCATGTCACAGCCCTTACCGCGAAGGCTTCAGCTTCATCAGCACCAAGTAAACTCAGGACCGGTGACAAGTCCTGGGCTTGATCATCACCATGATGCTTCGTCGAGTGAGCGCCGCGTGTATGTGTGTATCGATCGTACTGTCTTCCTCGCGACGCGGGCTGGATGCTGGGGCAGCTTAGCCACTGCCGTCCCGTCAGCGAAAGAAAGATCTTTTATTTAGCGTTTGCTCCAGTTGGCTCCTGCTCATGAATTATGCAGTCGTAAGGCCCCTGTAACAAGCTCCAGCTCAACTCTACACCTTGTGTGTGGCTTAAAATATAGATAAAAGCTGAACAGCGAGCTACAAACGCTGCGGTTTTTTTTTTCTCTCTCCTCAGGACAGAAGAAAGTCAGTGAAGGCAGAGGTTCATGGCAATTAAGAGAGACTGCAGCCCAGCAGGGCTGGATCAGGTCTCTCCGTGGTGCGCTCTGTAGGGAGCTGAATGAACACACATTGAATGAATCAAACAAAAATTCTTAACACAGGCCCGGGTGTGAGCGAGAGTGTGTGTGTGTGTGTGTGTGTGTGTGTGTGTGTGTGTGTGTGTGTGTGTGTGTGTGGTTGATCAGTGATATCATATTAGCATCAATGCATTTGTTCATTGTGAAAGACGAGCCTGAAGTTGAAGTGAACATTTTATCAAAGAGTAGAACTCCACATGTATTTACCAAGTTGATTACTCCCACCATGGTCGCTGGGAGACTGAATCCTATTTCAGCCGACTCTGAGTGAAGATAAGATACACACTAAACAGTTCACCAGTCCATTGCAGGGCCAACACACACACACACATACACACACACACAGGCATCATTTGGAATAGCCAATTAGCCTAACACGTATGTATTTGGACTGTCGGAAGAAACCTGATTACCCGGATGAAACCCATGCATTCACAGGGAGAACATGCAACGTTCACACAGAAACACCCTCGCTGGGCAGGGGGCGCAATCCCAGGACCATCTTTTATCCCCCTATTTTCTCCCTAATTTCTCCATTCATCATTCTGAACTGCTGAATCCTAATTAGGGTCGTGGGGAGGCTGGTGCCCATCTCAGCCAACTGTGGGTGAGGGCAGAGTGCACCCTGGTCAGCTCACAAGGTCATAAGGTCAGAAACATATTGATGAAGCTCCTCTTGATGAAATTCAGCAAAGTTTTTTTCACATGAACCTTCCAGCGCAGACAGAGAGAGACATGGCCGGCCTTTGAAAACCTCGTTATCTACACTGGGGGGACAGCAGTGACAACTGTTGACAGTGGGACTTGAACCCTCAACCTTAGGATTGATAATCCAGCACCATATCACTGGGCCACAACTGCGCTCTCCTTAATTCAGACGTATCCAATTCTTTCCCATCAAGTATTGCCTTCGACTACCACCAACCGAGGCATGCACACGCCCCCTCTGTGACATGTAACGCTCGCCACTCGCCTCTTTTCAAACTGCGGTACATTCGAATTCCTCTACATATTTTGGGGGCGGGTCTATCACACACAGAGGTGAAGCGCTATACGCTCCCTCCTACGAATGAACTCACAGACGTCCATGATTGGCTGTCAATCACTGTGACTGACAGGGAATTGAGCATATGCTATCCCTCCCTCCTGTGAATGCTCGGCCAGTCAGCTCCAATGGACTCCCCATCACAAAAGGCTGTGGTGTTAACCCGGATTCGAACTTGCAATCTTCGGGTTACCCGGGACCATCTTGCCGTGATGCTCCTGCTACATAGCCTGAAACGCTAATGCGTGAGCGGGGTATGAGAAATCTTACGTCATTCTTTTTCCCGCCACTGAGGCAAGAGTAAACAGCTACAAAAGTGTTGCGTCAGTTGCAGCTCATTTTAAGACACAAATATGTAGAAAACACGTCCATCTCCATCCATATGTGGTCAGACCTGTTGTCCAGGTGTTTATGGGTTTAAAGATGTGACCCGGTGAAAATGTCAGAATTCCCAGTAAAGATCAGTGCACAGCTGACTTCCTCCAACACAAAAAGACCCAACTTGATTCGGGACATTGTCTGATGGTTGGCGTTACTCCATTTACAGCATTTAGCAGAGACCAAGGGCAGCTTATTAGTACTGGGGCTTGAACCTCTGACCTTCAGATCAGTAACCCAGAGACTTGACCTCCGAGCAGCAACTGCACAGTTCTTCTACCTTGTTGAACGCTCAGATTGACTTTCTGTCTGTCATGGCGGATGTGTAACGTTCCATGGAACACCAAGAACTCACCTTCATATCCAAACTGCGCATGTGTCACCAGACCCATTAGTCACAATCCCGTGTCATAGAACATCTCACAACAACGAGCACCGAGCAATTGATCGATAAGGTTCCATATTTGCATCACAGCAGTTAATCTGGTGTTCAGCTCGGCGTGACAGCAGGCTACGAGCGAGCACATGTTTCCCAACACCTACACCAACACTATTTGCACCAGAATGAACATCTAACCAGAATAGATTCCCATCTATCCAAGAAAAGCCTAGAAAGAGCGAGCTCCTCACCCACAGCGCAGAACAACGTACTTCAGATACAAAGGTGCCAGGTCATCAAGATACTCCCAGTCCCAAAAAAAAAAAAAAAAGTAGCTAGAGTGCAGCAGTGACCTAAATAAAGTGAGTGAGTGTAGATCCTATTTCCATCCACATTGGACCTCCTGTATCTTTTTTACATAAACGGACCACATAATGAACTCTGAAGATAAATAATAAATCGCTAAGCAATGAATTTCGCACAGATCTGATGATGGTTCATTAATTTATTGATTAACCTGTGCGCCATAACAGGGCGAGTTAAACGTCAATCAGACAATATTAGTCCCTTACAAGCACATCAGAGAGAGATTTTAATTTCCTAAAGAGACCATTTGCAAGATCAAGTAATAAACTCATTCACCATGAAGATATCGAGCTGAATTTCAAAAAAAAAAAAAAAAAAAAAAACACCCCAAATGTGTTGGTTGGTTTCCAACAATGTCGTCCAATGAAGCGACGTTTTCTTAAAGGACGAGACAGAACTTGTTGAAGTTTGATCTCAATTAAAACTCTACAGCAAATTTTGTCCATTTGCAAAATCAGTCTGCATGTTCTCTCCATGCATGTGTGGGTTTTCTCTGCTGACTCTAGTTTCCTCCGACAGTCCGAAAACATGCACAGTAGGCTAAGTGGCGATTCCAAAATCTCCCGAGTTGTAATTGTGAGTGTTGGTGTAAATGGTTGTATATATGTTGGCCTTGCAGTGGTCTGGTGAGCTGTTTAGGGGAGGGGAGGGGGTTTACCTGTCTTCACAAAGAGTCGGCTGAGATGGGCGCCAGCCTCCCTGTGACTAATTAGCATGAGGCAGCTTACAATGTATGATGAATAAATCAATAGCTGTTAATTTATCGATTTAATAGGTGGTTACTTGAACACTGAGGTTGAGAATGATGACATCATCAAAACCCAAATAAACATGGAAGAGTTTGGTTTCAAACATTATCGCTTTCAGTATTTTACATGTTTGTGCTTTAATATATGAATCCTGCTGTGTATACAGCGATCCCGCACTACTTTGTGATTCAGTTTCTGCGGCTTCAGTGCATCGCGGGTTTTTCAAAAATATTCATCGAAAAATAAAAAAATAAGAAAATGAAGGAAAACTAGGGGAAAGTTAAGGAAAACGCCACAAAAAATTATTCAACAAAAAACCCCAAACAAACAAAAACAAAAAAATAACCAAACAAAACTACTTACATTTTTCTGTGAGGTGCGTATGTGTGCGCGCACGTGTCTGTATGTGTGTGTATTTATATTTTATTTATATCTTATGCATTATTTTTGAATGTTTAATTGTTATTATAAGCATTTATAGCATCGAATATGTATTTATTGATGTTCTTCTTCTTTTTATTTCGGCTGTTCCCTTCAGGGGTCGCCACAGCAAATGATCTGCCTCCATCTCTCCCTATCCTCTGCATCTTCTACTCTTACTCCAACGACCTTCATGTCCGCCTTCACCACATCCATAAATCTTCACGTATATAGATATATGTATTCGTCAGTCAGGGGGGGGGGTCAATCCTACTTTGCAGAAATCGGCGGTCACGGGGGGTTTCGGTCCCCATTAACCGCGGAAAGTGATGGATCCCTGTATATAGTTTCCAAGTGCACAGGTAATGACTGTAATCTAAACGTTTCGACACCTTCAAAACAATTCTGTCAATAAGTGGCGTGAATGGATAAAAAAAAATCTTATACCTGTCCATACATGTTAACGTGGGCCTTGATAGTGTCATCATTCCGAGACACAGTTTTCATACAACTGCGCATTAAAGCGATAAATCAGAAGCTATCAACCTGAAGCTTTGCAAACAGAAACAGTCCACGAGAGCTAAATGTCCATGGAGAGAGGAGGAGCGATTACGGGAGGGAGGGATGGTGTACACCCAATCAGCCAATGACAGGCATCCAACAGTTCATGAAGATGCATGTGACATACTCACGCCTCTCCATGGTTGGTGATGGTCGTATGTGGTGGGGAGCTGAGACTTGATGGGTGGAATTACTGTACATATGATGTTTAGTTTAGAATATTTGTTTTAAGAATAAACATTTATTTTCACACCACCATGAGGAACTTTAGCACAATGCTTCCAACAATTATTATTCATTTCTCCAGCATTGTATCTCTGAGCGAAGACAAACTGAATTTTATAACGACAATGAAAAAAAAAAATCACGGATGAAAACCAGACACACAAATGTCGCTTTGATATTTTATGATAAAGTCCAAACACCAAAATAATACCAGCTTTCAGAGTAGAGATCTTTCACTGTCAGAGCTCCAAAAGGAATTCTAGATAAATCAGCTTCTTCAAACCGGCGTGTCCATCTCTGATGTTGAAATGCGTCGCCGCTTATTTTGCATTCCACTGATTTTCACATTCCATTATGGCACTCGGGTGTCTGAGGACCTCAGTCTGCTCACGCTGAACTTCTTCACATACGGACCGACAGGAGCAGAGAACAGAACTGAGAAGTTACACTGAAGTCTTGAACTATTACTCAAGTTAAATGAAAGAATTTGCGGCCAATTTAAACATCTGCACTTTTAAAATAAAGTTAGAACATGTTTTTAACTGATGAGATTTCTATGCAAAGACCTTTAAACAGTGGTACCTTGACTTACGAATTTAATCCGTCCTGAGGATGAGCTCGTTAGCTGAAAACTTCGTTAGATGAAACAAATATTCCCATAATAAATATCAGAAAACCAATTAATCCGTTCCAACGCCCTCCCAAACTCATATAACCGTCACAAACACATATATGTCACCGAATATATTAAAGATATACATGTACAAACAATAAATAATAATAAAACAAGAATAAAGAATAAGTCAACTTCCGATCATTGACTGCAGCTGTCACATGGGCAAACATTTGTTAAGATGTCATGTGGGCAGGCATGAGGTGGTGCGTATCAGAGAAGGAGGAGGAGGAGAATTGTGTGTGTGTGTGCGTGTGTGTGTGTGTGTGTGTGTGTGTGTGTGTGTGTGTGTGTGTGTGTATGCATGAATGCCAGCAAGGAAAGGCTCCTGGTGAGCTCCCACAAGGCCAGTGCTTCTCAAATAGTGGCGCGTGGTGGGACGCCATGACCCTGGGGAATGTGCTTTTTTGCCATACTGTACTAGAATTAATGTGTAATTACGCATTCTCTACAGTAGGTGGCAGTGGCACTCTCACTGTGCTCCCATTGGTGTAGGGAAAAAGCACCGAGCATACAACATGAAGTGCAGTAAACACTATTTATAGTCATGCATGGGGTGCTGGGGGGTGGGGGGTGGGGTTGAAATTCTTTTTTATTCCTATAGTGGGCTTCACAAAAAATAATCGAGAAGCACTGCACAAGGCGTTCTTGGAGCAGGGAGGAATACGCACGGAAGAATACAAGGCTAATCGGCCAGAAAAGCCATTTCCCCAGCAGAGCTCGTAAATCAAAATTTTGCTGGTTGGATGGGGCGGATTTTTGGTGGCTCGAAGCTCGTATCATAGAAAGTCAAGGTACCACTGTATTATAACGTAAAGCTCAGTTATAAATTATACAGTAAATAACAAATTATAATAGTGACAATAAAAATACAGTCAGCGTACTACTCTAATTTTATAGCTTTAGTTTTAAATTAATTTTAAAACAACTATGTGTTCAATCTGTGAACTTATATTTATTTATTTATTTATATGATCACTGTTCAGTATGAGCTACATGACAATGCTGGGATTTGATTGGATCACTAACTTGTGCTACTCGGAAATTATTGCATGAGGTGAAGTAGTATACTGAGAATTATTCAGATTGGACCAAGTAACACCCTCTGAGCTCGAAAAATTATAGCGGACAATAGTTTTATTCATCCCTCACTCACCTGCTGAACCGCTTAATCCTATTGGGGGTCATGGAAAGGCTGCATCCTATCCCAGGCGAGTGAAGGTGTGGATACACCCTGAACAGCTTTCCAGAGCATAACAGCACCAATACACACAGACACCTGGGACTTAGAACAACCAGTTAGCATGTCTTTGGACTGTGAGAGAAAATCCGGGTACTCAGGGGGAAACCCGCACAAGCACTGGGAGGACATGTGGACTCCACATGGAAATGTCCGAGTGTGGGACTTGAACCCAGGACCTTCTCCAGGCACCAGCCTCCTCGCGACACTAATAAGAATTAAACGGTTCAGAAAATGGATGAATGAATAAAGCGCATCATTGCCAGGTGCGCCACCTACCTATAGCATGTTATGTCCGGCTAACAAAGATTTCCAAATCATTCCGAAATCAATCAGAAATAATGAGTAAAACATGAAATTAAATTATTTGCTGGTGAGGGAATATATCTGCAACTTTGTCCGTTTTTTAAGTCGACCACGCTTTTATTCTTGAGCACAGATGGGAATTTTCTCTCTAGCTTTCTCTGGAAGTAAGGGAAAGGAGAAACATGGATATAAACAGCTCCACCCCACCGAGAGAGCCGTCGGTTGGCGCAACTTTCCACCGCCGTCTTAGTCTTCGCTACTCGCTCTCAGATGCCACATACATCGGTGTAAACAGTGAGAAACTTAAACGAAGTTTGACAGATCAGGTTCGCGGTGATTTACTGTAAATTGTACAAACTAGATAGCAAAGATGGCTGGACCGGTGGACTGAAGGGCGGAGCCGAATTATCCTATATATGACATCTACGAGGAGGAGAATCGGTGCATACTACCGGGGCCCACCCCTTCATAACGAGATACACCAACTCCATCATCGAGAAGCTGTTCAGGCCATTCTGCTCCATCAGGATCAGCTCCATGTCCAGTCGTTCTGTGTCCTCAAATACTCAATGAGTCTGTGAAGAAGAAACCAGATGTGAGGGTGCACCAGGGAAGCAATAACCTTATACACATCTGTCACTCTGAGCACTGTTAGGGGCATGTACTATATAAATGTGACTGAGTAAAAAGTTAGATTCAGGGTGTGCTGTGACTAGTGTCACATGGTATGACTCAGCTCTAAGGGGGTCTGGAAACTTCAAGATGGACCTGGTTGCACATGCACCCTGGTGGCGGGTCGGGTGATTCAGAAACCTTGAGAATGGAACTTTCTTAAACTTTGGGGAGGTTATATTAAGGACCTGGTGCTGACTGGCTCCAGCCACTTCCTGTCTTGTGCAGCCTCTGCCAGTCTCTTCGGCGCACAGATCCTCTAAGGAAACTCATCGCGGCGGCTCATCTCATCCAAGGCGGATCATGGAAACTTCACCAAAGTTTTGTAGTTTGGGACTTCATCGCCAAAGTCCATCGTCCATGTTCACCCACAGCCAACGCGAGGATGTTCATCATTTACTTCTGTGTAACGCGGGATTACAAGCCTTTCCCCGCCAGTGCGCACGCCGCTTCTAAATTTACCTTGCTGCAGGTGCTTGGTGACTATGGGACCTTTTGTTTAATTTGTATTTTGTTTAGCTTTAAGCTATAAGTTTTATTTTGCCTTACTTTGTTTATATTATTAAATTGTATATAGTTTATGTCGTGGTTTGTCGTGCTTTATTGTTTCACGGGGCAATGTACTTCTACATTTTATACATAACAAAATTGGGGGCTCGTCCGATAGAATCCATTTGGCATGCGTAACACCACGGCGCATCAAAGTACAAAGTTATACCTGGGCGGAGCCTCAGTAGACAATGCTTCAACGCCTTCTAGGTAACAAGTATCTAACTACTTTAACCAGACACTTCAGCACACACACACACACACACACACACACACATACACAGAACATCGAGAGTGGTCTCGATTGGAGGCATGGACGGCCCCGTCACCTGCAGCAACACTACTTGCGCTGAATTATTAATCCCTAATATCATTATGTAGTCCCTACTTGTCATAACAATCTAGGCTGGCAGAGAGAAACTCAATCTGCTGCGGCCCACACAGACAATGCCTATTAATTATTGATACCGACTAATTGGCTACAGGGTTTATGGGGCACAGTTACTTTTGTTCTTCCCACTGCCTGCACCGATCCTTCAAGAAACAATATTATCAGAGGCCCACCTCCCCCTTGGCCCCATGTCAGTGAATTAGCAGCTGTGTTGGCCTTCTACCCTTCTCACTCCCCGACCATCTTGCACAGGATTTATCATACCTTTTTTTCTCCCAGACTTCTGCCCTCTCAATTTCCATCCCAACCTGATATTTAATGTTGGATAATTAATCTAAGACAAGGTTCTCGAACATGGCTCACTGTGTAACTAAGCTGGGTATCCAAATAGGTCTATGTCATAAATTAGCATTGAAGTGAAATGCAGAAATATTTAATTTTTTTTTTTTTTTTTTTTTTTTTTTGGTCAAAGAACAAATTCAGAAAGGTCTCAGGGTTGTCTGATTAGCTAAATAATGGATGAACCGGGAGTGTGGCGGTGACACTGGTCTTCCTTCTCCATTCTTCTAGCATATACAAGTCCAGACATAACATCTGCAAATTCAGAATACATGCATGTAAACCGAGAATAAATATTTCTGCAATGTACTGCGTATTTGTTTATCATATTTTATATACTTCCCAGTTGAAAAACAAACAAACAAACAAACAAACAAACCTGGTCTCTGTAATAGTTTCTGGATGTGTCTTTCGCCTTGATCATCATGCATCATGTCTCCAGCATTGTTGCTTCGGTTGGTCAGGTCGAGGCTCAGCAACAGTAATGCGACAAGAAAATAAATTCAGCTGACAATATGAATATCCAGATTGACCAGATTATCCTATCAATGGATTTTTTTTCTTTTTTGATGGCATGGATATAAAATTGTGGCTTAAATACAGAGTCCAGCCACTGAGTGTACCGCTAAGGTTCTGCCTATTACATGGAACATCCCACAGCGTCCTACTTGTATTACCCCCGCTCTTCTGTGCAATCAGACCATACGAGTCTTTGCTGGCCTTCCCATGTGCATTAATGAGCCTTGGGCGCCAATGACACAGTCACCAGTTCACGGGTTTGATGGTTGGTGCACCTTTGGTAGGTACCTCCCATTGCATACAGGACACACCCTCAAGCTCTCAGTTCTGGAGTCATTTAGTTATCGCAGTGTTCGTTTGTCAAAAGTTGTTTCGTATCCTTGCTCATTTTTCCTGCTTCCAATACATGAACTTCACATTCTGACAAATGCATCCCACCCCTTGGCGCATCAGTTATAGCGAGGTCCCCTCACAGCAAGAAGGTCCCGTTTCTGATTCCCAGGATTCCATGGAGTTTGCATATTATCGCCACTCTGGATTTCTCCCACAGTCCAAAAACATGCACAGTAGGCGGAGCCGATATTCCAAATTGCCCCTAGGTGTGAGTCCAAGTAGAAATGGTTGTGTGTGCATATTGGCCCCGAAATGCTCTGGCAAGCTGTTCAGGGTGTACCCCGCCCTCACCTAGAGTCAGCCGGGATAGGCGCCAGCCTCCCCGCACCCCTAATTAGGATTAAGAAGCTTTAGAAAATGAATGTTACGGCTGATCAGTAAACAGTATATGATATATAATAAGCCAGACATGTTCATGCATTATTTTATAACAGAAAAATCCAAAAATAAGCATTTAGAGTTAGAAAGTAAAGATCGATATATAACAGGGGATTAAAACCTGAAAACTACCCCCTAGCTATGCCTCTGGGGGTGAGGAGAGGCTGATGAATTGTGCAAAGCAATGGATGCTGTACAGAAAGTAATTGTAGACAGATATACTGATAATATGAGGTTTGTGTACCGGACTAATGAGATATTAAAGTAAATAAATTAATTAATGAGTCCGATCAGTTCATAAGGCCAGCGGGACATGGAAGCTGTGGTCACTTCATTGCAGAAGACCAAAGCAAATAGAATTTTTTTATCCAGTACACCCACTTTCCTCATATCAAAAGTGTCTCATCCTCATCTTCAAAGGGTTGAGATATTGACCCTTTCTCTCACCACCAAAATAAAGTATTCCACACAATGCTCTCTTCCCCTGACACGGAATTCACATGAGAGCGAAACATGACCAGCTTCACTAAGCAACACATCCAGGCGAACAGCGAGACTCCAAGATTCGGCTACTGTGAGTGTTTGGGTATGAATAGTGATTTTCCATCTTGGTGGGGACCATTGTATATGTCCGCACAGGGACCAGAACATCACCATAACAGCTTCCTGTTTGTCGCTTTTAGGGAAATGATTTAGCCAAGAATGAGCCGTTCATTCAGCTGCTCAACTGGTGAAGCCTACCACGCTTGTACGGAGGTCATGGAGCCCATCATAGCTTATACTCTGAACAGCTCACATAGACAACCCGTCCATGACAGGGCCACACATGCATGCACACACACACACACACACACACACACACACACACACACACACTACCATTAACATGTACATTCACATCCAAGGGCAATTTGAACTGTGCAGATCTTTGGATTGTTGGAGGAAACTAGAGTACCAGGAGGACACTAGTGCAAGCACAGGGAGAATATGCAAATGCCACAGAGAAATAGCCAACCTTCTTGCCCTGAGGCAGACATGCAAACCACTACTCCTCCATCCTGACCCAGCGCATTCATTCATTCATTTTTCTGAACCACTTAATCCTAATTAGGGAGGTTGGTGCCCATCTCATTCCAATCTGGGTAAGGACAGAGTACACCCTAGATGGCTCACCAGGCCATCACGAAGCAGAAACACACTGATGGCTGTGCAGCCCCTCTTTACCAAAGTCAGCAGTGGTTCTTTTACATGAACCTCGCACCATAGACAGTGAGACACACGGCCGGCCTTTGATAACCCGGTTAGCTGTACTGGGAGTGTACAGTGAAAGTCCGTTGAGGGTGGGGCTTGAACCCCCAACCTTGAGATCAGTGAACCAGCACTTTACCACCAGGCCTCCACTGCGTGACCCGTAGCATGAGTTAGCATGAATTAGCATATTAATAATTCTGCCGGTAGAAGATCCTCATGAGGACAATTTTTACGACAAGGTTTTACAGCCAAACCCGAAAGAGTTCGCCACTTGTGTAATATGGACCTGTTGTGCTCGGACAACCTTCACTTAAACGACTGCATTATTGACCGCCCCTGTGTTCGGAATGTCATTCATTTTGCATGACTCCTCAGTTGACATGACACCATTATTTACTCACTGCCCTGACAGCGATGACAGATTAAGTCACAGTTAAGAGCGAGTGTCTGACAGATGTGCGCATGTAGTCAACACAGATCAGAACATGCTCGCCGAGCTCCACCGCAGTGTCAGATCCAGATAAAGTACCAGCTGTGGACAAAATCAGTGACTGAAAGAATACATCAGTGTGTTTTTTTCTCTTCTCGATTACTCTTCAGTAAAGCCTCCATTAAACACGTTGCTTATGTCCCACTATAAAATTCGGTAACGTATGAGGAACGTGATGGGTGTGTCATACAGAGATCGTGTTGTCAGTTTCTTATGTGGCGGCGCGGTGGTGTAGTGGCTAGCGCATCCACCTCGCAGCAAGGTCCTGCGTTCGATTCCCAGCTCGGGTGTTCCTGTGTGGCGTTTGCATGATCGCCCCGTGTTTGTGTGGGTTTCCTCAGGGTTCTCCAGTTTCCTTCCACCGTCCGAAAACATGCACAGTGGGTTAAATGGCTGTGATAAATCGCCCACAGGTGTGAGTGTGAGTGGTTGTGTGAGTGTTAGCCATGCAATGGCCTAGCGAGTTGTCCAGGGTGTACCCCACCATTGGCTGAGATGGGCACCAGCCTGCCTGCAACCCTAATTAGGATTAAGCGTCTCACAAAGTGAATGAATGAACAATATCCCCTTGCATGTTTATGGACAGTAGGAGGAAACCAGAGGACGTCGTTGTAGATAGAACCAGAAATCCTGGCGTTCTGAAACAACAATAGTACCCACTGTGCCACTGTCATCCTTTGGAGTTTTGTACAAAGTCACCATGTCCTCAGGGGTTTTCCATAAAACATGCCAGTGGATTGGTTAGTCTAGGTGTGACTGTATGTGTATGCGAGTGTGCTGCCCTGCCGTGGACTACAGATATAAACCAAGGTGTATTTTAGGATCAACAAATTGCCCCGGTGCAACTACCTGTGTAAAAATTAATCGATTTAAAACTCGTTCATTCATTTTCTGAACCACTTAATACCAATTAGGGTCACAGGGAGGCTGGTGCCCATCTCAGCTGACTATGGGTGTGGACAGAGTACACCCTGGACAGCTTGCCGGGCTATCGCAGGGCAGAAACACACTGATGGCGATGCAGCTCCTCTTTACAAAATTCAACAATGGTTCTTTTACATGAACTTCCACCAAAGACAGTGAGAGACATGGTCGACCTTCAGTCACCCAGTTAATTGCACGGGGGGTGCAGCGACCTGTTGACAATGGGGCTTGAACCGCCAAACTTGGGATCAGTGATCCTGCACCTCACCCCCAGGCCACCACAACCCCCAGTTTAAAAGTTAATTTTATATTAATTTGCTTAACTTTTAAAGATGATGTAAGCTTTTCCAGAACATCTTGTCTGAACACAATCGGTGTCAAATAGGACGGATAATGCATGCAGAGCAACGTCATTCAGGGTAATTAGATCATTTTACAGCCTTTCACAGCAGATTGCCACCTCGCCAGTTTTTTTGTTTGCTTGCTGCCGTTCTTGGTTCCAGTTCTTCACCGATCTGAGACTGACTGTGTAAACACAGAGGGAAAATGGGTGTGACTTCTTCCGGGAGTGACTTGTTTCCACCATCTTGTAAAAGGAGCTTTTTTTTTTTAAGCTTGTTTCACGACCTTGAATTTTGACTAGTTGGAAACTTTTTCATCTTAGCAGTCAGCTAGTCGATCAGTCGTTATTCAACAAAAGACACAAAGAGCAGTTGTCCCGGAGTGTGTGCTTGGAAAAGTCAGTAATGCTAGTCTGCATCTGTGTAGCATATTACTCACTGATGCTAGCATGACTGCTAATGCTAGCTGTTGGCAGGAGGTGTTTCATCTTCATATGGTTGAGCAATAGCAGACACTTCACTGTGAAGTTTGTGTCATCTTTAGTGAAGTATTTTCATATACAGTAGTACCTTGATTTATGAAATCAATTCGTTCCGAGGGCAAGTTCATAAGTCAAAATGGCAGGCATGAGGTGACGTGTAACAGAGGAGGAGGAGAATTTTGTGCATGTGCACGCTATGAATGCCAGCGAGGAAAGGCTCGTGGCGATCTCCCACAAGGCCAGTGCTTCTCAAATAGTGGGGCGCGTCCTCCTTGGGGGGCATGGTGTGATGCCAGGTGGGCGCATATGACCCTGGGGAACATGCTTTTTGTCATACTGTACTAGAATTAAGTGTAATTGCGCATCCTCTACAGTAGGTGGAAGCAGCACTCTCATTGTGTTCCCTATAGTGTACGGAAAAAGCACCAAGCAAACGATATGAATTGCAGTAAACACTATTTATAGTCGTGTGCAGCACGCTGGGGGGGGGGGGGGTAATCTTCCTATAGGGGGCGTCACAGAAAATAATTGAGATGCACTGCACAAGGCATTCTCAGAGCACGGAGGAATACGTGTGAAAGAATATGAGGCTAATCGGTCCGGAAAAGCCATTTCCCCAGCAGAGCTTGTAAATCACCATTTTGGTGGATCGAAGCTCGTATCATGGAAAATTCATTATAAAAGACACTCGTAAGTCAAGATACCGCTGTAGTGGCTTAGCGAGTGAAATCTCTACTTTTGGAAATCTGCACTCATGCAAACCCCGTAATAAAACGTACAACTGAATGAGGAATACTATGACCATGGAGCTTGGTGTATAAAGTAATAATGAGGTGATATAACCTACCTGTTAGTGGGGATTAATGATTTAAATCAGCCAATAATAACTTTGCATGTTCTGGTTCTGTGTGGCTGCATCATTCCTACTGTCCTGATTCTTCTAGTCCTGTCCTGTCCTGTCCCACCGTGTTAGCCTTTTGCCCTCCCCCAGCCGACAAAACAAACCTCTAAATTATGTGCAGATTCTACCCCTTGCTTCCCCAGTGGAATAACCATGTGACAAAAAAGCACCCCTATCCCTACTAATCTGCTTTTTAGTGGACTCCTATGAATTCTCATTTCCATAATCAAGTCGACAGGTGTGGAGAGGGTGAAAAAAAGCACGGTCGAATGAACAGAAGTGGAAAGGTGGAAAGAGTCGGTGTGGGAGCGGGATTGATGGGAGTATGGGGGTGTGGGGGGGTAGGGCTACTATGGTGAAGAATCGTAAGCTTTGGGTATGGTGCTCTGATTGGAGCCGACAGTCCCACCTGCCACTATCCCCAATCCATCAGTAATAACCACACTGACCCTTACTGGTCATATTTTAAAAGGCGGATCCAAAGCTGACTCTCGTCTGCATATGCATGTTCCATAGGTCAGGACCTGAGCCGTAGCTCACATTAGCAGTCACATACTAACGCGTCAGACCATCGCCTTTACACCCCTGGTGCACTACCTGAAGCCCCATGTCTATTTACTATATGCCCTGTAATCATGTGCAGGGGATGGAAAATGGGTGTGAAGGTCAAAGAGTTCCTCTTCTCTCATTTTCCTGCGTGGATTCTGTACTGATTCAGTATCAATACAGACACTATTGTGAGATCTTTTTAAATTTAACTGTTAATGTTAGTGTTTCTTGATCGACCAATGGGTTTCCTGATTAATATATTTTATCTACTGCTGACAGTAAACCCCCCTCAAAAAATGTGAATTTCTGCTAAAATTCATTCATTAATTTTCTGAACCGCTTAATCCTAATTTGGGTCACAGGGAGGCTGGCGCCATTCTCAGTCGACTCTGGGCGAAGGCAGAGTGCACCCTGGACAGCTGATGGGTGAAAACACGCTGATGGCTATGCAGCTCCACTTGACAAAAGTCAGCAATGGTTCTTTTACATGAACCTCCATCCATAGACAGTGAGAGACACAGCAGGCCTCTGATAACCGAGTTAGTGCACTGAGGGGACAGTGAAAATTCATTGATAATGGGGCTTGAACTCCCAACCTTGAGATGTGTGATCCAGCACCTTTACCACCTGGCCACCACTGCCGATTTCTGCTAAAATCCTCCCCGAATTTTAAAGCAAGGCGGTTACATTGTCCTCCTGCCCAAATTGTGCTCCATGAAGACATATTCATCAAGGGATTGGTTGCTTTGGATGGATTGGTGATTTAGAAGTGGCCTGCACTCCATTCTACACCTTTCAGATGAATTCAGATACCGACTGGAAAAAATCCACGTAGCCACAGATTTGTAGGTACGACCTGCTGGATGTTTGTGAATTTTCAACCATTGTTTTACTGTAGATGGTGAGAAATTATGTGTGGCTCAGAGAAAAAGTCAATACGATATAACTGATCCCTTTGGAGTCGGACTCCTCGCGAGGTCTCTTTCTTTCAGTATGTTGTCCCAAGAAGGTTTTAAAGTTTTGTTTCCCAACCCCTCTCATGTCACCATGTACTGTGGTACCTTGATGTAACACCAGCTTGATATAGCTGTGCTAGATTTTATACTAGGTTCTAGAGGAGTAAAATGAATTGTGGAGATTTGAATTTGAACAGCCGGCAGATTTATTACAATTAACAATACTACAAGAAACAGTGCAAACAATGTTGTAGAACTTTCTTTACAAATTAAAAATAAAATAAAATAAGCTTAAATCTCTAAGGTTTGATTCATGTGAACCCGGGAGTCTTTTCCAGGATTGTGATCCGTTTGGGATAAAGGTGTTTTTATCTGTTCTTATCTGGGATCCTGTGATTTGAAGTGGTTGGGTCTGTAGATCTACTCTCGCATCCAGAGAACAGTTGGCCACACTGCTTCTGGATCCACCAAGAGTTCTCACTGGATTTGGCTCGCCATCCGTGTCGAAACCAGCTTCCAGATCAAATCCAGATCCACTAAAAACCAGTCTGCACATGCAGTACAGACACAATGAATAAAATATTTAACAACAATAATTCCTAAATAAAATGACAAAAGTGCATGAAAGGCACTGAATGGAATGTAATACAAAACAACACAGCTTATCTGCACTACTTTAGTGCATTAGCAAAAGTGCTTCAACAAAACATTTAGAAAAATAAAATGTAAGGTTCATTTTGTGCACAGCACAATCTCTGTTATGTACTTCGACTGGTCTTAGCCTTTTAAAGACAAAAATAGTGCACACAGCTTTAAAAGTCACCACGTGTAAAGTTAGCATAGGTTCTTAAACTAGCTTCATATTGTAATGACTCACCGGAGTTTCCAAGAAAACAAACTCTCTCCACCCGGTTCGATTGAGAGAGAACAAAACACATACAAGGCTCTGAAAAGCACACAAACTTAGTTAAACTTGTTAAAAGTTCACTTAATCACATTTTTGATCGTTGACTCACTCGTGTCGCTTTTCGAGGGCTCTGTATGCGTCCTGCTCTTTACGCTCTCCTACACGCTCTGCTGGTCGCATGCAGCACGTGCCTATGACGCGCTCAAGGGGACTAGGAAACTAGTGCTTTCAGGGAGTGTTGGAAACTAGGGATTTTTCCAATAAAATTAGTAACCATGTGTTTACCTGTGTTACACCCTCCCCCCTTGAATAAGCATGAGTCCCGTCATGTACTTAAATGTTTGTTTAAACATCATAGATCTGATGGTTTTCATAGCTACTAAGTGACTCTAGGGCTTGGTTAAAGTTATCCAAGAACCGTTGTGCAAAAGATATCAGCGGTTGACCCAATTGAGGGTAATGAAACCGTCCTGGGGCTCGCTTTAATCTTTCAGATTTTCTCACATTGGGAGTTTCATTTGTTGTTTCAATTGTCTGTTCTGTTTGTTGGTCAATCACATCACCATTTTGCTCTGTGTCCACAATATTAACGTCTGGTCCTCCTTGTATTTGGTTTTCATCATCTCCTCCTTCCATGACATCTGAATGTGATTCCTCTTTGAGTAGTTCGGCCTCATTCTGATTTTCCTGTTCATTGTCCATCTCGTCTGTGTCTGTCTCAAATGAAACTGTTGGGTGCAAGGAGGTATCCTTATTGAGTGAGAGTGGTTCATTTGAAATATCCGAGTTTGTTGTCTGGTTTCGTACATTTGATTGGTCTTGATTATTGTCATAAATCTTAATGAATGTCTCTGTTTCGATTGAAGGTTGTCCTGGCATGGGTTCATACTCCTCCTCTGATTCTGACAGATCTGTGTCCTGTGGTTCGGAAGGACTTTGTCGAGTTTTGCGTCTACGTGGAGGTTTTGGTCTTGTCTCAACTTCATCCTCAATGTCTGAGAGGTCACCACACGCAAGTAAAAGGTCTCGGTGAAGAGTTCTACTTGGACCATCACCTCTCTCTGGTCGAACCACATACACAGGAACATTTTCCATTTTCTTGACAACACGGTACACCATGCGTTCCCATTTGTCGGCAAGTTTATGTTTATTGCGCAAACGGACATTTTTGACTAAAACTCTATCTCCTGCTTCAAGAGTGGATTCTCTGACTTTCTTATCAAATCTGCTCTTATTGCGCTCTGCAACTTTTTGGAGTTTTCAAGGGCAATTTGGTAACTTTCTTCGAAGTTTAGCCTTTAGACTGCGCACATACTGAGAATGGGATGCAGGTGAGTTCCTGTAACGGGCAACCCAAAGGCAAGGTCAACTGGTAGCTTAGGCTTACGGCCAAACATCAACTCATAAGGACTAAACCCAGTAACCTCACTCTTTGAACAGTTGTAGGCGTGTGTGAGAGGCTTGACAAAATCACGCCAATGAACTTTTGGCCATCCTTCAGAGTACCTAACATACTAAGGAGGGTGCGATTGAATCGCTCTACAGGGTTACCCCTCGGGTGATAAGGACTGGTTCTCACTTTTTGATACCCGTAATAGCACACAGTTCCTTAATCACATGTGACTCAAAATCCCTCCCTGGTCACTATGGAGGCGTTCGGGAACCCGTAGTGAACCAAAAAGTTTTCCCAGAGATTTTTAGCCACAGTGGTTGCCTTTTGATCACGAGTGGGCAAGGCCACCGCATATTTCGTAAAATGATCTGTGATGACTAAAACGCCCTTGGTACTCTTACTATCGGGCTCAATCGAAAGAAAGTCCATGCAGACCAATTCCATTGGTCGCGTGGTTTTAATATTAACTAAAGGCGCGGCCTTTTCAGGCAAGGACTTTCTTGAACACAACGACCACAGTTCTTTATTTTGGTCTCAATGTCATGACCCATCTTAGGCCAATAAAATCTTGCTCTCACTAGTTCATGAGTCCTCTCCCACCCCATATGACCCATGTCATCGTGGAGTAACTTTAGAACAGTGGGTCTAAGTGAGACAGGGAGTACAAGCTGGTAAGTTGTATCTGGGTCACATTGTCGTCTCCTGAACAAAGGTCATTCCTCATTTCAAGACGTTTCCATTCTCGGAGCATCAGTTTTATTTCAAATGTTTCTCTGTTGTTATGTGGAACATCTGCTCCAGCTTCAAGTAACTGAATGACATGATTGATGCTCGGGTCAGATCTTTGTTGTTCTTTAAGCTCATGAGCAGAAAACAAGGGAACAGTTACTTGACCAGATGTTTCAGCATCACTGTATACATCAGGAATTGCATCAGCATTCATAGCCAAGGACTCAACAAGAATGACATGAGGTGAATCTTTGGTTTTCTCATTGAGAAAATGCTTGTGACATACTGCTGCAATAGTATCAGGACATAAATCACTACATCGAGGAGGGATCCGAGAAGACGTGAGGTGAGTTGTTGTATTCGGTTCTCCTCTTCTAATGTCACATAATCCGCAGCTAGTGTTTGGTGGGGCCTTCGTGATAGGCCATCTGCGTCCTGGTTAGCCTTTCCAGCTCTGTATTTGATTTGGAAATTGAAGGTGGATAGCGCTGCTAACCAGCGATAGCTAGCTGCATCAAGCTTTGCAGTGGTCAGAATGTATGTAAGCGGATTATTATCCGTTACAACTGTGAATTCATTACCATAAAGGTAATCATGAAACTTTTCTACAATGGACCATTTCAGAGCTAGAAATTCTAGCTTATGAGCTGGATATCTGGTTTCGCTTGGTGTCAGCCCCTACTGGCATAGGCTATGACGCGCATTTTACCACCTTGCTCTTGATAAAGAGCGGCACCTAGGCCTGTAGAGCTGGCATCGGTATGCAGAACATATTGGAGCTTTGGATCTGCAAAGCCCAATACAGGAGAGGATGTTAATTTCTCCTTAATGCATTCAAAGGCTGACTGACAGACAGATGTCCACCTCTCTGCAAAAGGTTCTCGAGGGTTGAAATACTTAGAAGTGTCGGTTCGTTTCTGGACTTTTCTATAAGGTGGGTAGCCACATGTAAGGTCGTTTAAGGGCCGAACTATCTTTGAATAATCTTTAACAAATCGGCGATAGTAGCCGGTGAACCCTAAAAACGACTTGAGTTGCTTCAAGTTTTGTGGCACTGGCCAGGTCTTAATGGCTGCTACTTTTTCAGGATCTGTTTCTACGCCATTTCTTGAAACAATATGGCCTAAATATTTAACCGATGTCTGAAAAAGCGACATTTCTGGGGGACAACTTTAAGCCATATTCACGAAGACGGTCCAAAACATGCTTTAGCCTCTGTTCGTGTTGCTCTAGGAGTCTGAGAAAACAATCAAATCGTCTAGGAAGACGAGCACCTCCTTAAGATTAATGTCTCCCATGCACCTCTCCATTAACCTCTGAAAGGTGCTGGGAGCATTTGTGATTCCCTGAGGCATTCGATTGAACTCATAAAACCCTAGGGGGCATACAAACGCTGTTTTGGCCTTATCTTCCTCATCCATCTCTATCTGGTAGTAGCCCGACTTTAAGTCCATGACAGAGAACCAGTTTGACCCAGATAGAGCGGAGAAGGTCTCTTCAAGATTTGGTAACGCGTAAGCGTCTTTAACCGTTTGTACGTTAACCTTACGGTAGTCCACACAGAGACGTACCTCACCCGTCTTTTTCTTAACTACAACGATGGGGGACGAGAAAGGGGATTCTGATGGTCTTATTACCCCGGCATCGAAGTATTTTGAGGTGTTTCCTAACAGCTTCGTAGTCATTTGGGTGAATAGGCCTCGATCTCTGTTTTATGGGTGTTTCGTCTTTAAGCTTGATTTTATGCTTAACTCTAGTGGCATGGCCAAAGTCAAGATCGTGGCATGCGAAGACATCACTGTAAGCACTCAGACTCTGTGTGATGCGACTTTTCCACTCCTCAGGCAGAGGTGAATTTTCAAAATCAAAAGTCAACTGGTCCTTCGGTGATGAGGAGTCTGCAGACAAGCGGCAACAACCTGCTGAGTTGGTATTGGACAGGTTTTGAGTTTCCAAAACTTGGTCTGCAACATGCAGTTCAGCAAGGACACAGTTGCCAGGAAGCATAATGTCATGATCGGTTTCATTTCTTATCCAAACAGGGTGCTTGTAAGGACTTTGACTTGGCACTGTGATAAGACAGCAGTCAACAAAGATTCCACCTGGAAGGGCTGAGGACATTGGCTGCTCTACTACTGCCCATTTGTCTGTGAGTGGTAAACTTAAGTGGGCACAGCTTTCAAGACAGACCTTCTCGTGAGCTGGAATAACATAAGGTGTGTTGCCCCTCAGTGTCATTAGCCCAAGCTTCCCTGTGCTCTTTGTTTCGTATCTGTGCTCGAGGATTTTTAAAATCTGACTATAGCCATAGACAGCTGGTAGAATGGGAGTGTCTCGACAATGTTCCTCATATAAAACATCGAGGGCATTTGTACCAATTAACACTGGCAAGTCTGTGCTGGAGCGCAAATCAGGTACTATTAGAGCTAATGTAGAAATTTGAGGCTCAGACTCAACAAACTCTTTTGGAAAACCAACTGGAACTTCTACATAGCCTAGATAAGGTACCGCCTGACCGTTTGCACCCTCAACATCTAGGTCACTGATCGGCTGGATTGGAAAGTCAACCAGGTGTCTCTGGTAAAAGGAGTGTGAAATAGTCGTAACTTGCGACCCTGAATCTAATAGAGAATTGCAGCTAACGCCAGCTATGTTTATATTAGCAGTGCACTTCTTACCTATTAAGCCCTTGGGAAAGCTAGAATGGTGTTTACTCGTTAGCGTACAACTCTGTTTTGGCTGGGGTTTCTGAGTGGGACTTGCGTCGCTACTAGTACCAGTTTGTCCTCAACTGAAACAGGAACTAGTTTAAATTCAGTGTTTCTTTGGTTCTCCCAAGCCTTTTGTTTTGACCTAAGCTCTTTGCGCTTAGCTTCAACAGCTTTGGGGTTTGGGTCACTGTCACAAGAGGGGACTATATGGCCATCCTCGCCACAGTTAAAGCAGAACCATGGGCGAGGCTTTTGTTACCTTTTCCAAAGCTTTCACTTTTCGGCGGTGAGTTCTGTGTTTGTGTCCCTTTCCTCTGTTGTTTCTTTGCAACTTTGGGGGACTTTGTCTGAGGTTTCTTTTCAACTGTCTTTTCCATGTACGCTTTTAAGTAAGTTAACTGTTTTTGCAGTTGAGCAATTTGTTTCTGCAGTTTCTTGGTAGACGTTTTACTAGAATTGTCTGCAGCAGCAGCTTGAAACTCAGTGTCTGCATAAACATTTAAAGGGTTGGACAGTACCTTTACTTTTGAAAGTCCTAAGTGCTGCTTCATGCGAGTGGACTTAGCTGCTTGTTTATCCTCCTCTGTTCGCAGCAACAAAAGAAGTTCAGAAAAGGTAGGTGGACTGGATTTCTTTTGTTCTAGATGGAGGCTGGCAATTAGGTTATCATCCCAGCACCCCCTACAGAACTGTTTTAAAAGCTGTCGATCAAAATCACTGACTGTAACGCCTCCCCCTTTAGCAACTTTGCTTAATGTAGTCTGGAGCCGGTGCAAGTATGTTGAAGGTTTTTCTCCGGCATTTTGGTTTGTGCTCAAAAATTTCACAAACAGCTCATCAGTATCATCTACATCCCCGTATGCAGAGTCGAGCAAGCTCAAAAAGTCTTTTGGGCTGGACAAGGGGCCCAAATGTTTGACAATATTGGCGGCTGGTGGTAAGAGACTTTCAATAATTTTTCTTACTACCTGTCTTTCAGAAACAGAAGAGTCGGCAAGATAAAACTCAACATGACTGCGCCAAGTGTCATAATCTACTTCCGTATTAGGGCACGGAAATTTTCCGAGAAACGACCTGAACTTGGAAGAGTTCAGATAAGTTTGGGACGTGTCAGCACTTCTGACAATGTGCTCGACAATCACCCTCTGGACTTCAGGGGTGCTCAAGTGTTCGGGATTTAAATTAGGAGTTGGTCTGCTGTTGATTGGAGAACTGGGAATATCAGAGTTTGAGGTAGTTGTGAGAGTTTCCCTATTTGTTTGTGTCACAACAGAATCACCTGTTAAACTTTCAGTTACTGGAGTAGCGTCAGTGGAAGCTATACCTTCACTTTCAGCAGCAGAGGCCTGAAGTTTGTTAAGTTCACCAAGCAACAATTTCTCATAATCTATTCCGCTTGCTTTGGCAATTCCCTTTAAATCAAAGAGAAAAGACTTGGTCAGATCAGCTGTTAACTTATCACTATAAAGTGGGGATAAGAGCTGAATTTTGTGAACAACCTTTGGGTCAGATGTTGCTCTTTGACATGGTAGTTCAGCCTGAATTGACTCAATAGCAGTGCCATACTCAAACTCAACTACGGCTGTATTTTCAAAGTCAGGGTCAGAAGCAGTAAGTTTCACTGTTCGTGTAATAGAACCATACTTTTCTAAAAACTTAATAACTTCATCAGTCTCAGTACCAGAAAAACCACTAATTAATACAGCATTTGGTACTTTGATACCTTCACGCTCAATGATATCCATATTTCTTTTGTGGGAAAAGTTGTACAAAAACTGTCATAAAACTGCCAAACTGTATGCCAAATTATTAATTTAGAGGCAAAATGTAGCCAAAACTCCTCCTGGCTGGCTCGCCACTTTGATGTAACACCAGCTTGATATAGCTGTGCTAGATTTTATACTAGGTTCTAGAGGAGTAAAATGAATTGTGGAGATTTGAATTTGAACAGCCGGCAGATTTATTACAATTAACAATACTACAAGAAACAGTGCAAACAATGTTGTAGAACTTTCTTTACAAATTAAAAATAAAATAAAATAAGCTTAAATCTCTAAGGTTTGATTCATGTGAACCCGGGAGTCTTTTCCAGGATTGTGATCCGTTTGGGATAAAGGTGTTTTTATCTGTTCTTATCTGGGATCCTGTGATTTGAAGTGGTTGGGTCTGTAGATCTACTCTCGCATCCAGAGAACAGTTGGCCACACTGCTTCTGGATCCACCAAGAGTTCTCACTGGATTTGGCTCGCCATCCGTGTCCGAAACCAGCTTCCAGATCAAATCCAGATCCACTAAAAAACCAGTCTGCACATGCAGTACAGACACAATGAATAAAATATTTAACAACAATAATTCCTAAATAAAATGACAAAAGTGCATGAAAGGCACTGAATGGAATGTAATACAAAACAACACAGCTTATCTGCACTACTTTAGTGCATTAGCAAAAGTGCTTCAACAAAACATTTAGAAAAATAAAATGTAAGGTTCATTTTGTGCACAGCACAATCTCTGTTATGTACTTCGACTGGTCTTAGCCTTTTAAAGACAAAAATAGTGCACACAGCTTTAAAAGTCACCACGTGTAAAGTTAGCATAGGTTCTTAAACTAGCTTCATATTGTAATGACTCACCGGAGTTTCCAAGAAAACAAACTCTCTCCACCCGGTTCGATTGAGAGAGAACAAAACACATACAAGGCTCTGAAAAGCACACAAACTTAGTTAAACTTGTTAAAAGTTCACTTAATCACATTTTTGATCGTTGACTCACTCGTGTCGCTTTTCGAGGGCTCTGTATGCGTCCTGCTCTTTACGCTCTCCTACACGCTCTGCTGGTCGCATGCAGCACGTGCCTATGACGCGCTCAAGGGGACTAGGAAACTAGTGCTTTCAGGGAGTGTAACCATAACCATAGTAACCATGTGTTTACCTGTGTTACATTGACTTACGAGTGTCTTTTATAACGAATTTTCCATGATACAAGCTTCAATCCACCAAAAATTCGCTCCATCCAACCAGCAAAATTTTGATTTACGAGCTCTGCTGGGGAAATGGCTTTTCCGGGCCGATTAGTCTCGTATTCTTCCACATGTATTCCTCTGTGGTCCGAGAACGCCTTGTGCAGTAGTTCTCAATTATTTTCTGTGATACCCCCTATAGGAAGAAAATAAAAACATCCCCCCCATGCCCTGCGCAAGACTATAAATAGTGTTTACTGGACTTCATATTGTTTGCTTGGTGCTTTTTCCCTACAGCATAGGGAACACAGTGAGAGCACCACTGCCACCTACTGTAGAGGATGTGCAATTACACTTAATTCTAGTACAGTATGGCAAAAAAGCATGTTCCCCAGGGTCATATGCACCCCCCCCCTTATGCGCCCTTGGGGGCACGCCCCACTATTTGAGAAGCACTGGTTTTGTGGGAGTGCACAATGAGCCTTTTCTCACTGGCATTCATAGCATGCACATGCACAAAATTTTCCTCCTCCTCCTCCTCCTCTTCTGTTATGCACCACATCATGTCTGCCCATGTGGCATCTTTGCACCCATGTGAAATCTTTGCTGCAGTCGATGATCGGAAGGATTAGTTGGCATGGTCTATTCTTGTTCTATTATTATATATTATTAATTATTATTAATGTAAATGTACATGTATTAGTATCATTATTATCATCATCATCATCATCATCATCATCATTATTATTATTATTATTATGAAATATGTATTGTTTTTTCATGTTTATTTTTAATATATTAGGTGAAATATACGTGTTTGGTGCAGGTTATATGAGTTTGGGAGGGGATGGGAATGGATTAATTGGTTTTCTATTACAGTATTTCCAATGGGAATTTTTGTTTTATCTTACGAACATTTTGACTTAAGAGCTCGTCCTCGGAATGGATTAATTTAATAAGTCATGGTACCACTAGGGGGCAGTGGTGGTCTAGTGGTATAAGGCGCCGGATCGCTGATCCAAAGGTTGGGGGTTCGAGTCCCACTCTCCACAAGGTTGTCACTGCCCCCCCCCACCCCCCACCCCCCGAGTGCAGCTAACTGGGTTATCAAAGGCCGGCAATGTCTCTCACTGTCTATGGTGTGAGGTTCATGTAAAAGAACCATTGCTGACTTTCGACAAGAGTAGGCTGCAATGCCGTCAGCGTGTTTCCGCCCTGCGATGGCCTGGCGAGCTGTCCAGGGTGTACTCTGCCCTCGCCCTGAGTTGGCTGGAATGGGCACCAGCCTCCCCGTGACCATAATTAGGATGAAGCGGTTACAGAAAATGATGGTACCACTGTATATTTTAACTTAAAATATTAATTGACATGAATTTGAGGTAAAGGATTTCTTCAACCAATCAGCAGACCTTTTCATTTGTGCCCAGTTGGACACACCTAATGGTCAAGTTATTAATCACCACTGTGTTGGTCAACAGGAATCTTAGTGATGAATTCGGGTTTGGTGATGATGACAGCATGGGAGAGAAAAACCCAAAACCAAACAACCAGAATGAAGTCACTACTACTGGGTGCACAAGTCCATCAAAGTCCAACTCTGTGATAAACATCAGTGAGAGACCAGAGCTACAAAAGATTCTATTTGTTAAGCCGCTGGTTCATTTCCAGGTTCATGGTGTGTGTCATGGCGGAAGGTTGGATGTCAGCATGACCTTCTCCTCAGGACATTTGAAATGCATCTTGGAGCATTACTATCCCACCATGTTCTTCAGGAAACTCAAAGGAACTATATGCCTTTCCCAGAGGGACACATTAACAAGCCCATCTAGTTAAATTGAGCTTCTGCATTACCTAATGTACTCGCCAACTCCAGCGGTAGGAGACAACACATCCATAATTGATCACATGTACTTTTTTACTTTTTTATTTATTTATTTATTTTTACATCTCAGGCATCCAAGGCTAAAAGAGAGAGCAGCTTTGTTATGAACAAGCTAAAGCTAAAGAGAAGGGCTCAGCTTACCTAGTTTTTTTTTTTCTGATTCGCTTTTTCCAAAAAAAAAACCAACCACCCCAAGATTTCCATAAATCGATCTGTGAGGTCGAGGACTGGATACCGGAGCAGTGGGAACGGCTGTTTGCTTCATCTCCACCACAGTTATGGCAAGTTTGCATTTCACACAAGCCACTGGAGATCTCTTTAAGTTCCTCTTTCGTACATTAGCTCCTACAGTAGCACTCTCGTCTTCGGTTGTAGCGACGCTGTCTCACGTTACGTTGGAAGGGTGGTCATGTTTAATGTCTTATTTATTATTTCCTTCCTAACTTGGCCCTGGCCAATTCCCACCCATCAGTCAGTTCTTCCATCATGCTACACCACAACTGCCAGCCGAGAAAGGTGAAAGCGGTCACATTCTCCGTCTGAGACATGGGACACATGTCAACAACAACTTTTAGAACTGCTTCTCGTGCTGCATCACAAGGTTGCATAACACAATACTCGGATGAATACCTGAGAATTCTTAGATGCTCGGGATTGGTTATAGTCACTGTGATTGACAGAGATGAGAAAATATGCCCCTCCTCTCAGACAGAGTCATGAATATCAACGTATTATCACAAGCACGTTATTGCAACGCCTATCAGCATATCAAACATTCACTCAAAAGCTCTGGTTGCCACCTTCTGCCCTACAAAGTCCCTGCAGACTATATACCGTCAAAAATATAGAGCTTTACGTTTCTCAGCATTCGCTGGTGGTGTTCCTGAATTAATTATGTTGGTGCAGATGATTGATATGTTAATATGCCTCATATGCTTGCGTAAAAAGGGTGACATTCATCATATGGAAGGTCCTGCATCCAGATGTTTATTTTGTGAGACTGGCTTGTTTGAAGAGTTGAGTATATATATATACAGTGTGCATCCCAATATGACTTCACTTAAAGTTTTGGGAAACTTGACAGTCATACTAGTACCAGCATGTTGGACATCCCATTCAAGGTTTTGACCCCTCCTTCTCTCATAATGAATGCCAATCCCTTTTTGGCAGGTTTTTGGATCATATCTGCATTGATTTGTATTTTCTATTTAAAAATAAACATGTTTTGGTGTAGTATGATGTTGCATTAGTGTATCACACCTGTCTGGATAGATCCTGACCTTCGGTTACTGTGTGTACATGTGTGGTTTATCCAGGTTCTCTGGTCTTCTCGCATCCCAAAAATGTTGTGGTCTTGTATAAAGTGGGTGGGTTGACTATGAGCACTTTCCCATTTGTGTGTGTGTGTGTGTGTGTGTGTGTGTGTGTGTGTGTGTGTGTGTGTGTGTGTGTGTGTGTGTGTGTGTGTGTGTGAACACATGGTGCACTGAAATGGGCTGGTGTCCGATACATGCATTCCCACCTAACATCCAGTGTTCCCAAGCCCCACTGTAACCCTGTCACATGGCAAAGTGGCTACTGAAAAGGAATGAATGAATAAAAATATGAATGAATGAAAGCAGTATTCAGAGAAGCAAGTTAACATTTGGCAGAAGCTAAGCCACATCAGTGAAGCATGGTGGTGGCAGAACCATGTTGTGGGGGGTGCTTTTCACTAGCAAGGCGTGGCAGAAGTCACCAGGGCTGACCTCCGTTTCAAGTTTTTAGCTGACACTGTCCACATACTTTACATTGGCATTGATGCTATTCAATATATCCATTAGAGGGCATTTCAAATCCAATATTCCAGTGACAACAAGCACAACGAGGGAGGAGGGGGATGGCATAATGATGTAATAAAGGCCTGTGAGTCCAGAGAATCCTTCCAGTAATATTATGAATGAGGGATATGTTTCATTATTGTGGTGAAGTGAAGAATTCTGTTGGGCTTTTTACACCAGAGCCCAGTGGCTCATCAGGCTGGCGCTTATTCTCGGTTTCCATAGCGTGAAGCTACCAGGAGATCAACTCCTCCTGGATGGGACACTAGTCCATCGCAGGTTCCCTTCCCAGTATATTTTACTGGTACCCATTTATACTGCTGGGTGAACAGAGGCACACTTGTGGTTGAGACCTTGGGGTACAGTGGGGTCTAGGTGGGGTTTGAACCTACAACCGCCCAATTATGAGCCCAGCAACCTAACCACTATGCCACCGGCCCCATTAGTGTTGTGGGTGCAACGAAATCGGTCCCACACAGACTGCCATTTTACCATCCAACATTTAATTCATGTTCAATCTACTCCCAGATTCACGTCCAGTCTCGTCCCATCTGCTCTGTATAAAATGTTTGTCCATGTATTGAAGTTTATAACTTCTCACAAACTGATTTCACCTCTCTTCGAAATGTTCTTACATTAATATCATTTATTCCTCGTAGCTATCTTGAACTTTTGGCTACAGTGCCCCACGATTGCCGATGGCACCGCATTCCAAACTTTCGCCAAACGTGCAAAAATTCAATGCGGAGTGCAGCCAGAAGGCTCGGTACGTACCTTCATCCGTCTTTAACGTTGAGCATAAATGGACCTTTATTGATCAGCGCCTATAAGTCTTGTCCTGGCTGATCTCAGCTAAATGGGAAATTAAAGCTAACTGTCACATTTTTGTGAAGAAAAACTCATCAATATTTCAGTAGCTCCCTAGTTGTTCCCCATATCGCTGGCAGCATGGCCCCTCCCTCCCCCAGCCGTCTCTTCTCATTACCAGCTGCTTTGAAAGGGATCCCAGTATGTTGATCGTGTACATAAACATCTCTTTAAAATGGAACATTTTCCTCTTCATCTTATCAGAGGGTCAAACGCGAGGAATGTCTGTTAATTCCAGAAGACTCTGGACTCAGGTGTAGGCAGAAAATAGTATGATACTTAAATAAATAAATAAATGCTGTCCATTTGAAATCTCCATAGTAATTTAGCGATAATGGCTTGAAGGACATTTAATTGTGCGCGTTAGTCAGTGTCTGTCCGGAGTTCGATAGGAACTTGGCAGCAAAAAAAAAAAAAAAAAGAAGCGCTACATTGGATTGATTTATTTATTCAGGATGGACAGAGTTTCTTTAAACATTTACTTACCGAAGTACATCATGACACCATATACAGCGGTACCTTGACTTACGAGTGTCCCTTATAATGGATTTTTCAATCCACCAAAAATCTGACCCATCCAACCAGCAAAATTTTGATTTACAAGCTTTGCTGGGGAAATGGCTTTTCCGGGCCAATTAGCCGCGTATTCTTCCGAGTGTATCCCTCAGTGCTCTGAGAATGCCTTGTGCAGTGCTTCCCAATTATTTTCTGTGATGTCACCTACAGGAAGTAAAAAAAAAAAACATTTCACCCCCAGTGCCCTGCGTGCGACTATACATAGTGTTTACCTCACTTCATATCGTTTGCTCAGTGCTTTTTCCCTAGACCATGGATGTGAGAGCGCCCCTGCCACCTCGTGTAATTGTGCCTCCTCTACAGTAAGTGGTGCGCAATTACAGTTAATTGTTGTACAGTATGGCAAAAAAACATGCTCCCCAGGGTCATATGCCCCCCCCTTCCCCCCAACATCACACCACATCCCCCAAAGGATTCACTATTTGAGAATTATAGAGCCTTGTGGGAGCTCAACACGAGCCTTTCCTCACTGGCATTTGTAGCGTGCGCACGCACAAAATTATCCTCCTCCTCCTCCTCTGTTATGCAACACCTCATGCCTGCCCACGTGACATCTTCACGCCCATGTGATATCTTCGCTGCAGTCGATGATTGGAAGGGTTAGTTGACTTATTGTTTATTCTTGTTTTATTATTTATTATTAATTATTATTAATGTTAATGTACATGTATTATTATTATTATTATTATTATTACTATGGAATATTTATTTTTTGTATATGTTTACCTTTTATATATTAGGTGAAATATACATGTTTGTATCAGGTTATATGAATTTGGGAGGGCGTTGGAACGGATTAATTGGTTTTCTATTATTTCCGATGGGAATTTTTCTTTTATCTAACGAACATTTTGACTTACGAGCTCGCCCTCAGAACGGATTAATTTCGTAAGTCAGGGTACCACTGTACATATTAACATGGATTAAACCTTAAATGTCATTTTAAATGTTGTTTGCAATACAGCTTAGAAAATAACAAGGCCAAATTCAGATTTCTATTCTGCACAAAAACAACAATAAGCGCTAAAAAATCTCGAGCATTTCCAGAATCCTCTGATTCCCTGCACGCCAGGCTCAGATACGGACCCGAGTTTTACGAACAATTCTACACAAACCTCCTGGCACTGAGCAGTGAGCTTAGATTTTCACCACAATACACTTATGACTTGATAATGAGCTCATTGTTGAGACTGAGGAGCCCTTTATTGACTGATCGATACTGAACAGAAGAGCTCATGGTTTTTATCATCACAAAAAAAAAAAAAAAAACACATGAGGATAAAAGTAAGAGATTCTGGCAGATACAGATTTTCTCTGACTTCAGACCAAACAATACATTTATGCAAAGTTTTCTAATGGCTTTTATTATTATTATTATTATTATTATTATTATTATTATTATTATTATTATTATTATTATGTGTGCCATGGTGGTCTCAAGAAGGCCTGGGCTTCATTTCTGGTGCTTCTATGTAAAGTTTGCATGTTCTCATCATCTAGTGTGGGTTTCCTCCAGGTTCCCTGGTTTCCTCCCATAGTCCAAAAACATGCAAAGTAGGCTAATTGGAACAGATGAAGAATGAACGCAATTTTATACAGAAATAAGCAACACGAGCAGAGCAGAGAGGCAGCACGGTCCTTATAACAAGGACGTCCTGAGTTGAAGTTCAGGGCTCAGCGAGGGTGTTTCTGTGTAGACTTCCCACATGTTCTCAGGACTTCTGCATGTTCTGCCCATGAGTACATGGATTGTCTCCGGGTATTCTGGTTCACACTACAGCTCAAAGACATGCAACAGTTATAAATAGGCTAATTTTATGTTTCAAGTTGCCCCTAGGTGTCAGTGTATATATTTATTTGTCTGTTGGCTCTTCAGTGATCAGGTGATCTGTTCAGGAAGTAGCCCCATCGTCGCCCAGGGTCGGATGTAAAGGTTCCAGCATCTTTCACTCGTTCATTTGCCAAAACATTCAATCTCACCAGAATCACATGAAGTTGGGGCGTGTCTAGGCTGCCTCTGGGCGACAATTGGGCACACTAATCTGCAATGCCAGGTCATTGTGTGGCCAACACACACACACACACACACACACACACACACACACACACACACACACACACACACACACACACCTAGTGGCTAAATGAAAGAGGCAATTATCCAAATGTGCATATCTTTGGACTTTGGAAGGAAACTAGAGTACACAGAGGAAACCCATGCAAGCATGGTGAGAACATGCAAACCCCACACAGAAACACCGTCTACAAGCTCGGACCTTCTTCCTGTGGGGCGGGTGAGATCATGTCCAAAGTAAATTCCAACATCCACAAATCCCAAATAATACAAAACACCTACTAATAATGTACTTGGCACAAAGTACTGTACTGATGGGTTTGGTGTCAGAGGTAATAGTTTCTCTTCGGGATCTTTTTAGGAAGGTTTACCCAAACAGAAGGAATCTACAGAGGATTGAAGTTCAATATGTCCAGGGAGAAGTGTTGGTGGCTTTGGAATTCTACCTAATGGAGAAATCAAGACACATTAAATTGAGGAAAAGAAGCAGCAGGAGGAGAGAGAGAGAGAGAGAGAGAGAGAGAGAGAGAGAGAGAGAGAGAGAGAGAGAGTGTGTGTGTGTGTGTGTGTGTGTGTGTGTGTGTGTGTGTGTGTGTGGGCGGGGGACCGTGGGGGGACAGTGGGGGCAGTTGCTCAGCTGAATGGCCTCATAAAATAATAATCAGCTAATCATCACCAGAATGAGTCGCGACGATGGCCAGTGGACGTCCGTGAAAGGAAGGTCCGAGCGTAGCCTGCGTTCGCACTCCACTGCCTTCTTCACTTGGACACACGCCGGCATGGACCAAGAAGCTCTCTGGGTTAAAGGCAACTCAGCGAGAAAGCTTTTTCAGCCAGCGGGGAGGAAGAACAGCCCAAAAGGATGATGGCTCACCTGAAATATTAATGAAGTTGAACGTTTTTGCAGGAAGGTAATTGTTTTCTTTTTTCCATCATGGATGCCATCTCCAAGACAAGGTCCCCACTGCACTAGCCCAACATTAGAGAGTCCCCACTAATGGTCCAGAAAAGAGACATCAGTCAGAGGCGAGGCAGAAAGACAAATACAGATGAGCACTTTGGGCTGCTTTTTTTCCCAGCTTTTAAAAAGAGAAAATGCACAGCATGGCAGATGAAAATGGTGCTAGAGTGCTTCAAGGGTTTTGAGAATTTGGGTGAACAAAAATATCCAGTAAAAAAATAAAGAATAAAAGAATACAGTGGACTGGGTCTAACAGAACCGGGACTGTACAGATGGTTATTAAGTTGAAAGATTTTGGATTCAGTAACATTGAAAGGGACGACACGGTGGGGTAGTGGTCAGCAAGTCCACCTCACAGCAAGACGGTCCTGGGTTTGATTCCCTGCCTGGGCGTTTCTGTGTGGAGTTGGCATGTTCTCCTCGTGCTTGTGTGGGTTCCCTCTGGGTCCCCCGGGCCCCCCAATCCAAAAACATGCACAGTAGGTTAACTGGCTGTTCCAAATCTCCCCTAAGTGTGAGTGAGTCCAGGGTGTACCCCGACCTCACCCAAGGTTGGCTGAGATGGGCCTTCCCGCAGCCCTAATTAGGATTAAAAGGTAAAATCCTTTGGGATTTTTACACCCAAGCCATAGTGGTTTCCATGGCAGGACGCTACTAGGAGTTCAACTCCTCCTGGATGGGACGCTAGTCCATCGCAGGTTACCTTCCCAGTATATTTTACTGGTACACATTTATACTGCTGGGTGAACAGAGGCACATTTGTGGTTGAGACTTCCCCCAGGGGTCTTAGCACAGTGAGGATCTAACTGGGATTTGAGCACACAACCTCCCGATCATGAGTGCAGCACCCGGCCCCGATTAGGATTAAGTAGTTCAGAAAATACATGACTGAATAAAATTCAAAGGCATCCACACATTCTGGATGATTACCTGCATTTGGATTGTCTCTTTTCAGGAACCAGTGGGGGGACCATTATTAGTTCTCTGTGGTTCCCTACAACAGGATTATTCCAAAAGAAGCTCCAAGTAAAACCACGTAAGAAACATTAGTTTTCAAAATAATACTCGAGAAACACCTTGTAGGTCATTTTATCTACAACCACAAATATCTGACACATCCAGAGGTCAGTTGAAAAGTTCAAAGGCTTCAAAGCTCACGATGCAATGGTCTAATCTGTTCAAATTTGGTTTACTTTTTAACACCGTCTCCCCTGCTGTCTATGAACATCTTCCATCAGTGTTGCAATAGTTGGATCTCCTTAGTGCAGATGTTTCACTGCTTTACCGTTTCGGCCGTCATGATAGAGTACCATCATTCATTCATTGGCTGAACCTCTCGCTCTTTGAGGATCGAGGGAACGCAGGAGCCCATCTCAGTTGACAATGGCTGAAGCTAAGGGTACATCCTGAAAAGCTCACCATTCCATCACAGTACCAGCGCACACACAACCAATCACATGTAAGGGTGATTCAGAACAGCCTAACCTGCATGTTTTTGGACTGTGGGTGGACACTGATGTAAAGAACATGCAAATTCTAGGCAGAAACGCCCTCAAATATACCGGAACGTGAGCCCTGGATCTTCGTACTGTGAGGCAAACATGCTAACCGTATGCCTCATATAATAACATTCATTCATTTTATGAATCGCTTAATCCTATTTAGGGTCGCGGGGAGGCTGACACCCATGTCAGCCAACTCCAGGAGAGGGTGTTGTACAGCAGAGACAGCTCGACAATCCATTGCAGGGGCGACACTCACACAGCCAATTGGAACAGCCAATTAACCTGCTGCGCATGTTTTTGGATTGTGGGAGGAAACCAAAGTACCCAGAGAAAACCCACACAAGCACGGGGAGAACATAAAAACTCCACACAGAAACACTCGAGCTGGGAATCAAACCCAGGTCCTTATTACTGCGAGGCAGACATGCCAACCACAACACCACCTTCATATAGTAACATAGATCATAAAATTCATTCATTTTCTCTAACCGCTTAATCCTAATTAGGGTCGCGGGGAGGCTGGCACCCTTCCCAGCTGACTCTGGGTGAGGGCAGAGTGCACCCTGGACAGCTCGCCAGGCCATCACAGGGCAGAAACATGCTGACGGCTATGCAGCTCCTCTAGTCGAAAGTCAGCGATGGTTCTTTTACATGAACCGCACAGCATAGACAATGAGAGACACGGCCAGCCTTTGATAACCCAGTTAGTGCACTGGGGGGACAGTGACAACCCGTCGAGAGTGGGGCTTGAACCCTCAACCTTAGGATCACTAATCCAGCGCCTTACCACCAGGTCACCACTGCCTCCATCATAAAATCACAAGATCATAAAATCAACTCCAGATTTTGGGTGGTGTGGAAGGACACTTCAGAGTTTTTACATTTATAACCTTTTGAAACTTGTTCAAGGGCCCAAAAGTGGCAGTTTCTTGGTGCTGGGATTTGAACTCATAACCTTCATCCAATGCTTTAACTACAGGTTTACCCTTGAAGCATTGCTTGTTCACAGCTGCTGGTTTACATGTCTGATACGGTCCTTGGATTATTGTCCGTGTGGAGTTTGGAATGGTCTGCATAGGTTCTCTCCATGTTCTACTCTTTCCCATCGTCTGAAAACATATCAGTAGACAGTTGGCTTATCATGATGGTGAATCTTCCTACAATACGCAGCAAGTCCATGGCAATCATGGCTACGATGAAGCAACTAGTAAAGATTGAGGGAAGATACCTGATTAGTATGAGCTGTAGGAACTGGTTGTTGAACAATCAACCCTCCTCCAGGAAGCAAAGTTCCTTCTGGGCTCTAATGGTAGAAGGAACAGCACATGTGATCACCTCAAGCAGATTTTGCTGACAGGCACTTTGTTCTCAGGGTATGAAATCCATAGCAATGTGCAAAGGTCAGAAATCAGCACTCAGCACAGGAGACTTCCCTCGGTTACATCTTCACTCTTCTCGTCTCGCTCGAGTCAAAGTTCTGGTCGAACAGGCAGTACAAGAGCAAAGGGCAAGCAGAGCAGTTCTGGTAGAGTGAAGGGAAGATAAGGAGAGAAGGGGTGATGGGTGAAGGGAGGAAGAGGACAAGGCCCGTTACACTCAACTACAGGAAAGCCGCGATCAATAATTCACATCATCTGTCACCACACGCTTCACTGGACCACTCAACAAACAGCTCAGACAAATTAAAGTAAAAACACACGCAAGAGTCAGACAGCCCACCCCATGCGTTGCCTCAAAGCCAGAACACGGAAAGACAATACGGAGTCCACAGATCCTCGAGATAACGTCCTCACCCAAGGAAAGGAAAGGAAGAACGTGTACAGATACAAGGCACCAAGCCAACAGCACTTATTACTAATGAATCAACGGGCAGTGACAGGATTAGTTAGGGGAATTTCTATTATCTTAATTTTTTTCTATTACTTTTAAATTACACAGATGAGCCTTGATGTATTGGTTGGCACCCTCACCTCCCAGTCAGAAGGTTCTGGGTTTGAGTCCAATTGCTGGTGAAGGTTTTATCGTACTACATTTACAGCATTTGGCAGACGCTTTCATCCAGAACAACTTACAATTATCCTTTTTCTGTTTGTTTGTACAACTGAGCAATTGAGGGCTAAAGGCCTTGCTCTGGGGTCCAACAGCGCTGACAGTGGGGATTGAACCACTGACCTTCGGATCAGTAACTCATTGTCTTAACCACTATACAGTGGTATCTCATCTAACAACTGTCTTTTATAATGAATTTTCCATGATACGAGCTTCGATCCCACCAAAAACACGCTCCATCCAACCAGCAAAAATTCACTTTACAAGCTCTCCTTGAAATGGCTCTTCAGGGCCGATTAGCCTTGTATTCTTCCACATATATTCCTCCGCACTCTGAGAGTGCCTTGTGCAGTGCTTCCCAATTATTTTGTGTCATGCCCCCTCTAGGAAGGAAAAAAAAAAACATTTCACAACCCCCTCCTTGCGCTTCGCGCACAACAACACTTCATATCATTTGCTCAGTGCTTTTTCCCTACACCATAGCGAACACGGTGAGAGCTCCACTGCCACCTACTGTAGAGGATGCGTAATTACACTTAACTCTAGTACAGTATGGCAAAAAAGCATGTTCAACAGGGTCATACCCCCCGGAGCATCAGGGGTGCAACCCACTGTTTGAGAAGCACTGGCCTTGTGGGAGATTACCATGAGCCTTTCCTCGCTGGCATTCATAGTGTGAAATTCTCCTCCTCCTCCTCTGTTACGCACCACCTCCTGCCTGTCCAAGTGACATCTTCGCCACAGTCAAGGATCGGAAGGGTTAGTTGAATGACTGTTTATTCTTGTTTTATTATGATTTATCATTAATTATTATTAATGTTAATGTACATGTATTATTATTATTATTATGAAATATTTCGTTTTTACATGTTTATATATCTTATATTTAATATATTAGGTGAAATATACAAATTTTTTGGCTGATGAGCTCGCCCTCAGAAGGGATTAAATTTGTTGGACAAGCTACCACTGTACCACTGTGCCACCACGGCCCCCTTATTGTGTTAAGATTGCATTCTTGAATGGATTTCCTCCGCGAAATCTGGTTTCCTCTCTTCAGGCCAACTGGCTACATGCAGTTGTCAATAAGTAGCAGAGGCAGATATAAGTAGAATAAGTAGCATTTACAGATAATAAATGAATGGTTTATGATTTTGTAGTTGAATTTCCATCTGGAGTTAAAAATGTCACCAAAAATAAAAGCATGTAAGATAAAACTGACAATTAATTGAAAAAAAATAACCTATTTACGTGTATACCTACTCAACGATAGACAATTAAAACATTCATTATTAAATGATGAAAAGAGCTGACTACATGCTCATAGTGCCCAATCAGGAGCGAGCGGCTAATTTGCTAATTCATTCATTTACTCATTTATAAAACTTTAATATTGCCAGGGTTGCAGGGAGGCTGGAGCCTGTTTGTGACCAACTCTCATCAAATGTGTTGTACACGCTCAACAGCTTATTAGTCCAGTGCAGGGCAACACACACAACCGTTCACGTGCACACCAACAGAGCAGCCAGTCTGCCTACAGGGAGGAAACTAGAGTACCCAGGGGAAACCCACACAAACCCAGAAAGTATTCAAATTTCACAAAGAAACGCTCTCTCTGAGCCCGGGACTCAAACCCAGGACCTTGCTGTGTAGCGGACATGCTAACCACTACACCACTATGTCACCTACAAGCTAGGCAGCTAAATTATAACACAGGTGTAGCTGTGCAAGTTAAGACAGTTAAAGTGTACTTCATTCCACATATTCCCATTTCATGGTGAATCTCATACAGGAGATTTCGATTCTACACTATATCGAATCCAAAATGAATCAATAATTTATCTCAACCCTTCTTCGTGGCCTCACCTGACCTTCAAATATCATCATCAGTCTTATGTTAGCATGCAGATTTGATTCTGGTGGTGATTTTAAGTTCGTGCAGATGTGAGAGGCCATCTTTAATTTCACACCCTGCTGAGTGTTCGCCATATTCCTCACTGACAGAAACCACCACGAAGCTGTGTGAATCAGTGTGGATTCTGATGCTCAATGCAAATTTATAATGAGGGGATATGAAGCTCAAACCTACTTACAATTTTTCATTTTCACCAAATGGCACAATACACTCAAAAAATTAGATGGTAGTTTAATTTCTCAGTCAGATGCATCACACAATCGGTATACAATGGGTACAACGTTTGTTTTTTTTTAAATATATCCATTTCAATTTGAAATCATGAGTAAAAATATATTAAATGCAGTTAAGGCTTCACAAACAGTCCAAATGTTACAGAGAAGTGATGATGTAACTGTAGCTATCTCGAGGTAATATTAATAGTTATGTATCATCCAAAAATAGTAACTGAACTAGATTGTGAGGTTCTTTGGATGGGTAGAAATGCACTTTTATAACTTGGCATAATCAGAATGCAACGTTTACCCCGAATGGATTGATGAACATTTTTCATAGTTACGATATATATATATATATATATATATTTTTTTATTTTTTTTTGGGGGGGGGCAATTTTTCATATTTTGGGGAAGTTTCTTCAGCACAATCCCATGCACAGATCATCTCCAAAATGTATTGGTTTGTTACTTGTGGGGTGTGGCCATGGTATGGAAAACAAGGTCATCCAATTCCATACATCATGTTTTGAACTATGCTGCATGCAAACAAACAAGCTAACAAACTCATACAGGTAATAATTCCCCCCAATGTGTAGTTTTGCCTCTGAATAGTCTTAAACATCCTTCATGACTGCTGTGGGGCAGTGGTGGCCTGGTGGTAAGGTGTTGGATCAATGATCCCAAGAATGGGGGTTCAAACCCCACCCTCAATGGGTTGTCACTGTCCCCCCAGTGCAGCTAACTGGGTAATCAAAGGCTGGCCATGTCCCTCACGGTCTATGGTGGGAGGGTCATGTAAAAGAACCAATGCTGACCTTTGTAAAGAGGAGCTGCATAGCCGTCAGTGAGTTTCTGCCATGTGATGGCCTGGCGAACTGTCCAAGGTGTACTCTGTCCTCACCCGTAGTCAGCTGATATGGGCACCAGCCTCTCTGTGACCCTAATTAGGATTAAGCAGCTCAGAAAATGAATGAATGATGACTGTCTAACAAATCTCAAGTTATAAGGTTGTGATATTATTTGTGCTTAAATTCAGAATTAAACTGACCATTATAATGAACTACAGCCAAAATCAAGCCTTTAATTTTCGAAAAAAATAAAGAACAGCTAGAAATGCTGAGAAACAATCTGTGGTTCTATCATACAGACAAATCATAATTGTTGAAGTCTGCACTGCCATGATGTTCAATTACATTTCTGTAGAATTTTAAATCTAACTCTGACACAAGATATGCTGCATTTTCTGCAGAAATATGAGTTGGCCTTTAGTCTCTCTCCTCACTTATTTGCTGTCTTGTTTATCGATTATTCATTCATACTGAATCGCTTTATCCTATTGGGGTCACGGGGGGCTGAAGCCTGTCTGACTCTGAGCAAATACAGGATACAATTTAAACAGCTCACCAATCCATCTCAAGTCTAATGCCCGCACAGCCATTCACACTTACACGTAGGGGCAACTGAGAATCTCCAAAGCCCAGCGTTCAACCCAGGACCTTCTTGCTATGAGCCAGATATGCTAATAAAGATGCCACAATGTCACCCATCTTGCTTTTTTTTTTCTTTTTCAAGTTCAAACACTCAGACAGTTGGGAAATTTCCATTAGATTGTATCAGTGAACTGAAGCAAACAATATAAGTGACATTATTCATTCATTTTTTTTAAAAATCTGTCTAATCCTAATTCACAGGGCACAAATACACTGCTGGCTATGCAGCACATCTTTACAAAAGTCAGCAATGACTCTTTGACATGACCGTCCCGCCAAAGACAGTGAGAGCCATGGCCAACCTTTGGTCACCCAGTTATCTGCACTGACAACCTGTTGATAGCAGGATTTGAACCCACAACCTTGGGATCAGTGATCCAGCACCTTACCACCAGGCCAGCACTGCCTTTTGACACAATACATTCATTTCAAATCATAATCAAACACAATCTGAATCTAGTCCATTTATTATACATCACACTACACCGTTACATTAAACTGCAAATATGGTGCACTTAGTACTCGGGACGGTCAGGACAGAGAGACTCTTGAGCCGTTCAATCTCATTCTATTCTACAGATACCAACACCATAATCTCCTCTCAGCCTTCAGAAACTGACAACTTTGTAGAAACAGCTGGAGAGGCTTGAGCCTGGTGGCAAAATCCCTCTGCTTAGAAGATACCTCTTAGCCAGACCCTCCCGTGAGCAACATCTCAGAGACACATCAATATTTGAAGCGGAGCTTAATGGACAAACAGAGTGAAGACCATGCCAAGCCACCTGAAAGAATAGAAAAAAAAGAATTTCTTGGGGGGTCACTGCAGCTGTATGGACTGTACAACCTTACCATCAAAGTAGCTGCTATCTGTGGAGTCTGAATATGGACAGCTTGCTTGCAGAAGAAGAACCTTCAAGGCCGAGTCTCATCATTTTACGCGGCTTTCCCGAGCAGTTAATTACATTCAGAGAATACCAATTAATGAAGAAGAATTAACTCGAGCAATTATAAATATTTTACTAATGTATTTCTTCCTCCAGTGCAGCTGTTGTTGTTGTTGTTGTTGATCCTTCAAGGTCAAAGAACACCATGACTTCATATTAGATCTGTGACCCGTGGCCTCGTGTCCGAAGGTGGCTAGTGAGGCCAATCTGAGCCAAAGAAACTCGCTCACACACAGGACATGCGTGGGTGGGTGCTGCAATGGAAGTGGAGATAGCTCAAGTTTGCACGCTGACCGTTTCTGCTGCACCTCTGCGGTTCGTCGGAGCTAACTGGGGCATCAAAGGCCGGCCGTATCTCTCACTGTCTGTGGTGGAGGTTCATGTAAAAGAACCATCGCTGACTTTCGACAAGAGGAGCTGCATAGCTGTCAGCATGTTTCTGCCCTGCGATGGCCTGGCGAGCTGTCCAGGGTGTACTTTGCCCTCACTCAAAGTAGGCTGGGATGGGTACCAGCCTCCCCACGACCCTAATTAGGATTAAGTGGTTACAGAAAATTCAAAATGTATTTCTGGCTTTAAAATCGACAAAATATGCTTCCTCCGCTTCAAATCTACATCCGTACCGGAATAACAGCAATAGTTTGTTTACATCAGCAACCCGCGCTTTCATATACAGTACCGCATATATAATATCTGTATGTTAACGAGTGTGCAGTCAGAGGCTGTAGCAACACATCCCACATCCAGCACAGCAGAAAACGAGGGTGGAAATGGCATCTTTTTGTGAAATCAACACGCAAAGACCGGATTTTAGGAAATAATGGGACTGCCGTGTGCCACAAACACTTCCGTTCCGATTGTTTCATTGGTTCTATGCAGTGGGACATGGGCCTCAGACGCATTTTAGATCTGAAGGAGGGGTCAGTGCCTACCTCAGGGGTCGCCACAGCAAATGATCTGCCTCCATCTCTCCCTATCCTCTGCATCTTCTTCTCTTACTCCAACGACCTTCATGTCCGCCTTCACCACATCCATAAATCTTCTCTTTGGTCTTCCTCTGGGCCTTTTGCCTGGTAGTTCCAACCTCAGCATCCTACTACCAATATAGGGTCAGTGCCTACCATTCATCCAAAACTTCCCTTTTTACACCTAGCCTTTCGACCACCGTAGATTCGTGCAGGCAGACGTGTGCCGACGGAGAAACCCCCGAACCACCCGGGAAACAAACAGCTGTGACAAAACTGAATTTCAGGAGGGTGTGCGTATAATAATTACTTATCACCTTCGTCTCGGGTGAGGTCTTGAAAATCCAGCGCTTCTTCAGATCCAGAACTGTGGAACGAATCTCTGAGTCAGACATTACAATTAAAATTCGTAAACAAAACGTAATAGAGATCCATCCAGGTTCGACGAGAAGGCAAACAAAACTTGAGATTCTGTTACTGACGTCTCAACCAGCAAGCAACTTCCGGGATGTGTTCGGCTCATTTGCATACGAGAAGTAGTTATCCTCGAGGAATATTTTTAAAAAGATATGTGGTGTGCTGTGCCGTTGGTGATTATATAACTATGTGCCCTGGGACAAGCTGCACTCATCACACTGCATCGTACCCAGCGTTCCCTGGATCAGCTCCGGATCAGGATCCACCATGGCCAGGATTTTAAAGACTACAACTTCTACACAAACTTATTCCGAACCAGCTTGTGTCCTGCACTTCAGCTATTTTCCACACCTGAGAATTAAGGAAACTGGAAGACAACAGCCTGAGCTGAGAGTCAGGCAGTGGCTCGTGCTAACTCTTCACTTTATCACGATGGGCTCGGTTAACAAAATCAATACGGCTGTGCGTGTGAAACCGGGCTTGTTGCAGGTGAGGCTTCTCTCCCCAGCGTAAAGACATTCAGACATCAATTATTGAGATGCCCAGTGCTCTGAAAGGTCAAAGGTTAGACACCAGCACTCGGTGGCACTTAATATGCTCCTGTATGGAGGATCCATGGGAAAACGAGAAATAAAGAAAAAGAGTCTTCGCCTGAAGCCCAGATATCCTGACTGAGTCATGTTCAAGTCAACTGAAAATGAGCGATTGTTTAAAATATCGAGCTAAATAACTTTGTGATTGGGGCAGTGGTGGCCTGGTGGTAAAGGTGCTGGATCACCGATCTCAAGGTTGTGGGATCAAGCCCCACTATCACCGAGTTGTCACTGTCCCCCCCCCCCAGTGCTCTAACTGGGTTATCAAAGGCCGACTGTGTCTCTCACTGTCTATGGTGTGAGGTTCATGTAAAAAAAAAACATTGCTGACTCTGAGCCCAGAGTCGGCTGAGATGGGCACCAGCCTCCACGTGACCCTAATTAGGATTAAGCAGTTACAGAAAATGAATGCATGAACTTTCTGATTGGAAAAAAAAATGTATAAACTGTTTTACAAAAAGTGGTTTTAATGGGGTTTCTTCGTGGACGTCACGAGGCAGTACATGTGTAGCATTTCATGTAATTTAGGTTTTATTCCCACCATAAATCAACCACTGACTCTAAATGGTGAGGGCTGAACCCTAGATCTCAGATAATGAATTCATAGTGGACGATTATTTTCACCCCAGTGCAGCTTACTGGGCTCTCAAAGGCCGGCCGTGTCTGTCACTGTCTATGTTGGGAGGTTCATGTAAAAGAACCATTGCTGACTTTCATAAAGAGGAGCTGCACAGCCGTCAGCGTGTTTCTGCCCCGCGATGGTCCGGCGATCCGTCCAGGGTGTACTCTGCCCTCGCCCAGAGTCAGCTGAAATGGGCACCAGCCTCCATGTGACCCTAATTAGGATTAAGCGGTTCACAAAATGAATGAATGACAATTATTTTTAGTCAACCAGGGTTCACCCGGCATTACCCATAATAAATGTTCCTTGCTTTCCATCGAAATAAGTGAGAGACAGGGACCAACCTTGAGACCTGGGAGGGTGTGGCCATAGACAGCATGAAGACAAAGTTCTTCGCATGTCCAACTCACAGCAAGAAGGTCCTAGGCACAAGCCCTCTGCTCGTGTTGGCAAGGACTGTTCTGTGTGGGGTTTGCATGTCCACCCTGTACTCACGTGGGTTTCTCCCAGGTACTCCGACTTCCTCCCACAGTCCAAAACGTTCACGTTAGGCTAGCTGGCTGTTCCAAATCGCTCCTGGGTGTGAACATGAGTGTAAAAGTTTGTGTGTGTGTGTTGCCCTACGATGGACGTGTGAGCTGTTCAGGATTTACCTCAGCTATGCCCCGAGTCAGCTGACATGGGCAGTTCAGCAAATAAATGAATGAATGGATTATAGAATTAAATTATCCGCGGGTCAGTCACTGGATCACTGCAACTGTTGTAAATGTAAATACATGCATGAGGCGTGGACGGTTTAATGGACATTATCGGACTTTTGGCTGGAGGTTAAAAAGTCCATGGAACACGGTCCACAGCTCAGAAGCTCACGTTCCTCCAGGATTTTGCAAGACACCACCTCTAAAATCTGCTGAGATGGTCACAGCAATCGCGGTCAAGATTCTCACATACCACCGAGGAGTAACTCTGAGAGACGTGAAGTCAGACACCACATTGTTTTGACCTGCTACCTCGAAGGGCACTTGGAGAAAAGCTCTATGGGCCAGTAGCGCTATGATGGACCGGGTGCAGTGTAATGGAATTGACTGGCAAAGATGTACCTAACCACACCTCTGTATTACATCAATCAAGTCCCAGCATCACGCTGCTCCTCACCAGGTTACCACCTCATAACACAGTCACGTTCTTTCATTTAATTTCATTTTCCAATCTGCTCTAGCCTTTATTAGGGTCACTGGGAGGCCGGAGAGCAACACAGCTGACCTTAAGTAAAGGTGAAGTACATCATGAACAGCTGGATAGACCATCACAGGACCAACCATACTTGTTCTCGTCGGCATTATTGTCATATGAGAGCTAGAGCTCGTACAACAGCAATGAGTTTTAACTGAAGGATTTTACAAACAAAGACATTCAGCCTTTTTTAAGGGCTTCGATCTATAAAGCTGAGTTCAGGGGACCCATTTAAGATACACTACCCTCCTCCACTCTGATAGCAATTCACATATACAAGCTCTCTCTCTCTCTCTCTCTCTCTCTCTCTCTCTCCAGCCCAGCCTGGTCCCAAGCTCTGGGTCCATTAAAGGGACGGCTGATGCGTGTAGCGTTAAAGGGAAAGGCAGCCCAGTTGCAGGCCCCGTGTCTGGGCCGGGGCTGCTTCATGAAATATTGAATGCTCGTGTCCCTTCGAGAAGCTGCCTCGCTCATTCTTGGTGGAGGGAGGTTGATTAATATTTTAAACTGCAATCTCCTGCTTGACAAACTCTCCCACATGATTGGGTAAGAGCGCCTCGCTTCCCTTCGCTCCACTCATCTACCCCACCATCACCCACTCCTGTTCTTACCCCCACCCACCCCCACCCCCACCCCCACCCCCACCCTTTTTAACCAAATTTCATTTATGGGAAAATTAATTACGCCCGGTGACTTTGGCTACCTTCACCCTCTATGCTTGCAGGTCCTCCATGGGGGCCCTTGGTGGTCCCACTGAATGAAGTAGCATCCATTTTTTATGAAGAGCAGGTTATCCTATTTAGTCAGATTAAAACAGACGATGAGAGAATGGTAGCGAAGAAACAAGCCAGGCAGAAAATGCAGCCTCCCAGGTTACTCCTCTCTGTTCTCTTTATCCTTTTTTGTTATCCAGATTTACACAAAACTTCAAAATGTACATTTTTGTCCTACGCAGAGGCAGCGAACTAGGCTAGAATTCCCTCGCCATCCCTTTGTTCCATCACTCAATATTTTATAAGAGCCTAACGACATTTATAAACATGAAACAGACGAAACGCTTTAATTACACTTCCCTTATTCCATTAATTATTTGCACAGGAGAAAAGTGTAGTGTTTACATCTTACTGACTAATATCCGGAATGTGAGTGGAGTTAAAATGCAGAATTTTTAATTGAATTGAGAATTAACTGAACTGAGACCTGGTCAGTGGATCACTCCAAATGCATTGATTTCCAAATTATGTTTCTCTTCAATTGGTCGAGTCGGAATTGATCTTGGGGGAACTTGGTGGAAGCCTGATAAACTTGGGAGATCTTAGTTGAATGGTGATGATCTTGGTGGAATTGTGATATCCTGGGGGAACTTGGTGGAAGCCTAATGAACCTGGGAGATTTTTTTGTGGAATCCTGATGATCTTTGTGGAATTGTGACAATCTCGGGGAAACTTGGTGGAAGCCTGATGAACTTAGGAGCAATTGTTGGAATCCTGATGATCTTGGGGAAACTTGGTGGAATTGTTATACTCTTCGTGGCATTTTGATGATCTTGGGGGAACTTGATGGAAGCCTGATGAACTTGGGACATCTTGGCGGAACTGTAATAATCAGGGGAATTTGGTGGAAATTGTGATGATCTTGGTGGAATTATGTTGATCTTGGAGGAACTTTGTGAAAGCCTGAAGAACTTTGGAGAAATTGGTGGAATTGTGTTGAAAATTTTTTACCACCATTATTATAATTTATTATGATTTGATGCCAGTAATAATAGAACTTGGGAATTGTAGTAAAGTGCAGTCGAGCTAAAAATACTTTATCAAAATGTCACAGACCACGATGCGTCGTCATAGTGAATCTTGGTGAATTTGGAAACGCAATTCCTTGATGTTTCATCTGTCTGCACCCCGCCTCCTTTTCATACCCCAATCCTGATTTAAGCTCATAAATCGTGGCACGCCGCAATTTTTTCCAAATGTGGAGATCACGGACTTCACGGACCCAGTGTAATCAGGGGTATGGCACTGACAATCAAGAACTGTACATAACTAGCCTCCTGTGGCATCAGGGTGATAAATGATGCAGGAGAACCTGGACAGTGCTCTTACGTAGAGCATTTCAAGGAAAAAATCATTAAGAACCCAATCAAATGGCCGGATTTCATATTTTCACACACATCTGATGCAACTGATGTTCCACGGACCTTTGGAATGCAAAACCACGGCCCTGTGAAAATCTGCAAGCTCTGCATTACCCCACACACACACACACACACACACACACACACACACACACACACACACACACACACACACACACACAGCCAAAAGCTTGATGTGTTCGGAGCAGTTGAGTGCACCTCATAACATCCATGCTTTAAAGGACAAGGCCACAGGGAGAGTCAGTGAGCAAGAATCGATGCGAAAGCTGTGTCTCTGTTGGGGAGGTGAAGCTCTTCGCTAAAGCAGCAGAAGAAACACATACAAGCAGTCAGGCAGAAAGACAGCAAGGTTCCTGCTGATCCTCTCAGCGTGTTTTTCTGTTTTGTGTACCACTCACCAAACAACTCACAAACACACACAGGCACAGAACAAGTACGAGGTACAGATAGACTTTTCTAAAATCAAATTAACAATATGTATTTTCTCCCGAGCAGTGGTTCGAACATCCACCCCACACTAAGGAAGGTCCTGGGTTCGAGTGCAGGCTTCAGTTAGGACATCTCTGTCTGGAGTTCGCCCCTCAACCCCCTCCTCGAGTTTGCATGGGTGCCCTCTGCGTACTCTGGTTTCCTCCCGCAGTCCGAGGATAAGCATCTTGGGCTAACTGGCTCCTCGACATTGCAGCTAGGTGTGAGTGTGAGTGTGAATGATTGTATGGGTGTTGACCCTGTGACGGACTGGTGAGTTGTTCAGGGTGTATCTTGGACCCAGGGTCGGCTGAATGGGCGGCATTAGAATGATTAAGCGGTTCATCAAATTAACGAAGGGAAGATTCTTTAAGCAAACTTTTCTTCACCTAGTGGCGCGGACACTCAACACCCATCCCACACTCGTTTATTCATTTACAGAACCACTGACCCGTACTCGCTTCACCAGAAGGGTGGAGCCTAATTTAGTGGGTGAAGGTAGCGTGCACCCTGAACAGTTTGCTGGACCATCACAGTGCAAGACACACACACACACACACACACACACACACACACACACACACACACACACACATGACCTTTCACACTCACACCTAGGGGCAATTTGGAACAGTAAGTTAACCTAATATGCATATCTTTGGACTGTGGGAGGAAACCAGAGCACCCGGATGAAGCCAGTTACTTATACATATATGTTTGTATTAATAATTCAAATTAATTATAAAACAATTATAGAGGACGGCATGGTGGAGTAGCAGTTAGCACATCCGCCTCACAGCAACAAGGTCCTGGGTTCAGGGTGTTCCCTGGACAGCTCACCAGGCCATCACAGTGCCAACACTCACACAGCCATTCATGATTCATGACACCTTTAGAACAGCCAATTAACCCACTGTGTGTGTTTTTGGACTATGTGAGGAAACCAGAGTACCCGGAGGAAACCCACACAAGCATGGCGAGAACATGCAAACGCCACACAGAAACACCTGAACTGGGAATGGAACTCAGGACCTTCTTGCTGTGAGGCAGACGTGCTAAATATTACACCACCATGCCGCCATTTGTTATGTTGTTCATTCATTCATTTTCTGAACCGTTTAAACTTAATCAGAGTCGCAGGGAGGCTGGCACCCATCTCAACCGACTCGGGGCGAGGGCAGAGTACACCCTGATGGCTCGCCGGGCCATCGCAAGGCAGAAACACGCTGATGGCCTCTGACAACCCAGTTCGTGCACTGGGTGGGGGCATTTGTTCATCATGTCTGTAATGAGCTTGATGAAGAGCGGCCTATTTCCCTGATGCTACCGAATAAAGCAATTAATTAAGATTACAAATGTCAGATTTGTTTGATTGGCGTCTTTGATGTGCTGTGTAATCTGCTAATTGAATATATGCTAATAAGATTCAAATTTACTAATTATCCTTTAATAAACGTCACAGAAAAATGACATGATTCAGGAGTCCAGTAAAAGGATAAAGATCTAACTCAATACCGTTACACTCGTCCGTGTCGGCGCACATCCCACGCAGGACGGAATGTTACGATCGCTACGATGTCAGTGTACTCGGATTTCAGCTGATATCCTCGCCGTCTCTGCGTTATCGCATTGGAAAGCATGTTTCTGTCCCCAGGGCTGTTAGCGCCGAAAGACCGCATCAGGCAGAGGCCAGGAAATTCCCACTGAGGATTCTCTGAGTCTGGGGCTTCAGCCGTCTGCCGCCTCAAATCAAACCATTCTTTACGAGCTGTTTGGTGAAGAGAGTAGCCAGAGACTCAATTAGCTTCATCAAAAGGACTATGGAAGTGTTTGGGTTAATTAATTAGCGATGAGATGAAGCGCTCCTTTCTTCAAAATGACCCTTTAAATTCCTCCCCCAACACACACACACACACACACACACACACACACAGCAAGGTGTGGCCTTGAAGAGGAACATTAATGCGTCTAGAAGGGGCGGAGTCAAGGAAAAAAGGAGTATGTTTTCTGAGCATAAATCTGACCATTTAAATAAAATGTCAAGGGAATAATCAAGTTTTAATTGAGCTGCTAATTTAATTAAACGTTCAGCCGCCCACAAATCCTCCCCGTAGTGTTCAAGTGGAAAAGTATAAAAGCAAGAAGTGGGAATTTGCTACAAACTGATACATCATTTAAAGAGAAATCTCCGAGCTCACCTGTACACTCTGGACTCACCTGTACACTCAGAGCCCAATTGTGTATTCAGGGTGGGAAAGGATATAATGAGCCTTGATCAGCCAGGGTTCAGACACTGAATCCCAATCCTGGTACCACATCCTTCAAGGAACTCATAGAACGCAATCTGAGAAAAGTGCTAACAATTAGCATTTGGTTCCTTATTGACCAACCTGACGTATGAACAAACAGCTCAAGTTTGATTCGCCCAGGAATGTGTGCGTGTGTGTGTGTGTGTGTGTGTGTGTGTCATGCTGGACTGAAGGAAGAGGGAAGCCAAAGCTAGCACATGCCACACCAGCCCGCTATAGGTGAGGGGGCCTGGAGCTTCATTAGAAGGAGTTGGAGACTGACCCTGACTGGGGATCTAGGGGTGCTCTGGGGGAGAAGAGAAGAGGGTGGGAGGGAAGAAGGGGGCAAAAGCCTAGTAAGCTGCAGAGGAAAGCTTCTCCCCTGGCTTCCCCCTCTACCCGACCTCCCAGCTCTCTGGACGGAGGAGCAGAAAAATCAACAGTGGTCCTCTTTGAAGCTGTCTCCTTCTCTGTTTCTCTTTCTCCACGCTCCCTTTTCCCGTGAACCTCATGAATCATGCATGCAACACATGCCCTCCAATACACACACACACACACACACACACACACACACACACACCCTTCATATTTTGCTTTCTCGTCTTTTTTTTTCTTCTCCCTTTTTCGACAGCCTGCTTTTCAGACAAGGCATGAAATAGGCAACAAAAGGATGAGCGCCCATTTGTGTCATGGCTTCTGAGGGCGGCCCATTATCAGCCGTGTTTGACAAATTACTTAACACTGCTTTGCTGCTGACTACACACACACACACACACACACACACACACACAAACAGAAACACACACACACACACACACACTCACTCTCTCACACACACACACACACACACACACACACACACACACACACACACACACACACACTCACACACAAACAGAAAAACACACACACACACACACACACACAGAGTTCTCTACACACACACACACACACACACACACACACACACACACACACACACACACACACACACAAGCACACACACTCACTCACACACACACACACACACACACACAGAGTTCTCTACACACACACACACACACACACACACACACACACACACACACACACACACAAGCACACACACTCACTCACACACACACACACACACACACACAGAGTTCTCTACACACACACACACACACACACACACACACACACACACACAAACACGCACACACACCCAATCTCACACACACAAACACACACACACACACACACACACACACACACACACACACACACACACACAAGCACACACACTCACTCACACACACACACACACATACACACACACACACACACACACACACCGAGTTCTCTCATATTCCAGAATCTTATTAATAAGATACTAGTATCTAATGAGCAACTATGTGCACTGTAGACGAGGTAGAGCATCAAATTGCTATTCGTGGCACGAAGATCGTTATCTGCATAAATCAATTTGAGGTAACTAATGGTTTGCTGCAATTCACCGCAACAAACACAGCTACGGGATTAGCCATATACTGGATATGTGTGTGTGTGTGTGTGTGTGTGTGTGTGTGTGTGTGTGTTGCATTCACATCATTTACATTTACAGTTATATAATATCACTGCTTAACAATTCTAGTGACTAATTTTGAATCAAGGTTTAAGGTGGGTGGTTATAAACCTGGAGCTCAAGAGTTTGAACCCAGGTTGATGACACAGCCATCAGCAGGCAGGAACACACAGGATCTCAGTGGATAAAATCTTACTGAAGGAAGGGATGGCATACGCTTGCCGCTCTGTAATTTACAGCATTCACCAGCAAACCACTGGCATTCATTAGCTCATTTGTAGAAATGTGCCAATCTCGCTTGTTATTCCACTTCTGAATGCGCATGCACAGCAGTTCGTAAAGATGCATCATGTGACGGGGGGGGGGCACGTTCCGGCTTATACTCCTCTCTAGTTGGTGGTGGTCATGTGTGATGGGGAGGTGATACTCGATGGGTAGGAATTGGCTATGAATAAATTGGGGGTGGGGTTTATAAATAAGTACAGTGCTGCCTAAACACAAGACCCCTCCCACACACACACACACACACACACACACACACACACACACACACACACACACATGCACACACTCACAGTTGTGTATCTTCTTGGGATGGACCTTACTACCAATTATATTATTGTTATTAATTTAACAATTCGAACTGCCTCGGAGAAGCTGTGCGTTCAATTAGGTTCAATAAATCCATAAAAAATGTTTGAGAGAATTGAAAAAATTCCTCGAGACTCACAGGGGCGCTGTTTTTGTTTTAGAGTCTTATTCTCCAAGTCTGCTTCTCCAGCTCGGACTGGCAAATAAGAGTGAGGCTTCTGTCTCCTGAACACCAGAATAATAGAAATAAGAAATTTATTTAGTTCTAAAAACACATCGCCAGGTGAAGAAAGACTGAAACCTCCCAACGGCGTGTGAGGGGAATCAAAGCAAAGAAAAAAAATTAAAAACTTATAAAGCCATATAAGAAGACCAATCAATGCGATGAGCAGAAGTTGAAGAAGACGGCATGGGTCAATTTAGCAGAAACCGACTAGCGGTTCGACCTTGCGTTGTTGCTGTGGCGCTGAAACACAGTGAGGAGAAATAAAGCCTTCGGATACGCCTGGCTCTCGTTATTTAATGTGCTTTCGGTGAAATGAGCCACTTTAGATGGACACACATCTTCATTATCAACTTTGTACAAAAAAACTTAAACCAAAAGGTTCTCTGGAGGGACGATGTCTCTCGGCTGGTCTGGGAACGCTTTGGTCTCCACCCGGTGGTGTTGGAGAAGGTGGCTGGATGGAGAGATTTCTGGAAGTCACTGCTTGGGTGGACCAGTCGGAAGAAGATGATTGTCTGACTGACCAACCAAAAAGTACCATATGTATTTGTAAACAAAAACAAAGTTGTCAGGTTTGTTGTTTGTTTCTTTCTTTCTTTCTTTGCCTTTCTTAAGGTTTACATAATAATTACACATAAAAAAACAACACCGGAAGCTTTTCCATTGAGCCGCACATGAAATCGCCCGTTCTGCAGGATCCAAACAGTCGAATAAGCAAAAGGTTTTGAGGTCTGACTGTTTGGAGGCGTCTGTCAATCAGCAGTATCTTTAAGCACTGATTGGTTAAAACTTGATCTCGTCACATGAAAGTTCTTCACACCCACCCACTTTGCACCGTTTCAGAAGATTTTGCTTCTCGTTGCTCCTTCGGCACAGTTGCTTATCGCTTCCTGTGCACATAAGCCTTAATACGCCATTTCACTGGAGCAAGCAAAAAAGTTGTCATCCGCAAATGTTTTGCAATTATTCCCTCATCTACTGTGTGATTCCGGGGGATTCCGTGGGATTCCGTAGTTGTTCCTTAAGTCTTCCTCTACTTCCGTATGCTTTCGGCAGGCCAAAATATTCCGTGAATGTGCTTTTGAACATATTCAAACGCATGTTCATGGAAAAAAATTCCATGAGTGTTCCATGCTCTACACACCACACACTATCAGCACCATCAGCACCATCAGCACCAGCAGCACCATCAGCACCAGCAGCACCAGCAGCACCATCAGCACCATCAGCACCATCAGCAGCAGCAGCAGCAGCAGCAGACCGAGCGCTTGCCGGGTGTTTTGCCCCTCACATGGCCCCTGAAGACCGATCGATGGCACACGGTGAGTATTTCACCTTCTGATTCGCTGATCCACTGCTGATTGTGGTTTGCTTGAGACTTCGATCGGGTCTGCATGATCCTCCTCCTCATACCGATGATCACGTGCGCGCGGACAGAGTAGAGAGCGCCGCATACACAGCCATGTTTAAACTGCTGTATTATAAATGATCAAGCAAATACAAAACGGGGTTCAGAGATCAGCGCGTCATAAACACGGGCTCAAGTGTATGCCTTCATCCAGCACGGACTCAATCGGAGGGATTTCCACTTTTCCGTGCGGTTTTCACCCATTTTCCGTGTAAAAAATGCCGAAGCTCTTCCGTAGACTGCGTTTTGCACCTTTCCACTATGACTGTCGCATGCCGTGTTCCAGTCGAATAGGAGCATAAGGTACATCCACTGCAAACCAGTAAAGCCCCACAAGATCCGCCGGATGGAGATGAATGGATGATGTCGTCAAAGTCACTCCGTATGCCTGATGACTTTCCCTGCTTCCAACTCATCGCCTTCGAGAACGGACTTGGCTTTCTGTGTAATGCGCCCACTTCCTGGCATTCTATGGCCGACTGATGTACAATCTATCAAGAACTCCATAGGCTTTGTAAAGTACGTATTGTAGGTCGGAGCATCGGCATACGGGGCAACTTCTCCGTGAATGTTACCGGAGCATGGCGTGTTACTGGAAGAAGGAAACGATGAAAATATTTCACTTCAATCTTTCTGTAGCTTCACCAAGGGATCGTAATAGCAACGGGACATTACCCTTTTATTCCTGTGGCTCCAATAGAAACTACACCATAGCTTTATTGTTGTTGTTGTTGTTGTTGTTGTTGTTGTTGCTGTTGTTGTTTAATTAGATCACATCCCCAAAGGTTTCACCCTTGAGTGGCTAAGCTAAGATGCCATCTGTTTCTCAAACTTTTTCTTCAGGAGGCACTTTCGTCTGAGTTCTGTTCTGGCCTTAAATAAAACGACACAACATGGTAAAAGAATGAGTGAATCCCAGTGCCCAGCATGAAAGGCCAAAAAAAAAAAAAAAAAAAATCAAGTCTCCGCCTCCAATAATGAAGGCTCCAAGCATATAGAGTTTGATCCGCCTTCCAAGATATGGGCAGGACATAAGAATCGAAAGTGATGACCAGCTTGTTACCGGCTAATTATAAACTCAGCCACGGCTGTCAGCTCCACCTCTGGGGATCCAACCCAAGATCTTCTGACATGTGAGAGATGAACACCATCTGTCTCAATCCTGCTCTTCAGAAATGTGTGTGTGTGTGTGTGTGTGTGTGTGTGTGTGTGTGTGTGTGTGAGACAGTTGGAGTATGTGGGTGGGGTGTGTGTCCTGCTTTAGGTCTCGGGGTGTGTTGATGGGCTCTCCGGTGAGATATTTCTTAACTCCGGCCAGCCGAGGGAACCACCCCCTGTTTGGCGTGTTGCTTACAAGCAGCGGCGAAAATGTCCACAGGCAAGGCAAAGAGCTTTTAAAACTCTTGATTGATGTGCTCTTATTTCTACACTTCTGATCAGTGATTATCCCGGATGAATAATTCAAGGCGCTGAAAAGTTTTTAAAGAACATTACGAAGCTTAACACCGAGGCAGAATGAGAGAGATGGGGAAAGGATGGCGTGGGTGGAGAAAGGTGAGTCCAGAGAGATGGACACAGAGCAAGAGGAAGGAAGTAAGGAAGTAAGACAGGAAGGAGGGAAGGAAGGGAGGATGAATAATGGGTGGAATAGAGGTGTGGCAGCATGGACCGAGGGAATCAAGCGCCTAATTGGTACTTAAACAGTTGCGGCGTTCTGAACTGTTGCTATCATAAGAAATTGATGAATTAACCGAGTAAGAGAGAGAGAGAGAGAGAGAGAGAGAGAGAGAGAGAGAGAGAGAGAGAGCGGGAGAGGCTTCTGAATCTTTTAAGAGGATAACTTACTTGGGCAAAACAGCTGTTTATGCATTATTTGTGCCGAGAGCCATTTACCACCATTTAGGAAGGAAGCAAGGCCTGAGTCTGAGGAGACACCCATAGGGACCGGTGCCTGGGAGGACAGAGCGAGAGGATCATTTACAGAAAGAGATAAAAGATGAAAAATTCATCCATTGGTAGTTCCTTTAAAGACTTAAAGACCAGGACTGTCCGTCTGTGGCTCGCAGCTTATTGACAAACAGCAGACATGGAGAACGAAGAAGACGAGGAAGAGAAAGAGGAAGAAGATGGACATCAGGGAAAGAGCTACAGGACAACCTGCCCCCCATTGAACAGTTGTGAGTACACAAAATTAGTTTGATCAAGAAGAAGTGAGTTTGGCCTCACAAACAGGGAACATACTTTGTCTTGTACAGAGGGTTTCACTTTTAGAAAAAAAAAATCTAATAGGAGGCCAGAAGCATTTATCCATCCATCAATCTGTACATCCATCCATCAATCTGTCCATCCATCCATCAATCTGTCCATCCATCCATCAATCTGTACATCCATCCATCAATCTGTACATCCATCCATCAATCTGTCCATCCATCCATCAATCTGTACATCCATCCATCAATCTGTACATCCATCCATCAATCTGTCCATCCATCCAGCAATCTGTACATCCATCCATCAATCTGTACATCCATCCATCAATCTGTCCATCCATCCATCAATCTGTACATCCATCCATCAATCTGTAAATCCATCCACCTATCCTCCATCCATCCATTCATCCCTCCATCCATGTATCATTACCAAGCATCTATCCCAGGTGCATGGAAGATGAAGCCTGATTAGGTCACCGGTCCCTCATAGGACTAACATGGACACGACAGTCATTGTCATTCAACCTCATACCTGGGGCAATTTAGAGTTGCCAGTTGACCTCATATGCATGTCTTTGGACTGTGCTAGGCCAGTGGTCCCAAACCGGTCAACGCCTCACAATTTTACCATGGACCAGGGGAAGGGGATGTCATAGGGTGTTTATAATGTAAACAATCTCCTGTTGCGATGAACCCGTAACTCAGGTAGGAATCGCGGTGTTTTCTTTGAAGTGCAGCTTTCTTTTTGCAAGCAGTCTGCGACCCTTCTTCTGTTTCATCATTGTCTCGTTTACCGTTTCCAAAAAACCTCTCCAGTGAACTCTGTTTCTGGATCATTTTGCGAGGGCTAGCTTGCATCGCTGATGCAGGATAAATACGCGCCAATGAGTCAAGCGTGGAGTCAAGCGTGGAAGTTAGGCGAGGGCAGAAGTGGTTGTCTTTCAAAATAAGACACCCAGAAGCAAAAACATATTTATATATATTTTAATCACGATTATTCATTCTTTGCGGCCCGGTACAAAATGATCCATGGACCGGTACCGGTTCGGGGCCCGGTGGTTGCGGACCCATGTACTAGGCAACTGGAGTACCCAGAGGACACCCACACAGGCACAGGGTAGATATGCAAAGTTCACACAGAAATGTCCTCACTGATGATCTGAGCCTTCTTACTGTGAGGTGACGGTGCCCAGTAAACCGAGCGAGTAGCCCAGCTCGACCCGGAAACGAGAACCATTAAACAGTGAAAGAACCCCCTGAGGAACTCATTTGGTTTTTTTTGTTATAAAATCATGCATTCTATTTGTATTCGTAAGTCAATTTTTTTTTTCCCATTCCTTCATTTTTGAAACTGCATAATCCGAATTATGGTCACGGGGTCACTGGGACCCATCTCAGCCGACTCTGGGCGAGGGCGGGGTACACCCTGAATGGCTCGCCAGGCTGTCAGAGAGTCTACATCTTTGAATCACCAATTGTAAATATCAACTGAAGTGACCCCCTAGGTTGCAGGTCAAGGGAGTTGAGGGAGCCTCAAAAACCACAGCCCCAGCCCCAACCTCCAAGATGGCTGCTCCACGCCTCAGAGTGAAAGCTGTAGTAATTTACCATTTATTAGCATTTCTGTATTATTTGCATGCCATGATTAACATTACGTTTGTGCCACTTAACTAAGGTTATGCAAAAATGCAATAGAGATGATGTTGATTATGTAATAAAATACCCAATATGGCATTTACGGATTTATTTTTAAAAAAATTTCTTCCCAGTTTGGTTGAATGCAAAATTCGTCCTTCTGGATGAAGGCTGGCAGATGTTCAACATTTAAAAAAACAAACAAACAAACAAACATTTTTTAACTGCTCCTCCTGCTGCATCACAAGGCAATGTAACACGCTTAAAGGAACTCACTACCTACCCTCTTTTGCACACTTGAGCCCACAGATGGCCGTGACTGCCTCATTGGCAACACCAGGATGAGTGCTTTTTCGTCTCAGGTTTCGTGATGGCTGACGTTGACGAGGTCAAAAAGAAGACAAAACAAATAGATTTCCTTGCAGTGTGCACACTGTATATGCATGTTTTTGTTTTCTGATGATAGATGCCCCAAAGTCTAACGTGCACTCGCTAATCTGAATGATTTGACAGACAGACGCATTACAGTCAGAGTGTCACCTGCTTTTCCTTCACGTAACTGCAGCACGGTCGACTCCTACAGTGCCTCAGGGCGACAGACAGCTCCATTTCAGCAGCCGCTGATGCTAATCGGGTCTGAAAGATGAAGGTTTTTCCCTCCGTTTGTTCTCTAACGTAGCATTTTGTCTGTCAAATGCCTGCGGGTGACCCGACCACGGGTGATCCACATACATTCCGGAGCTATCCACTCGTCTTTTTATCGCCACTGATGTATTAGATCATTCCTGATGAGGGAACATCTGTATTTCTAATAGTTTTATCAGTGTTGTGCATGTATAGGAGTGGAAAAAGAACTCGAGCCAAACTGTACACGGGTTAACGCGCAGATGTTAAAACGCTGCTTCAACAAAGCGGAATAAAGAAAACTGTTTCGGCTAAAAGATAAAAACATATTTAGACTTAAAAATTCATTTTATTGCCCTGCAATTGCCTGGCGAGCTGTCCAGAGTGTACTGTGCCCCTGCCCAGAAGCGGCTGACATGGGCACCAGCCTCGCCTTGACTCTAGGATTAAGCGGTTCAGAAAATGAATGAATGAATGTCATTTTCGAACCCACTTGATCCTAATTAGGGGCACTGGGAGGCTGGTGCCCACCTCAGTCAATGAGGGCGGTGAGGGCGGGGCGCACACAGGACAGATGGACATATGTACAGTCATTCACACTCGTACTCACACCTAGGGGTGATTTGGAACAGCCAATTAGCCTATTGGGGTTGTTTTTTTGTTTTTTTTGGATTGTGGAAGGAAACCAGAGGACCCGGAGGAAGCCCACGCAAGCATGAAGAGCACAGGAAACTCCATAGAGAAATGCCCCGAGCCTGGGAATCAAACCCAGGACCTTCTTGCTGTGAGGCAGGTGTGTGAACTCCTGCACCTACATGCCACCCAGATTTAACCCTTTAAGGGCCACACCAAAAAAAAATAAAGGTAAAGTAAAGTCTGTTGGGTTTTTACACCTGAGCCTAGCAGCTCATCAGGCCGGTGCTTATCCCCGGTTTCCATAGCATCAAGCGACCAGGAGTTCAACTCCTCCTGGATGGGACGCTGGTCCATCGCAGGTTCCCTTCCCAGTATATTTTACTGGTACCATTTATACTGCTGAGTGAACAGAGGCACACTCGTAGTTAAGACCTCACCAGGGGTCTGAGCACAGTGGGAGTCTAACTGGGATTCAAACCCACAACCCCCCGATCATGAATACAGCACCCTAACCACTACGTCACCGGCCTCACGATGACATGAGGTAAGCGGTTATCAGATCCACCTCACAGCATGAAGGTTATGGGGTTGAGTCCCAGAATCGGCTATGGAGTATGGAGTTTAAGAAAAATATCACTGACATTTATTTATTTATTTATTTTTAAATAAGTTTAGGCAACAATAACAATAATGTTTGTTTGTTAAACAACCCCATCGTTTTTTTTTTCTTTACAAACCTTTACCAAATGGTTGAGATTATTAAAGAAAAAAAAAGAAAGAAAAAAACACCCAAATTATTAGTTCGACCAAATATTTCCCCGGAACATTAAAGGGTTGAACATTTTTTTAAATAAAGGAAGTTGGCTGATTATTTCACTAAAGCTGTCGGCTATGAGATATTTATGCTAACTCTGAAAAACCTAAAATCCGTCTCACAGGTGACTAGCATTACCGCATGACATACTTTTTTTTAAGTGCCAAGTTCTATTATTCACTAAGATACCATGTGACAAAACATTCATTCTTTCCGAGCTAATAACAGTCTGGTGTAGCGCTCAGCATGTCTGCCTCTTAACCAGAAGGTCCTGGGTTCAAGTCCTGGGTTCGGCGAGGGTGTTCCAGTGTGGAACGTTCCATGTTCTCCTGATGCTTGTGTTGGTTTCCTCCAGTTTTCATCCCAAACGCTGCACATGAGGCTACCTGGCTGTTCCAAATTGCCCTCGGGTCTGAGTGTGTGTTAGCCCTGTGATGGACTGGTGAGCTCTTCAATGTGTAGCCTGCTTTCACCTAGAGTCGGTTGAGATGGGCTGCAGCGTGTCCATAGTAGGATTAAGCGGTTCTGCAAGTGAAGGAATGAATGAATACTTGAGCCGAGCGTAAATATTTTGAAAGAGTTCAGTAACGAAGCTTTTTCATGTCTGCATATTGCAATTTAGTCTTTATATCTCTTTTAGTCCTCACCTGGTGAAAAAAAAAAAAAAAAAAAAAAAACACTAATAAGATTATACTCGCTTCTCCCACTGGTCCGTCCCTGTAGTTAAAGCCCCAAAACCAAAGAGCCCAAGGGGTCTCATCACCCGAAACATCATCATTCAGGTCCTCGCTCTGCCCGGCAGGCCGAGTCGTGATTAGCTGACAATTTATTCGCAGCCTGCGATTGAGAGGCATCGTGCCCAAATGGTAATGTGTTTAAAATGTCAGCAGAGAGGTAAGGATCTCATCAACCTTTGGTCACCCGGCCGCTTTGAATATTCTTATTGCCGTCATGCATTAGTGATAAGCTTTTGAAAAGTAAGTCAAATTTAACCTTCACCGTACCTCGCCCACGTCATGAATATTAACCAGGTCTATTATGTGTACATGATCTGAAAGAATTTAACCTCTCAGCACCACCATCCACAACTAGTGTCTCCGGATGGGCGGAGTGTGAGCACGAAGAGAGAGTGTTTACTGCATAGAAATGGTGTTTGCTCAGGTAAAGGAGGGAACCTGAGACCAGATTAATGGGTTATCTACCATTAATTCCCCCGAGACGGACGGGGATTTATCAACAATTGAGACTCAAATGCGGGGTGAAGCGTTTGCTCAGGCACGGAGACGAAAATGCCCACAATTTATCACAAAACAAATTAGCAAAAAAATATATACACACGTGTACCTCGACTGAAGTCGTGTCGAGTTGAGTGGTTTCGATTATACGTCAGTTTTCAAAAAAACATATGGAACAATTTAAAAAATAAAAATAAATTTGGCATTATTGTAATCATACAATCGCGCCCCACTATTTGAGAAGCACTGAATTAGCAACAGCCCCGGCAAATTATACATATACATCATCACGACATCACAAGCATGTGATTCAAATTTAGCCAATGGCTGAGAGCTTCTGTTTCTCCCTCCTGCTGATTGGCTGCAGATGGTGTGTACACCTCTTTTTTTCTCCTTCGCGCACATGTTCTCAATGTGATTGCTTGAATTGTGAATTCACGTTTTTTTTCATGTTTTTAATGATTATTTAAGCGCTATGATGTCACTGAAACACCCTGCATCAGAAGCGTATATTATATATACACACACATAATATTTAATATACTAAATATTTATATAATATACATATTTAGTATATTAAATATTATTTGTGTGTGTATATATAATATTATACAAGTAAATTTGGTGTAGCCTAGCCTAGGCTAGCCTAGAGACAAGCTAATTCGATTGAAGTCCTTTTTAACTTACATTGTCTCTCCTGGGACCAATTAATGACATAAGCTGAGGTACACCTGTATATACTCCACGCGTGGAAATGTTGCTTCAGACTGCTGATCATAAGTTTTTTCATTATCGGTTTGGTGGGCACCCGGTCCTCCAGGTACTCTGGTTTCCTCCCATAGTCCAATCTATCCAATCAGTCTATCTCAGCCAACACCGGGAGCAGGTAGGGTGCACCCTGAACAGCTCACCAGTCTACAGCATGGCTAACTCACACACAACTATTCACACTCATCACAGCCAATTAACACAGGCTGCATGGTGTTCTGGTGGAAACCAAGGCAAGCCTGGGAAGAATGTGCAGGGTCCACACAGAACTGTCCTCGCTGGGCCCAGGACTTGAACTCGCAAACCTTCCTGCTGCAGGGTGGATGTGCTCATGTACATTTTTACCTTTGTGGAAATTTACAGTAACATCCAGTAGGCCATGTTTGCTTCACGGATACCTTGACCCATGGTCAATATTCAGCACCACCAAACTTTCCATGAATGGAAGCCACGCCCAGCCAGTTCAAAACATAGCTCCCAGGCTTTCACGGATTTCCGATGGAAAAACTTACAGGGTAATGGACTTACAGGACAACCGTCAACCATTCGTCCACCAAGAAGTAATTCCAGCTACATGAGCTGAGGCTTTACAACACCCCCACCCCCACCCCCACCCCCACCCCCGAATTCAACAAGCAATGATTTTATGTGCAAATGGACCACAATTCCCACGGGCCTGCTCCACTCCACTTATTTGATAACGCTGAACAGCTTTGGCCTGTCGTCATGAAAGCCACGCGGATCTGATACCCTTAGGCTTTAAAAAGGCCGAAGCTCGTTGTATTCTGCTTATTGATTTGATGAAGACTGGGAATCGCGGCCTCATTAGCAGCAGACGAAGACGTAAAGCCGCTGCATCAGGACCAACCTTTCACCAGATGCTACAGTTCTCCGGATTCTTGGGGAAAAGATTAAGAATAGACTGTTATGATGATTATTAATTCATATCTCCAGTGTTCGTGTGGATTCAACTCAATTCAACTCAATACAGCTGACGTAGGAAAAACGAATTTGGGTACAAATTTAAATATTTATTCACAAACCCATCGATGCCAGAAAACACAAGAGCATTCATTCATTCATTTTCCGAACCTCTTCATTCTAATTAGGGTCGCGGAGAGGGCGAAGCAGAAGCACACTGACGGCTTTGCAGCGCCTCATTACGAAAGTCAGCGATGGTTCTTTTACATGAACCTCTACCACAGACAGTGAGAGACACGGCCGGCCTCTGAAAACCCAGTTAGTGCACTGGGGGGACAGCGGTGACAACGGTTGACAGTGGGGTTTGAACCCCCGACCTTGGGATCGGTAATTACAGCATCCGTACCACCAGGACACCACTGCCCTGCAAAAGTGCAATTTACACAAAATTTAAAAACAGCAACAACAGCAACAACAACAACAACAACAACAGCAACAACAACAACATCATGTAGGTATGATGTAAGATGTACGATGTAGCTTTCGCCCCTTGCAGCTCTACGAGCCAAATCTGAATTGCAGTTATCTATCAATCTGTCCGCCTGTCAGTTGGCTTTCCTCTTGATGCCGCTGTTTTTTTCCTCTGGTGTTTTATTTTAGCTGCACTTCATCTGACAAGGGAGTTTCTTCCTCTCTTCCCTCCCCTCTTCACTGCACACTTCGAGCTGCCGCTATCGATTTGGCGAGGGGGCGCGCTCACAATTCAGCAAGCGGGGCCCTGTTTCAGGCTTGCATCTTTCAGAGGAAGGATTGATCCTCTCTCTCTCTCTCTCCCTGTGTGTGCATGTGTGTGTGTGTGTGTGTGTGTGTGTGTGTGTGTGTGTGTGTGTGTGTGTGTGTGTTTCTCTCTCTCTCTCTCTCTCTCTCTCTCGCTCTCTCTCTCTCACACACACACACACACACACATACACCCTGCATACCTCTTTCTCATTCTTCAAAGAATTTTATTGAATAAAATAAACAGAGAAGACTAAAGAAGGAGGTGAGTAAAGCAAAGAAAAAGAGGAGGGATCATCACGAGGCCTGGCATTCTGCTTTTTTTTTTTCCCCCCGCGCAGTCGAAGTGAGAAATACAAGCTAGGAATATTGGATCAGGAATCAAAGAATCCCGCACGCCTGCCGGGTTACAGCATCAGGAGATTCAATAGTCCGGCACTTTGATGCTGTGATTCCAGTCAATGGGGCTCAGTGAGAGTCGCCAAAGCTGTTTATCTGACCGCACGTCTGTGGTTAATAGCATGATTGAGTGATTTACCGGCGAATCCTCCGCATATTCCGCCTTCACCCAGTGCCACAGTGTGTTCGCTGATCATAAACCGCCTGGTTTCATTCTATTCCCTGACTCGTCACATACTCGTCCCAAGC
>CM045735.1:2607160-2642160 GCA_024760905.1 Plotosus lineatus
CGCTTTCCTTGTATTCCCTATGGTGTAGGGGAAAAGCACCAAGCAAACAATATGAAGTGCAGGAAACACTATTTATAGTTGCACATGGGGCGCTGGGGGGGCTTGAAATGTTTATTTTCTTCCTATAGGGGCGTCACAGAAAATAATTGGGAAGCACTGCACAAGGCGTTCTCGGGGCACAGAGGAATACACAAGGAAGAATACATGGCTAATCAGCCCGGAAAAGCCATTTCCCCAGCAGAGCTCGTAAATCAAAATTTTGCTGGTTGGATGGGGCAGATTTTTGGTGGATCGAAGTGGGTGTGTGTGTGTGTGTGTGTGTGTGTGTGTGTGTGTGTTGCCCAGCAATAGTCTGATAAGCTGTTCAGGGTGTACCCCACCTTCACTCGGAGATGACTAATGTGAGGTCATCCTAATCGTGATCCTGGTAGGATCGAGGAGCTCGGCAAATGAGTGAAGATGGGTAACTGTTGCACAGAAAAAAACATAATCAGCTTCTTAAATCTGAATAAAATGTTTTGGGCGGCGCAGTGGTTATCACCTCCGTCACAAAGCAAGACGGTCCTGGGTTCGATTCCCAGTTTTGAGTGTTTCTGCATGGAGTTTGCATTCTCTCTGGGTGCTTTTGTGGGTTTCCTCCTACAGTCCAAAAACATACACAGTAGATTGATTGGCTCTTCTGACACCCGTAGGTGTGAGTGAGAGTGTGAATAGTTGTGCGAGTGTTGGCACCGCAATGACCTGGCGAAGTATTCCGGGTGTACCCGCCCTCACACAGTTTCGGCTGAGATGGGTGCCAGCCTCCCTGAAACTATCATAGGATTAAGCGGTTTAGAAAATAAATGAATGAATATTTTGATTTGATTCAAAGGAAACATGCAAAGGGAACGATTCACTTACCTTCATCATCATCATCATCATCATCATGCTCAGACCTTCCTGAATGCAGGTTCTTCTAACAAAATAAATAAATGCAACCCAATACTGATGCTCCTGTTGCAGAGGAAATGTGTCTGGGAGAAAAAAAGACGCTGTTAGATAATGCTAAACCAGAACATAGGCTCAGGTCCAATAACAGACAGTACGGTTCAGACAGACTCATCTTCAAGGTATTATGATATCGTATCCTGGCGTTATTTTTTTATAGAGATACTGCAGACCTGAACATGGCTATAAAATCTGCTGGAGGAAATGTTGAACATGAAATGCAAAAAAAAAAAAAAAAAAAGGTCAAAATTCTTGTAACAAATCCAAAGTTTATAACTGGAACTGGGACTCAACTCAACTCTGGCCTCGACCTTCAAATTCTAAAAAAATGTGCACAACATTCCCAGCGACCTCTTCTGCTCGGTACTGCCGCGTCACTGGGGAACTTGTGGAGCTGCTTTGCTCTGAGAAACTGAGGATGTGGATTGGGAGATGGGACGGACTGGATAACCTCTTCATTTCCTCTGAGCTCCACATCTCCCCTAACAGGTGACCCGGGGCCTCTTGATGACCAGCTGTCAAGGCCTGTTTCCGCGTGGGGAGTGTGGGAAAGTCGGTGAGGACTCCGCCAGAACCCCCAGCCCTGCTCTCAGCCTGCTTCCTGACCACCGCTAAATATACCGGCCCTTTTGTTCATCATCGGACCCAAAAATACTCTGGCTCTGACATCAAACGTGTTCTTTCCGACTTCCTCCCGGTGGCTTTTTTTCGGCCACTGACGCTCTTCCCGCTTGGCAGAAGGCGCCGCTTTCCTGGACGACGTGGAGCATCAGGAAATGAGGGGCTGCATGGATTTGGCTCGGAGATGCAAAACATAAGCAGAAGATATAAGCTTCAAGCTCACGGAATCATCTCTTTCCTTGTGGGAATTCTTTCCTTGTGGGAATTCCTTCCTTTATGTGGATGAACTTCCTCTCACTTCTGAGGTTTAAGATGGCTTTTTTTTATTTAGATTAAACAAATTAAAGGACTCTCACTCTTTAAAGGAATGCTTAATCCTCTACCAGGGATTCAGGGAGGCTGGAGTCTATCTCAGACAACACTGGTTGAGGGTGGAGTACACCCTGAACAGCTCATCAGACCATCATGCAGCCAACAGACACACACAAAGCCATTCACCCTCACACCTAGGGGCAATTTGGAAGAGCTAACTCGCCAACGTGCATCTTGGAGTGTGGGAGGAACCTGGAGTACCCAGGGGAAACCCACACAAACCCGGGGAGAACATGCAGACTCTTCAGAGAAATGCCTGACTTTGGACCTTAACCCAGAACCTTCTTGCTTGCTTTAATTTACCTTTGAAATATGGAAGGGTTGGGTTTTTTTCCCCCCTGCAGGATTGTATTCATCCACTCATTCATTTTCTAAGATGCTTCATCCGAATTAGGGTCATCGGCAGGCTGGCACCCATCTTAGCCAACTCAGAGCAAAGGTGGGGTACAACCTGGCCAGCTCACCAGACCACTGCAGGGTGAAAACATGTACAACCATTCACACTGACACCTAGGGGCAATTTGGAACAGCCAGTTATCCTACAATGCATTTTTTTTTTTTGGACTGGGTTCGGAAACCTCAGCACCCCGATGGAAGTCCACACAAGTACAGGGAGAACATGCAGGTTCCAGTCCCAGGGATCAAACCCAGAACCTTCTTGCTGTGAGGTGGACGCGTTAACCACTGTGCCAACATACAGCCAAAAGAGTCCAAGAAATGTTAGACTAACCAGACACCACAGACACAACACCCCCATCGTCCCCCGTCGGTCTCGGATGTTCAGGTGTGTAATGCTGGTTTCTCCGCCCAGCCGTAAGCGTAGCCTGGACATGACAGGCTCCCTTCCTGTTATTTTTGCCAGCTGAATTTGACAGGATGTCTTCTGTCGTTTACTGTTTTTGTATCCTCTCTTCAGTGTGACTCACAATATCAGCCACATTCACATCGGGAAGCTGGAAGTGATGAGTGGCTTCACCTGACTAACTGTCTGGACTTCGTTGGCAAAATCCTTTTAATAGCAAATAGTGGGAATAGGCTGCTGTGCTGTAACTGCACAGTGCCATATGGTGTTCTTTCATTCTTGCACCAGTAGAGGTACATAGCTCACCAGGCCATTGCAGGGCCAACACACACACAGACACCCACAGACACACACACACACACACACACACACAACTTTTCACACTCATATCCACACCTAGGGGCAATGTGAAACAGCCAGTCAGCCCACTGTGCATGTTTTGGAGGAAACCGGAATACGTACTGGAAGGAATCCCACACAAGCATGGAGAGGACATTCAAACTCCACACAGAAACACTCTAGCCCGGGAACTGAACCCGATACCTTCTCGTTGAAGCAGACGTGCTAACTACTCCACTTAGGGGCAATTTGAAACAACCACTTACTCTAATGTGGATATCTTTGGACTGTGGAAGAAAACCAGCGTACCTGGAGGAAACCCCCACAAGCATAGGGACAACATGCAAAGTCCACACAGAAACTCCATAGCTGACTCCAGGACTCAAACCCAGGACCTTCTTGCTGTGAGGCGGATTTGATAACCGCATACTTCACGTCATTGTACTCGATTTATTACTCACTCATTAGGCAAACTGCTTGATCCTACCATAAAGGTCAAGGGGAGGCTATAGCCTGTCTTAGCCAATACTGGGTGAAGGCACGGTTCACCCTGAACAGCTTGCCAGACCATCACAGCACCAAAACGTTTGGACCAGCCAATTAGCCTGATGTATGTGTTTTTGGACTGTTGGAGGAAACCGGACTTGCCGTAGGTAACCCAAGCAAGCATGTGAAGAACATGCAAACTCCACACGGAAACGCCATCACCACGCATGGGACCTTCATGCTGTACGGCAGAAGTGTTCATCCCTACGCCACCGTGTCGTCCTCACCTCCTACACCTGAGGCGATATCCAAATAGAGGAAGCTGCCGGAAATAGTCGAGGAAGTCCGGATGTTAGCGTTAGCCAGGTTAGCATATGGGACTTGGTTTATCTTCAGTATAAATAATTATCGTTTCATCTTCTCCTTTATCGTAACAATAAAACCCATCCTGTTTTTCAAAGCTCCAGGAACTAACCTGACCTGATTACGAAATATCTGCCACTCTCTCCTCTACACCTCCTTCTGTCTCTCATCTACACTTCACTTCTCCCCCTATACCTCCTCCTGTCTCTCCTTAACACCTCCTTCTGTCTCTCCTCTACACCTCCTTCTGTCTCTCATCTACACCTCACTTCTCCCCCTATACCTCCTCCTGTCTCTCCTTTACACCTCCTTCTGTCTCTCCTCTATACCTCCTCCTGTCTCTCCTTTACACCTCCTCCTTCCTCCTCCCCCCCCTCTACACCTGTTTATCCTTTACACCTCCTTCTGTTTCTCCTCTATACCTCACTTTCCCCCCTCCCCTATACCTCACCCTGTCTCTCCAGGAACCTTCTCCTGTCTCCCCTCTACAACTCCTCTCCTCTCTAATCTTCACCACCAATCTTTCCTCTATACCACCTGTCTCAACTCTACTCCACCTCCTGTCTCTGCTCTACCTCTTGTTTTGCCTCTACACCTTCTCCCCTCTCTTCCCTCTACCTTCCATTTCTCCTCTACATCACCTGTCTTGCCACTACACCTCCTGTTGTCTCTCCTCTGCACCTCCTCCTGTCTCGCCTCTACACCACCTGTCCTGCCCTACACCTCCTCCTGTCTCTCCACTACACCACCTGTCTTGCCTCTATACATCCTCAGCCTCTCCACTACACCCCGTGTCTCTCGTCTACACCTTCTTCCCTCTCTTCTCTGTACCTCTTTTTTCTACTCTACATCACCTGTCTTGACACTACACCACCTCCTGTCTCTCCTCTACACCTCCTTTGCTATCTTTCCTAGGAACCGACCCCTGTCTCCCCTTTATGCCTGCTGTCCTTACACCTCCTCACCTCTCTAATCTTCACCGCCAATCCTTCCTCTACACCACCTGTCTCACCGCTACACCATGTCCTGTCTCTCCTCTACATCTCCTCCTGTCTCTCCTCTTTCTCTCTTGCTCTCCTCTCTTTATCAACAATAAAATCCATCCTGTGTTTTTATAAGCTAAAGAAGCTACGACTGGAGCTGATTATAAAATGCCTTTCAGATCAATTATAGCAAAGATTAAATGAGACGGGGTTTTATTTTTAAACTGATCCCATGTGCAGCAAAATATATTTATTTATATTTGTTTGAACATCTTTCTGACCGCAAGCACCAACTTTTTATTTACATTTTTTATGGTTTCCTCTTCAGCTTGTTATAAAACTTCAACCCAGGAAACCCTGGAGGAGGATTTTTGTTTGTTTGTTTTTGGGGAGTTTTTCTTTCAAGAAAAAAAAAAAAAGAGTAGTTAAACATAAAGCCGCGTAAAGATTTACAACACTCTGTCAAATGTGGGGTTTTTTGTTTTGTTTTGCTTTGTGTTGTTTGCGTTGAGACACGTACGATATTTAATTAATAACATCTGTCAAAATTTCTGTTTCAACCAAAGCATCACTTATTGAGCAGACATTAGTGCCTACCGTCCCTTCATAACGACCCTGCCCATAACCCCCCTATCCCATCGCCACCATTCCTTATTGACTCTTTACAACTTCCTCTGCAGCCCTCAGAATCCCCCAGGCTCATCTTGGCCTTCTAGCAAAATCCGGCCATATAGATGTATTCAGCAATTTAGCAATGTTTAAAAAAATGCATGGAATGCAAGTGCGTTTCCTGTTTCCTGCCTTTAACCTCATAGAGTTACAGACACACACACACACACACACACACACACACACACACACACACACACACACGTGCACGCACAAATCTATATATAAATTAAACATTAAAGAAACGTAAAAACACGGACATATTTGAAACAGATGTTGTGAACAGATGTTTAAGGAGCGGTGAGTCGATACAGATCAAAATTCACGTACGTTGTTTTCCTTTAATTGTATATGAGAAGACACAGTAATGCATTACCCAACCGTGGAACGTGAAAATGGCATTCACACAACACGCATCACTCCCATTCCCCCTGTTGTCCGATTACTCAGCTGACCATAGAGACTTGACCTGCTCCTAAAAGTCGTGGAGGAGAACGCGCTCGGGCCAAAATAATGCGGGGTAACCCTGTGAGGAAACAGCAATGTTCTATCGCTGTGAGAATTTGTGTGTCTGTACCCCCAGGGGAGCCGTTAAACAGCCCTTGCTCTCTCTTTCTGTCTTCTTTCTTTCTTTTTAAAAAAAAAACCAGTGGAATACAAGAGGATATTGGATCACCACAATCGAGAACATCTGCAGGCTGATTTCTTCCCTCATGTGTTTGTGTGTACGAATGTGTGTGTGGGTGTGTGTGTGTGTAGTCCCTGGGTGCACAAGGTTCACCATAGACATATACAGATCATTTCTATCTCTGTCACACACACACACACACACACACACACACACACACACACACACACACACACACACACACACACACACACACACACACACACTAATGTCCTTTAATGGTAGTGAAGTGTGGGCCTCTGTTCTGACCGAGGCTAAATAACAGATATTATCCCCATCATAGTTTGTCCTCTGCGTGGCTGCAGACAGAGCCATCACAGAAAAGAGAGAAAAATGCAGCCACTCCATATGCAGGCAGCTGTGGACGGACTGGAGGCGTCAACGGCTCTGCTGCAGAAATGACAGGCCTTCACGGATCGGGCCTGCCTGACATATACTACAGCACATGCAGTAAATCTGCGCTCCCGAGCAGACTGATTGGCATGAAGCGAAGAGAGCTGGCAAAGCAACAGACTCGCGCCGTGGAACTGGAGGATGAAGGCATGAAGGCATGTGGAGGAAATAGATTGTCGAAATTGTAGTTAAAACACACACACACACACACACACACACACACACACACACACACACAGTCTCAATGAGGAGGCGGAATTCCAGAGCGCACAGGGCCACGGGGCCGGCAGCGGAAGTGTGCGAAAGCTCTCTGAGCTGACCCCTGACCCAGCAGATACCATTCCCATCAACTCCTCCTCCAGCTGTCCGCACTCAGCCACTCAGCAGGCATGCAACCAGACCTCCTCGTTCCCTCGCTCCATCTCATCCACCTCCCCTGCTATACACGCTCCATTTATCCACCTCCCTGTCTTCCAGTGTGTAACTCAGCACTCAGTAGTGGATTCCAAACCATTTACCGAACCGATCTACAGCCTTCATTTCCATCTACTACTTCCTGTTTATCACCTGTAAGCTTTTCGGTACGGTGGTGCACTGGTGGCAGCAAGAATGTCCTGGGCGGAGAAGGCGCTCCTGCCTGCATATAGTGTGCATGTGGCCGTATAAGTGTCCTCCGGGTGATCTGGTCTCCTTCTACATTACAGAGACATACACATTATGCTGAGTGTCCGTTCCGTGGTGGTAATGTGTATACCGTGCCCGAGCCCGAGCCCAGGTCAAAAGGAAGTATTGAGGGAAACATCTGGTAACCTTCCCTGTAAAAGCCATCCATCCATCCATCTATTTGTCAAACTGCTCAATCCTAGTATTGTCCCAGGGAGGCCAGAGCCTATCTCAGCCGACTCCAGGAGAAGTCACGGTTCACCCTGAATATCTGCCCAAACCATCACATGGCTAACACATCATAAATAATCACTGTCACTCACACCTAGGGGCAATTTGAAACATTCACAGCCTAATGTGCATCTTTTTGGCCTGTTCTGGGGAAACCGGAGAACCCTGAGGAAACCTGGGCAAGCAAGCAAGGAATGGCAACTACACACAGAAACAGCCTCACCAAGCCCAGTGACTGAAACCCGGGACCTTCTTGCCCTGAGGCGGCCGTACTAACTGCCGATAGACCAAGTCGTAGTACAACATGTCGTCTGAGACTTTCCACGCTTCACTCTTCTTCAAAACGGGAACTCATTTAACTTCAACTTTCAAACTGCGCCAGAACCCACACGTCTCGGAGTAATTTAGCACCAACGGTTTAAGAGAGGGAGGAAATCTGCTATTTTCCCACTTCCTCTTTAACCCGCTCGCATCGCCCACATGAGAGGAGCGGGATCCGCAGGTCCTCGTCGACCCCTCCCCTCTGCCAATTCACCCCGCCTTAAATACATAGTTTGCACGCTTTTAACACACAACCTCCACCAGCTTCTAACCACTCACCACGGCGCAGATGGGACTTCTCTCCGGGCTCCAAGGACGCCGGTGGGTGGAGGGGTGTGGGGGTTAAACCATGTGCCACAGGGAACTTAACTCCCCAGTTCCCTCCCGGCTCTCCCATGTGTCATTAATTCACAGTGACGTTTTAGAGCTTTAGATTTTTACTGTTGTGAGAATGGCTTTGTATTACATTTCAGGACTTCAGAAGATAATAAATCAATACTTATTCTTTATGGTGCAGTGCAAAAAAACAAAAAAACAACAAAAAAAAAACAAAGATATCAAGCAGAGGAAGTCAGAACAAAGAAACAGAACAATTATTCAGCGGATGAGAAATCACGGAACTGCCCCTGAAACAGAACGCTGGTATCCACTGAGGTCTACTGGGCCTGTTTTTGGACTGTGGGAGGAAACCCGGGGTACCTGAAGGAAACCCACTCAAGCACAACGAGAACATGCAAACTGCATACAGAACCACCTGAGCCCGGAAATCGAACTCATGATTTTCCTGCATTGAGCCGGACGTTCTAACGACTGCGCCACCATTGCACCTCAAAGGCAAAGCCAATATGGATAAATGGTCCCTGAATCAAAATGTTCATGCTATTGTAAAATTGAGGTGAATAACTTATCATTTAAATATCAATTTCAATTTATTCATTCATTTTCTGAGCCTTTTAATCCTGATTAGTGTTGCGGGGAGGCTGGCGCCCATCTCAGCCTGCTCTGGGCGAGACAGGGTTCGACCAGAACGGCATGGTGAATACAAACACAGTATTTCAATTTTGCACTCGCAGCTAGGGCCGATTTGGATGTCAATTATCCTACTGTGCATGTTTTCGGATTGTAGGAGGAAACCTGAGTCCCTAGAGGAAACCCACGCCAGCACGGGGAGAACATGCAAACTCCACACAGAATGTCGTGATGAGGTATATGTATAATTTTCTGGGGCTGCTGCTAATTCAGTGCTTCTCAAATAGTGGGGTGTATCCACTTTGGGGGCGTGGTGTGATGCCAGAGGGAGCGCGTATCACCCTGAGGAACATGCTTTTTTTGCCATACTGTACTAGAATTAAGTTGGGTTTTTATTATTATTTAATGCTTTTTTATTTTTAATGTTAATAAAGATACAGTGTTATGCAGAGGTGTATTAATAACAATTTTATAAACAAATAATATTATTTATAGTTGTGGCAAGGTGCTAGGGGTGTGACAGGGTTTTTTTTTTTTCTTCCTAGATGGGGCATCACCAAAAATAATTAAGCAGCACTGCGCTAATTTAAAAACATTACGAAAAAAGCCTTTGAGAGCAAATCCGCAAGTATTTGGGGCCGCAAATGGTGAACCGTGAATAGGTGGGGGCTCACTGTAATATATAATATATTATTATAATGACATAAATATATATATATATATATATATATTTTTTTTTTTTTTTTTCAATATATATTTTTAAAACCGACGTATAATCGAGAACAACTTAATGCAAAATGACTTAAATCAAGGTATAGCTGTAAATATTATTGTTTGTTTGTTTGTTTGTTTTTTGCATTGTGGCAATGCAGCACAGTCACATAACGGTTAGTACGTCCATCCTACAGTGAGAATAACATGGGTTTCAGAACCGGACTCGACTCGGGGCGTTTCAGAGTGGAGTTTGTATGTTTTCACTCAGCTTGGGTGGGTTTCCTCAGGGTATAATGGTTTCCTCCCACAGTCCAAAGGCATGCAAATTAGGCGAACTGCCTGCTCCAGATTGCCCCCTAGGTGTGAGAAATTAGCGTTTTGCGACAGAGCTAAACCTTTCGTGGAATCCTTCATGTTTATTCCTCATTTTTAAGTTGGAGGTCATAGGCAGGTCTCAGTTGTTTCATTGCTACACATCATACAATACATGATTATTTGTGTTCATTTTCGGGTGTTTCCTAAATCCCCGTGAACAGGACCTGTGGGTCAGCTCCTCTTTCTCCATTTCCACTCCAGCCCTCTCTGGCGCCTGGGACTCCATCACGCCTCCTCCTGTCAACAGCTTCATCTCTCTCTCTCTCTCTCTCTCTCTCTCTCTCTCTCTCTCTCTCTCTCCAGTCTGTGAGACTCCACCAACCCCCCCAGGGAGGTGACATACCAGACAGCCAGCAGCCTTTGCCCCCGACCCTTTTCTACACAGCACCAGCATCCACGCAGGCATCCAGTACAGTGAAGTGACGACCGCAGTATTCAAACCCCATTCTGAGAATATATTAGGATTTATTCCCTCAAGTTGTTTTTATGTAGCAGTAAACATTGGTCTTCTGAAGACACTGATGCTCTTTAAGGTGTCCACAGTTGGACCAAAGACTTCACAAGTTGTTTTTGGCAGACAAGCTGATTTTCTTTGTCTTATTGGCTCTGAGAAAGAAAAAAGGGTGCGACTCACGAGGAAGCAACTGTTGATAGCTGCTGTAACATAAGCAATAACAGAAGCTTTAGATTGTTTACAGACAGCAAGACTTTGAATGTAACTAAAAATGGATAGAACCGACTTCCTTTTTCAGTATTTCTCATGCCTTCATACATACATCTCACTCACACACACACACACACACACACACACACACACACACACACACACACACATCATATACACACTCATATACACACATCACACACACATCACACACACATCCGACACACACCTACACACACACGCACACATACACATACACACACACATTATGCACACATACACACACATACATGCACACACACACACACACACACACACACACACACACACACACACACACACACACACACGCACACATACACATACACACACACATTATGCACACATACACACACATACATGCACACACACACACACATACACACACACATTATGCACACATACACACACATACATGCACACACACACACACACACACACACACACACAAGCATACACACACACACACACACACACACACACACACACACACACACATACACACACACAAAAGCATGCACACTCACACTTATGGGCACTTTGGAACAGCTATACAGCGTAATGTGCATGTCTTTGGTCACAGGGAAGAAACCAGAGTACCCAGAGGAAACCCATGCACTAGAACATGCTCACTACATCCATAAGCGTAGACTTGAGCCCACGGCCTTCTTGCTATAAAGAACATATGCTGACCACAATGGCTCTATTACCCCCTGACTCTTTTTACCGTTTTACCTGTGAGACCCCTTTTGTTTCCACAGAAGGTTTTCAGGTTCCTTTGACATTTTGAGGCAGTGTGTGAGCTGAAGTTTTCACCATCAGGTCGTCGGGTTAGCTTGGCTAAGAAAAAAAAAATCTCCAGTGCACAATGATTGACATGTATGGAACTTTGAGTGACAGCTGTTATTGTGATCATCACAGTCACTGGGGCTTTGAGACAGACCCCTGTAGTGTCCCCTACACTGCCCTTCCCTGCAGAACAAGGACCACATACCCTCCAAAACCAGGCAAAAGGGGGCAAAGGGGTCGAGATGGTATAAGATCAACGGACCCCTGGGTATCTTGCTTTTATTGGCCAGGTTAAAGGTTAAGTACGCAATTTTTGTAGAGTTTAGATTAGTTAGGGGCCAAAAGGAGTCCATTTTACTTCTGATTATGGCACAAGTTTTATCCTGTAATCTCATTCATTATTTGGGATTAATTTAAATTTTCTCCCTCAAGGATATGATGTCGTTACTGCACAGAAATAATGTTTAAACTCCTGTTGAATCCATTACCTTTCAACTTGTGGGTCAACACAAAAAAACAACAAAAAAAAAAAAAACATTTATTCTAGTCCCCTGTGAATGTGTTATATAGATTTACTACAAGGTCACTATGACATACTACAAGTTTACTACACATTATATAAATTTACTACATGTAAACGGTAAATCATATAAGTGTATTATAAGCTACTACAAGTTTACTGATTGTATCTATAAGTTTACTACAGGTGTACAGGTTAAACAAGTTTACTACAGGTTTACTACAAGTTACCACGATAACATTACACACCATACAAATTTACTACATGTCATTGGAATTTGGTGCAAGTTTACTACACCTAAAAAACACCTTTATTACATGTTTACTACAATTTAATTATGGTTTACAACATGCATACTACAAGTTATAAAAAAATACAAGTTACCTACAAGTTTACTACATCTAAAAAAAACACCTTTATTACACATTTACTACAAGTTACTACAATAGATGTGCATTTATAATGACCTGCTACAAATTAGGTGTGTTACTCCGAGTTCATTACACATTATACAAGTTAATAGCACTTACTACAAGTTGACTACAAGTAACAAAGTTTACTATGTGTAACTACATCTTTACACACAAGTCCTACAAGTAATCTATGAGTTACTACAAGTGTACAACACTAAATGCACATCGCCTGTGTTGCTACAAGTTAGGTATGTTACTAAGTTTACTAACATTATTTTATAACACATATTATATAAATTTATTGTTTGCTGTGACAAGTTATTACAAGTTTACAATGTGTAACCGAGTTCACTGTGTGTAGCTTCACATTTACAGGAAGAACTACAAGTTTGCTCAAGTTACCCTTCATGCTAATTCTTTATAAGCAACTATACATTGTACATTGTTACCTACTACAAATTACGCATCTTACTACAAGTTTATCACACACTATACAAATTTGCTTTGTGTTGCTACAAGTTAGTTTTTTTACTCATAATGTAGTGGAATATGGGTGGCACGGTGGCGTAGTGGTTAGCACGTCCGCCTCACAGCAAGAAGGCCTGGGTTCGATTCCCGGCCTGGGCGTTTCTGTGTGGAGTTTGCATGTTCTCCCCGTGCTTGTGCGGGTTTCCTCTGGGTGCTCCGGTTTCCTCCCGCAGTCCAAAGACGTGCACTTTAGGTTAATTGGCCGTTCTAAATTGACCGTAGATTCTCTCCTGCAGCGGCACTGGAACCCAGTGGTATCGGCATTTGCCCTTCCATTGGATCCTTCCGGTGGCGCCGAGACAGGGGGGGACTTGCTGCTTGGGTAACAGCCTGTCCCTCATTACTCCCTACCCAGGCTCTGAGCACTGGGGGGGTATCACCAGCTGGGGTACCAGCCAGAGCGCAGCCATAGTCCTTCGGGACTGACGGAGGCCTACCTACCAGTGGAATATGTGTAACTACACAATTACTGCAAGTCCTACACGTTTACTATGACTTACTACAAGTTCTTTACAGGTTATACAGGTTTACAACGAGTTACGGGGCAGTGGTGGTCTAGTGGTATAGGGCGCTGGATCGCTGATCCAAAGGTTGGGGGTTCAAGTCTCACTCTCCACAAGGTTGTCACTGTCCCTCCCAGTGCGGCTAACTGGGATATCAAAGGCGGGCCATGTCTGTCACTGTCTATGGTGAGAGGTTGATGTAAAAGAACCATTGCTGACTTTCGTAAAGAGGAGCTGCAAAGTCGTCAGTGTGTTTCTGTCCCTTGCTAAAAGGGTTGTGACAGGAAGGGCATCCGACGTAAAAACCTCTGCCAAATCAAAACGTGCGAATCAGATGATTCACTGTGGCGACTCCCGAGTAAAAGGGAAAAAGCCGAAAGGAAGACAGACAGACAGACAGGTTTACAACGAGTTACTAGAAATTTACTCTGAGGATTTTTTTTTATGATTTATAATATACTTACTACAAGTTACAAAACAAAGAAAGTCGCCATTATTTGCGGGAGTTATGTTTCTCCCCTCTCTGTGAATCCTGGAAATCCATAAATCATTGATGCGGTTTTAAAACCCTATGTATGATATTAGATGAACTAAAATCTGCTTGTTAAACATAATCTATAGCCAGTCTTACTCATTAATACAGTAATAATGCAGTAAAATGTAGTAATGATTCATAAAAACTTTTTAATTTTGTACTGTGGTAATATTTATGAATAAATAAAGCGCTGAGGCTCCTTACCAGAAGCTAGAGAAGATGCAGGGCGTTTGAGTGACATCATAGCGCTTAAATAATCATTAAAAACACGTGAAAAAAATGTGAATTCACAATTCAAGCAATCACGTTGATAGCATGTGCGAAGGAGAAAAAAAGGGACATACACATCATCTGCAACCAATCAGCAGGATGGAGAAACAAAAGCTCTCAGCCATTGGCTAAATTTGAATCAAGTGCCAGTAATGTCGTGATGATGTATATGTATAATTTGTTGGGGCTGCCCCTAATTCAGTGCTTCTCAAATAGTGGGGCGCGCCTCCCTTGGGGGGCGTTGTGTGATGCCAGGGGGAGCGTGTATGATCCTGGGGAACATCCATTTTTTGCCATACTGTACTAGAATTAAGTGGGTTTTTAAAATTATTTAATGTTAATAAAGATGCAATGTTGTGCAGAAGTGTATTCATAACAATTTTATAGACAAATAATACTATTTACAGTCAGGCGCGCGGCGCTGGGGGGACATGACATGTTTTTTTTCTTCCCAGAGGGGGCATCACTGAAATTAATATCGACGCACTGTGCAAATTTAAAAACATTATGAAAAACGTGTTGGAGAGGAAAATCCATGAGTATGCAAGGTCGCAAACGGTGAACCGCGAATGGGCATGGGCTTACTGCAGCTGTTACATTAGGTATTGAGCTGCGGTTAGAAGTTCATGATGAAGTCAGTACAACTTTACACACTACAAGTTTGAGAAATTGCTACACATTGAGGACTTGTAATCGCAAACTTATTACAAGTTACTACACGTTTTCAACGGCTACATTTGTACGTTGCATGGTAAGAGAGGTTTTAGCTCGAGAAACAGAATCTGTCTGTTTATAAGAATTTAAAATGAACAGTTAGTGATTATTTTGGCTTTTATTCAGACTCTGATTGCTCGAGCTCAGCCAGGCGGTTACACCAGTTTATTTTTGATAGAATCATTGTTTTGGTGGTGGTGTTGGGGGGGGGCGGGGTTTCAGAATAATGGAATACATTTTTTATTTTATTGAGAATAATTCTGAATGATCTTCAGGTAAATGGCCTCAGCTTCTCTTATCGCTTACGTTACAGCAGCTATTATTACGTTGGTGACGTCCAGGACTATTTTACATATCACTTCAAAACTTGTTGACTTGATCCGTTTCAGTGATATTTTCCCCCAGACAGTTTAATAATGTTGATGCATCCAGAAGATTTTTGGGGTTTTTTTGAATGAACTTCTTGTTGTAACCACAACCTGAGAGGGAATCGTGAGAACAGTTCACGGTACGAGGCGAGAGATGTAAAAGCTTCTTGTTGTGTCTTTATCTGTATTATTTATATGAGAGAGAGCGAGAGAGAGAGAGAGAGAGAGAGAGAGAGAGAGAGAGAGAGAAGGAAACAAAGAGAGACAGAGAGCATGTGACAGAAAGAAAGAAAATGCAGAGTTAATAAGAGGGAGAGACCAAAAGAGAGAGACTGAAAAAAGAAAAAACACAGAGTGAGATAAAGAGACAGAAAGAAAGACAAAGACAAGAGAGAAAGAGAAGCAGACAGAAATAAAAAAGACAAAGAGAAAGAAAAGAGGACAAAGGCAGAGGAAGAGGAAGACAGGCAGAAGAAGAAGAGAGAGAGAAAAGAGACAGAAAAAGAAGGAAACACAAAGGAGAGAGAGACTTTGACTTCATGTTAGTTTTCACACCACGGTGAGCAAATCTCTGAAACTTACATATACACAGGATAATCTCTCTCTCTCTCTCTCTCTCTCTCTCTCTCTTCTTCTTCTTCTTCTCTATTACTCTCTCTCGCTCTCTCTCTATCGCTCTCTCTCTCTCTCTCACACACACACACACACACACACACACACACACACACACACACACACACATTCTCTCTCTGTCTCTCTCTTCCTTTCTTCATCTATCTCTCCTTAGAAGCCATTAGTAGGACCTGGCATTGATTATTTATTTATGGGACAAACAAGCTGAAGTGTGGGGAGTGAAGTAGCAAGACGGGCATCCCAAACACACACACACACACACACACACACACACACACACACACACACATGAAAGCACAGCGAGTACACGCAAACTTCACACGAAAGATCCTCGCCGAGCCTGGGACACAAACCCAGAACCTTCTTGCTGTGACAGGGGATGTTCTAACCTCTACACCGCTGTACTGCATTGCACGAATCATTGGCATACTCAATTCTGATCACCCAAGCAGTCATGTAATAATAATAATAATAATAATAATAATAATAATAATAATAACAACAATAACAATAATAATAATAATAATAATAATAACAATAATAATAATAATAATAATAATAACAATAACAATAATAATAATAATAATAATAATAATAATAATAATAATAACAATAATAATAATAATAATAATAACAATAACAATAATAATAATAATAATAACAATAATAATAATATACAGCAAACAGGTTATTATTGTGTAATAAACACATTCAGGGTGATTTAAGAATCCTGAGGGTGCGTCCGGGTGCTGATCTCTCGATCGGGTTTATTTTGTGCTCATCAGCTGTGTTATATATATATATGTGTGTGTGTGTGTGTGTGTGTGTGTGTTATATTCCAGGAATGAGCGTTTCGAACCCAAATTCCACCGCAGTTACATCTCTGGTAGATATGTTTTCATATCCATACATGGAGATGAGCTGCTGAGGGTTAAGAGCATTTTTAAGTGATGACGCCAAAGTTTAGCTCAACGTTTACTACACTAATTAAATTATTTTTTAAATTAATGAGTTTGGATCAAACACAAAGTCCAATTGTCCTTTAGTTACTATTTGTACAAATAAAAATGATAAATAAAATATTTTGGTCTTGCGAGGAGTGTGTGTGTGTGTGTGTGTGTGTGTGTGTGTGTGTGTGTGTGTGTGTGTGTGTGTGTGTGTGTGTGTGTGTGTGTGAGAGGAAGAGAGAGAGCGAGAGAGAGAGAGAGAGAGAGAGAAAGAGACAGATAGATAGATAGATAGATAGATAGATAGATAGATAGATAGATAGATAGATAGATAGATAGATAGAGAGAGATCTTTTCCAGTGTAAAAGAGAATAATTGACACAAAAGTGCATTTGAAAACTCCTTTTATTTGTTATCCTCAGCCTTAAGGCCACACCCACCATGCCACTCCCCTTCCCTCCCAACAAAAAGATGAAATCATTATAAGGGTTGGTTTTTTTATCATTCACTATAAATAAATACTTTCCTCAACAATCATTTAAATAAATATCTGTGACTCGTCGATAATATGTCAGCAACAGAAAAAAAGTGTAAAATGTATATAGATATATATTTATATTTATATATAATATATTCATTTATATAGATTTTTTTCTCACACTCTCTCTCTCTCTCTCTCTCTCTCTCTCTCTCCTTTAATTCTTTAACAACTTACAAGATGCCAACGGTACCAAAGCAATGATTACAAATATGATACGGGGAACTTTTAGTGGTTAATGTCAAGACTGTGGTCAGCACCAGTTCCGGTAAAATGTTTGTACCTATACACTGCACCCAGCTCGAGAATATGACCCCACCCCCACCCCCACCCCCACCCCCACGCCTCAAACGTCAAACCTCGCCGCCCCCCCTTCCTTGGAGAGATTGTCTTGTAGGATTAAAGAATGGCGGAGAGGTTTCTTCATGGTTTCACAGGTTTCACATGTACGAGGTGAGTAAGTAGGAGTAAATCAAGATCTTGAGGATGTTAAAGGGGGAAAAAAACTGCCTGATTACTATTATCGTGGTGTTTGCGTCCGTCTGGCGCATGCGGATGCATCTGGATGCTGATTGGCTGTTCGCTGTTGAGTGGGAATGTGACATATGCCAACATCCGGGAAAGTATTCAAAACCATTTTCATCCATTCATTCATTAATTTTCTGAAACATTTTATCCTACTAGGGTTGGCAGGAGGCTGGAGCCCATCTCAGCCAAATCTGTGCAGGGCTAGCCATTCCATCACAACAACAACACACACATTCGAACCCATATTCAGACCTAGAGGCAATCTCTAACCACCGATTAGTTTAATGTGCATGTCTCTGGTCTGTGGAAGGAAACCGGAATACGCACAGGAAATCAACATGTAAATACAGGAAACACAGAAACGTTCTCAGTGAGCCCGGGACTCGAAACCGGGACCTTCTTGCTGTGAGGTGGATATGCTAACCACCATGCCAACACGCCACCCTACAATCTATTAACATCATCATTACACTGGCCAAAGTATTTAATCCCTTCTAGGGTCACCGGAAGGCTGGAGCCCATCTCAGCCAACTCTGGATGAAGGCGCGGCACACCTCGAACAGCTAGCCATTCCATCACAGGGCCAGCACATGCACAATCATTCACACTCACTCTTAGGGTCAACTTGGAATTAGGTTACTATACATGTCTTTGGAGTGTGAGAGGAAACCGGAGAACCTGCAGAAAACCCAAGCAAGCACAGGGACAACAGGAACACCCTCGCCAAGTACGGGACTCGAACCTATTACCTTCTTGCTGTGAGGTGGACATGCTAACCACTATGCCACCGTTCCACCCTACAACCTACTGATGCCTCGTAGGTTTATCGAAGCGTATTTGCGGCTAACTGGGTTATCAAAGGCGGGCCATGTCTGTCACTGTCTATGGTGAGAGGTTGATGTAAAAGAACCATTGCTGACTTTCGTAAAGAGGAGCTGCAAAGTCGTCAGCGTGTTTCTGTCCCTCGCTAAAAAGGGTTGTGACAGGAAGGGCATCCGACGTAAAAACCTCTGCCAAATCAAACGTGCCAATCAGATGATTCGCTGTGGCGACTCCTGAGTAAAAGGGAAAAAGCAGAAAGGAAGACAGACATTTGCCCATAACGATGATCAAACCCTTACAAGGCGCCATTGTTTCATCATTTTCTGAAATCACATGACCACCCAATTACACAGTAATTACACATTATTGGACAGATAAAAGGTCACAGGGTGAGGGTGATGTATAGTTTTGTGTGGAACCATGAAGGACCTCTTCTCCATCATATCATACGTATATAGACCAGTTTAAAGTGGATTTTAAGGGTTAGACGGGCGCGTGTGACTTGAGGTTAATTTCCTGATGGTAATAGAAAGTAACGGTAACGATAATACTCAGAAGAACCAAATAGAATAAAAAATAGAAATACAATAACAACCCTACAGAGATAGAAAAATAGAGCAAAGGAACTCTAAAAACAAGGAGCAGTGTGCATATACGGGTGGACACACACACACACACACACGCACGTACACGCGTACACACACACACACACACACACACACACACACACTCAAAACAGATTTCTTGATTTCATTTCTCATCCCAGTTTTGGATATCAGTGCATCTGTGTCACCTTGTTCCCAAGTATGGTGCTCTGTTTCGTTCTAATAAGGCAAACGATTATCAGGCCTCGTCTCATGAGTCCCCTCTTTCCTGTGTGAGGACGAACGAGGCTGGACGGCACTCTCACCTCCCGTGAGACGTGATTAGTGGCTAAACAGCCGAAAGTCCAAGGTGCTTAGAATTGTATGGCCATGGTGAGTGTAGCATATTTTTCCCGGCTAGCTTTACTCGCTGTTTGTAGGCGTGTACGGTCTTAAACGATGCGGAGCCCCAAAGCTCCTTCTCCGTCTTGTGGCGTCTCGTGGTCCGGCACATTTTTTGTTTTCAGAGTTCTCTAAGTACTAATGATGTATCTTGAAAGCAGCAAGGAAAAAATTACACAAGAGTCCATGATGGACTTTTTATATATATATATATATATATATATATATATATATATATATATATATATATATATATATATATATATATATATATATATATATATATATATATATATATATAGGAATGTACGATGACTGAATTGCATTGGTCCCATAGCACAGCTGGAGATAACGCAGGATGAGAATTCCCAGTACAGGAACGAGAAAGAGAAGCAGACCAGAGACTGGAGATGGGAGGGTGGGGTGCGGTGGGGTGGTAGCGGTGGTATGGCGGGGGGTGGAATGGTGAGGACGCGAGAGCACTTGGGAGAGGCTGGCGTCAGGCTGGCCTGCGCTGGAAACCTGACCAGACACTTTGTCTTTCAGAGCAGCTTCTCTAAAAATAAAAAACGAAGGCTTCTGCTGAGAGCAGACAGAGGCCTGAGACTGCACATACATGCACATATACCTTACACGTCTTTCACACGCATTTGCATGCACACACACACACACACACACACACACGCTCAAACACTCACTTTCTCGTTCTCTCAGGTGCATCCATCCTTTCATACCCACACATGTTCCAATGTCTTTTGGTATAACCACGTCTCTCACAAGCCGTTCCTGAATCCTGAATGAGCTTCATCTGGTTCCTTTTTTTTTTGGTGTCCAAAATGTTTTGTACTGACAGTTATTTTGGCTCGGGCTCTACGCTCCCCTCGGATCAAACGTCAGCCGTTTTGCGCACAGACTGTCCGCGCAGTATGGCTGCAGACAATTTCCTGGCGCTTTGCCTGGAAGATGCATTTTAACCCATCGCAGCACCAGATTTTGTTTTTGTTCTGATCGCTTACTCCCTGTAGAAATTTTACATATGGACAGCATCACCTGTTTTAGCCAAGAAAGTCAAATAAATAAATAAATAGACAACACTCTTTCGTAATCGATAAGCTTCCTTTGCATGTTAAGTAGCTAGGCCTGGTTGACTGGGTGCAGGTCAGTAAGTTCAGTGTTTCGTGGTATCCTCGGGAATTGCGAAGGGGGAAATGCAGTAACCGGATCACGGGAGGGTCGTCACCTCGCTGTCATACCGGCTTATGCAGACTCTTCCGGAAAGGTGCGGGATTAGAAGCGGAGATCTTGCGGCACACGGTGTTGGTGTTGCTGCAGCGGCAGCCGGGTCGTGCGGTGCGGTCGTAGCCTCGCTGGCACATAGTGAGGCAAAGCTTGGCGGGAGGATAGCAGCACAAGCAGGGCAGGCAGAGGGACATGACGGCCATGGTGCTCCAGCGGGAGCAGGCGTGAGCCGGAGCACAGGAGCAGGGTCGGTCGGCGCAGTTGTCCTCGTCGTCTGCCGAACAGTGGTAGAAGAGACCCTTGACGCAGCACATGCAGGTGCCGTACTCCACGGCGTTCTCAGCTGAGCACAGGCATCTCTGGCCACACGCCCAACAAGAGGGCAAGCTTCGAGGGGCACAGCACTCCTGGCACTTGCAGCGGCTACAGCGCTCGCAGATGAACAGGTGTAAGCCTAAATCCTCTCCGTCGGCCAGGCCTTTACTTAACGAGTCTGCTTTCAAGTCACCTTTGGGTTGAGATCGTACGACCGAGGCCAATCCAGAATGGGAACTTGTTAATCCTGAAAGAAGTCTCTGGTCCGAAGCGGCACTGCCACGGGACATGGAACTGATCGTACTGGAGCGACTCAGGTGAGCCAGGTGAGCGTGATGGTGCTGACTCTGACTCCTAGACATGGGAGGATGTCTCTCATCGTGTGAATAGAAGACACCCACCTGCGTAGTGGGGTCTAGTGCCACAGGACGCTCCACGTAGTCATTGTTGGCCCGTATCGCACGGATCTGATCTATGGACAGCACAGAGACCTGCTGGAGGTCCAAGCCATCATGGTCCATCCTGAGAGAAGGGGCTGAATCCATAATGCCACCAGTGCCACTAGGGAAGAGACTCGGATATAAGGCTCACACCAATCATGGCACATCGGATAAACCTGGAAGACATGATCATACAGCTGTGTTATTAAAAAAACAAAAAACAAACCAAAAAAAAAACAATTTGATTGAATGCTAGATGTTGACAGTGGAGGGAACAGCAGAACTTCATGTACTACACATAGCTCCACTTCCACAGTCTACGACTGACACTGGATCTATTATTAGTCACAGAGGATGTAGATAAAGCTATTGGCATCGCACTGCAATTTAGCATCTGGTAACACAGCTGTTGACACAAGGGAAGAGAATCTGAGTGGAGAAATTGACAGCGATAAATTGTGGGAAACAGGGGAACCCAGAAAAGTCAGCGTCAGTGTCCTGAGGTATCCTTTCCCCCCAGCTGCTCAGAGGAATCCGATTGCCCCTCCCTGAAATGTCTCTTTTGTTAAGCCTTATCCCCCATAAACAGGAACAACATGGTTAGCGGAATGTACATGGAAAACATCGGCATCCTGGAATTGAGAAACAGACTGTTTGCATTATTCGATGTCAGACCCCAACAGGAACTTGGACCGCATCAGAGTTGTGTGCATTCACAACTCTAAATAAACTCAATGTACAAATTTAACAAACCTCCCAGGCTGTCTGGGTTTGGCTACATACTCTACAGATTGCACAACAGACCCCTGAGCATGCATAAAGGAGGTCAGTGTTCACACACACACACACACACACACAAAAGGCGGTTTGAGGATGAATGGAGAAGCATTTGCTCGATGAAGAGGAGAGCCGTGTCGAACGTAACCAGGAACGGAGATCCATACACAGGGACATCAATTAGAGGAAGCAATGTCTGCTTCCAGTCTGCCAAGTATCCGGGGCACACTCAGCTGAATTCTTGGCAAACTCGATGGATGCTCTTACGACCAAAAAAAAAAAATACAAGGTAAGATAGCATCCATCCTCTGCCCCCACTCGCCGGCCATAAAGTCGAGATAAGGAGGCCCAGGTCGGAAGTACAAAATGCATTTTCAAATTACACAGAGGAGGAAAAAGAAGTCCTGGAGAGTAATTACATCAAATCCAGCAGAGAGCTGCAGTCAGGGCCTATCAGTCCATCTAATTGTTTAGAGGGGCCTGCTGTTCATTTCCATGAGCTCATTATTTGGGGCCTGATTTCACAAACAACACCGGACTTCCAGCCAAGCGCACATCTGCGGACAAGCCAGAGAGGAAGTTTTGGGTTTGCTCATCTGTGTCATGTCAGGAACTTTTAAATTGCATATTTGCGAGAGCATTTGCACATGTCCTTTCCATGTGGTTTTCCTCAACTGTGTCAGCACTTGGGAGCATTTATCACTTCAGGCTACACTTAAGTTTACTCCAAACTTTCCACTGACTTTTATTCAGAATCGAGCTTCACTCCGAAGCCGAAACTTCGGCTCCAAATGATAAACGTGAGAAACGGACAAAACGGTAAATGTCAGATTGCGGAATCAACATTGGGCCACCTTTGAATGAACTCGACCAGAACAGTGTGTATTTTTACTGCATTGAATATTTATAGAAACGGATCGGCTTAATTCGGGTAATGGTTCGATCTTCATTCGCCAAAAACCACTTAATCCTACTTGGGTCATGGGGAGACTGGGGAGGCACACCCTGAACAGCTCAGCCATAGAGTAGTATACCTATACAATCGCTCACACCTGGGCGAAGGCTTGGGAAAAGCCAATTAGCCTAATGTGCCCATTTTTGGACTTTGAGAGGAAACCGGAACACCTGGAGGAAACCCATGCAAGCACGGTGAGAAGATGCAAAATTCCACACAGATACATCCCATCGATCCTGGGACTCGAACCCAGGACCTTCTCACTGTAAGGCGGACATGTGAATCCCTACACCACCGTGTCAACAACATACATTTACTTAATGTATAAATGTGCAAAGAAAACCAATATGGTCTCTTTTTAATTAACCATAAACATTGACACCGCATTGAATAGACATGTTGGATGACATCAGAGCATTAAATAACAAAGTAAATAATGAGATAAATAACGAGTCTAGTTCAGTTGGACCTGGCTGTAAACACAAGGTTTTTACTGAAATGTTTTTCTCGGGAGACTAGCATGTCATGGTGGGCAGGGACTTCTGATTTGCCAGCCTTCCCTCACTGCCCCTCCCAGGCACAAAACTATGTCCACCCATCCCAATCTGCCTTCCAGCCCACATAATGTTGGGATTTCAGGCAGTCAATCAGGGCAAAGAAGGCACAGAGAGAGCAAGGACCATAAACAGGAGGAGGAAGCCAAATAGGCCATCCAGCACGTGCACTCAAAATCAGTGTTTCGGGTGCAGGAGCATGAAGGATGTCATTTTTGGACTAGTAATCATACTTTGGTGCCTACCGGTGTCAGAAATTTAATCATTTTTAAAAGTTCTACATTAAGACCATCTATAATAATCAACAGATTTAATATAGATCTGTTTCTATAGATTCTTCGAACAGATTTATTTCTATAGTCTAACAGCCAACTCATCCCTAACTGAAATAAATCCTGAAGGAGACAACTTACTCCAGAAGTAGTGTGGACACACGGTCCCCCACCCATCCAATCCCCAGACTTAGAGTTTCCAGGGTGCCAACGGATCGATACACAACACTGCAGCAATACAGGCGGGAAGATGCTGACATCAGGAAGCCCAATGAACCCCCTCCCCAGCCCCTGCAAAGAGCACTCTACCACTCCCTGCCATGTCCCAGAGCACTTGTCAGCTCCAGATTACCCAAACCGCACAGCAGGGTGAGGCCAAATGGAGATGCTTTGCTAATGTCCTAACATTGGCTGAAAACGGGACACAATTGCTAATAAGTCAACTGCAGCTGTCTTCGGGCATCATTGCTCCAAATAGGTTGGTGTACAGTTGGACAACGAAGCTACTACTTTCTTCTTAGTGGTGTGCACTGTACTATTGATTACTCAGCTCAGATTACATCTTCTCAATCCCTCAATTCCTGAACATGACCTTGAAAAAGACTTCAGTGAGGTGGGCCTTCATGGGAAGTGGGCTCGGGGTGTAACAGGCTGCACTCTGGTTTGTTTGGTCCTCAGTATGAGGACAGTCAAGGGTAGGGCAAGGTGATGTATGTTGTTTTCATTGTTTAATAGCTAGAACTGCTAAAGTTTGCCATTTTCTAGATTCTGTTTCTGCAGTTCAGCGTTTAAAGAGAACAACCTTCTGCTTGTCTACAGAATTTTGTAGAGTCGAAAAACATTTGGAGCGACACCGGGTTGTACTGGTTAACACGTCCGCCTCACAGAAAGAAGGCCCAAGTTCCTGTCCTGGGCTCGGCAAGGGCGTTTCTATATGTAGTTTGCATGTTCTCCCTATGCCCGCTTAGGTTTCCTCCGAGTATTGTGGTTTGCTCCAACGATCCAAACACATGCCCATGAAGCTAATTTTCTGTTCCAAATTCCCTCTTGGTCCGAGTATGAATATGAGTTGTTGTATGTGTGTTGGTCCTACAATGGTCTCGTGAACTGTTCAGGGTGTACCCTGCCCTCACTCAGAGTCAGCTGAGATAGGCTCCAGCCTGCTTATGTCCCTAATAGGATGAAGCAGTTTAGTGACTCAATGAGTGATGAAAAGATCCGATGAATTTTCTGTTCACGGATTCATAGCAAGTCAAACCGTCAGGTCGAATGGATCGGATTAGCATCACCCTTGATGCATGTCGGTACTTTTTATCATGCTGAGCGATTAGCGCCACCCTTGTACTGTAGTTTTCTCTAAGAAACTGCCCCATCACGTCAGAAATGTCCTGGGTGCGACTTGTGGCCTCGCAGGAAAACATTTCTCTCTGTTTGTAAAACTCGAATCCTCAACACAACACCTGTCGCAGGTCAAGACATCCAAGTCTCTGAGTTCATGGGAGCTAAAAGGAAAGACAGCTGTGTGTGCAGAGAAGGAAAGAAAGAGAAAGAGAAACAGAGAGACGGCAGAGTGGGCCATGTTTACTCAGTGCTGCCTGCCATGAGGGGTAACCTGAAGACAGGCCCCTGCGCTCTGGGAGTATCAGTGCTGAGTGAGCTGTGCCTTGTGGCTATGCCCCGGGGCTCCATGCGCCCGGTACCTTTGCACACATCCGTGGCCAGGGTAATCTGATCCAGGGCAGGAAGAGGATGAGGAGCGCATATTATTCATAACAATCACCACACACCACTGACTAGGAGTAACTCAAAACCTCGGAGCAGGGAGGAGACGAGACGGGGAGGCGAAGGGAAAACAGCCGTCCTGCTGCACAGGGTCACTGGACAATGTAAATGTAGCTGAAAGCACGTGAGCCACTTCATTAAGGACGAGTAAAGTGCTTTCAGTGACGACCTTCCCCCCCCCCTCCACCCGGGTGGGGAGGGTGGTGTTCTGCTAGACCTGGGAACCATTGAAACATGCAGCATCCATTTATTAATAAATTATTCAGTGTCCATTTTGATATGTCAATCATCGCTTTACGGAATTTTGCTGTATATAAAATTAATAAATGAATAAAAATAACAGTAATTTGGCTGGTGTTGAAGTGGATAGTTGGGATTGGCCAGAATGGCCCATGACCTGTCAGTCAGCCCCTTCTGGACCCTCTGGGGACACAGCAGGATTGCATGACAATAAACTGTATGAGATTCCGGATGTGCTGAATCCGACTCCCAGGAAGGACTGAAATAGATACCAGCAAGTTTGGGCGAAAGAGAGCGAGAGAGAGAGAGAGAGAGAGAGAGAGAGAGAGACATAGAGAGACAGAGAGAGAGAGAGACAGAGAGAAGCACTATAGAGATTCGTTATCAGAAGGATTGAAAAAATAATCAAAATATCGATAGAGTGAAATATAATATCTGTATCTAAAATTTACAAAATGCGTTCTATAGTCTGGTGTTATAATAAAGTGCATGTATGATTATAACGGTAATTTTATAGTATATTATGGTTGCTTAGATATTATAACAAAAGTAGATGGTGATAATGTATAACCGAGAATTGATTCTATTGAGTTTTAGAAACGTTTTCACGTCTTGCACCTGTGTAGACACGACTGAGTAAACAGGTCCCGTGTAGAAATCACCAACCGTACAGTAAACGCCGGTCGTCACCACTTTTCCATTCCACTCATCTCCACCACTTCAATTCCTAACAGCTCGCATCGGCTTTATTGGCAGCTCCGACCTTGAGGACGATCAATGCCACCCCTGCATGCCCCGAGTTGTGCGCACCAACCGGGGCTGTGTCCGAGTTCCTGTGTCCATTCAGGACACAGAACTCGGAAAGACAGACGTCAATGGACAATCCGAAGTTTAGAAGTGATATCAAGTGAGACATTCAAAAAAGGGGGGGTGGGAGGTGGAGGGGTGAATGCACAGACAGAGAGCACTCACCTCTGAATGGAGGGAGATCCATTTTACAAGACCAAAAAATACTTTTTTTTCTTTCTTTTTTTTTGTGCTCACCGAGACCTGATCAGCTTTATTTTGCTGAGGGTTTTTATTTTGTAAGGGTCCCACACACAGGCGGGCAGGAAGGCAAGCGATCAGGCAGGCAGGCAGGTAGGCAGGCGATCCTCGTCCTCAGTCCTCAGTACTTGCTCATTTCCCAAAGAGCACACAGAGTCTCCAGCGAAAGGAATAACCTGCTCAAGCACTTCAAAAAAAAAAAAAGTAAGAATTCTTCCAAGAAATGAGGACAGGACGTGACGCTAAAGTATCCCAATTAATAACAAATTCCTGGGTCAAAGTGAAGAAGGAAAGGAAGGAATGCAACACTTCCACATGAAGCTGGAGAGCAGTGGATCTGCAGTTCATCTGGTCTCAGTGAGAGCTGAAAGCATGAGCACTGGATCGTCTCTCTCTCTCTCTCTCTCTCTCTCTCTCTCTCACTGTTTGTGCTTCCTGCTCTTGCACTCATCCATTCACTCTGTGTGCCTCTGTATGTCAGTGAGTGAGGGTGACACAAACAACTAGAGAGAGAGAGAGAGACAGAGCGAGCGAGAGAGGGTGGGAAACAGAGCAGGGCGAAGGGGGAGGGGTTGGCGGATATGAATAGTAGATAAAGGCAGGGCTGGCATGGGGTAGGACGGGTAGGAGGGCGGTGATGATGGTGGAGGTTGTGGTGGTGCGGCGGGGGGGCGGGGGTACTTGCTGGAGATAGTTAATGGCTAAGTGGCATCATCAGGCTGAAACTGAATCTCTCATTTTGACCCCCCACCACCACCACCACCACCACCACCACCACCACCACCACCGCCACCGCACTACACCACACCCCACACTATCCTGAACACCTCCTCCTCAAACACCGTTCCACATGATTCCCTGAGTTTAGCTTGGAGAGGGGAGAGAGGGTGGAGAGAGAGGGGGGAGAGGGGGATAGAGAGAGAGAGAGGAGAGAGGGGTAGAGAGAGAGGGAGGGAGAGAGAGCGACAGAGAGAGAGAGAGGAGGGAGAGAGAAAGAGAGGGGGAGGGTGTAGAGAGAAAGGGAGAGAAAGAGGGAGAGAGAGGGAGAGGGGAGAGAAGGGACAGAGACAGAAGGAGAGAGAGGGGGAGTGAGAGGGAGGGGGAGAGAGAGAGAGAGAGAGAGAGAAGGGAGGAGAGAGAGACAGAAGGAGGGAGAGAGGGGGAGAGAGAGAGACACAGAAGGAGAGAGAGAGAGAGGAAGAGAGAGAGAAGGAGAGAGGGACAGGGGGAGACAGAAGGAGAGAGGGAGGGGGGGTTGAAAAATGAAAAGATTTACATGATGACTCAACAAAAATCAGAATGCAAAGAAAAGAATAAATTGAAGTGTTTCACAACTACTGTATTGTGCAATCTGTAAACACTGGTGTTGGTAAATATTGGTATTTACAACAAACCTGCTGGTTCCAAGCGATTCATCACCTGAGTCCGTGCCGGGTGTTGGGCGAACTCGATGCTGAAGGAAGACGAAGCTCGAATGGCGGCGTGTTATAAATTATGAATGAAATTTCTATTCTTCCCCAAATATTTTAGCATACATGCGGCTTTCCTACTTGTCGATCGGCTCACATCCCGTTGCAGTAAAATCTCAATCAAAACCAGAGTATTATTATCTCAATTTAATACATTCATATCATCAACACCACCTGGGATACCCATGATTCTCACTCCAGGTCATTGGTTGTCCTTCCATGGACCACCTTTGGTCGATACCACTGCATACAGAAACACTCTACAAAACCTGCCGATTTGAAGATGTAAGCACAATGTAGCTTGTCACTTTCCTTTCATGTGCAAATTGTTTCTGCTTCCGGCGCATCAAATTCCAGAACTTTATGCATAATATATTCTACTCGATGGAAGGTGCCACACTCATCTGTCAGTGTTTTTAATGTTTTGGCTGATTTATCAAATGATTGGATATGATCTCAGTATATATATATATATATATATATATATATACATATATATATATATATATATATATATATATATATATATATATATATATATATATATATATGCTCCCCGAATTACGTTTTTAATTGGTTCCGGACGGCCGAACGTAAGTTGAAAGTGAACGTAAGTAGTTACAGGGACATATGAAGTATGATGTGTGACGTATGATGCTCATACTGTACTATAAATCCATAAATACCATTACCGTATCTCATAAAACACCCCTAAATCAATTATTATAAACATAACATTGTGAAATAATATCAACATTAATTTCAAATAAATTAAATTCAAGAAAAATAATTTCAAATTGATAAATTTTACTCAAATTCACTCATCAAATATCAAATACAGTATCAAATATAACCTTTAACATTCCCTATGATGCGATCTTTCTGCTTGTAAATGGTTCCGATGGTCGCTGGATGGTCGCTGAGCTGAGTCACATTAATGAAGCTGAGCTGACTCACTTTACATGAAGCTTAAAACAGCCAATCAACGCTTACAATATGTGAGGCGCTCAATACCGAAAGTAGTGCACTTGCTGAAAGTAGTTTATTTGCTTGAAACAAAGCGCGGGTTATACGGACTTCCAGTTTTTCAAGTGAGCAAGGGCACCGTTGAACTCGTTTAGTACTCAGCCTGCACTGATGTGAATCACCAGCAGAGCAAAGAGTTCTCTTTTTTTTCTGGATTCGGGTTTTCATTTATATTACAACTCTCTTTGCTTACCTGAGTATGCATGGTGGATTGCGCCGATCCTAGCAGATAGTTAATTCATCGCTGTGTATGAGACTTGCACCCATGCTAGTAGGCTTACACTTCTGTCCAACCAGATTTGCTTAGGGTTACAAAAGTCTGAAAAACAGTGTAAACACAAAGATCACAGAGACGACGTCTTAACACAAGGGTAACATGCAGTGAACTGCTGATATATATTGGATCTTCAATCCACCAAAATTCCACCCCCATCCAATTTTGATTTACGAGCTCTGCTGGGGAAATGGCTTTTCCAGGCCTCGTATTCTTCTGCATGTATTCCTCTGCACTCTGAGAACACCAAGTGCAGTGCTTCTCAATTATTTTATGTGACGCCCCCTATAGGAAGAAAAAAACATTCCATGCCCCCCCAGCACCCTGCGCGCAACTATAAATAGTATTTACTGCACTTCATATTGTTTGCTCGGTGCTTTTTTCCTATACCATAGGGAACGCAGTGAGAGTGTCACAGTCACCTACTGTAGAGGATGCACAATTACACTTAATTCTAGTACAGTATGGCAAAAAAGCATGTTCTCCAAAGTCATACACGCCCCCCCTGGCAATACACTGCACCCCCCCTTGGGGGGCGTGCCCCACTATTTGAAAAGCACTGGCCTTGTGGAAGCTTACCACGAGCCTTTCCTTGATGGCATTCGTAGTGTACACATGCACAAAATTCTCCTCCTCCTTCTCTGTTATGCACCGCCTCCTGCCTGCCCACGTGACATCTTTGGAACAGTCGATGATCAGAAGAGTTAGTTGACTTATTGTTTATTCTTGTTTTATTATTATTTATTATTATTATTAATGTTAATGTACATGTATTATTATTATTATTATTAAATATTTATTGTTTCTACATATTTATCTTTAATATATTAGATGAAATATACGTGTTTGGTGCAGGTTATGTGAGTTTGGGAGGGGGTTGGAATGGATTAATTGGTTTTGGATTATTTCCGATGGGAAATTTTTTTTTTTATGTAACCAGCATTTTGACTTACGAGCTTGCCCTCGGAACGGATTAATTTCGTAAGTCATGGTACCGCTGTATATTGAAACATTAAAATATAACACTATATTAGTATAGATGTTCATCATATCCAATGAGAGGGAGCAGTTTAACTCATTTATTCTCTGACTCTCAAAGATACGTAAATCTATATATATATATATATATATGATGGCATGGTGGTGTAGTGGTTATCATGTTTGCCTCACAGTAAGAAGGTCCTGGGTCCAATTCCCAGTTGGGCATTTCTGTGTGGAGTTTGCATGTTCTCCCCGTGCTTGTGTGGGTTTCGTCCGGGTTCTCCGGTTTCCTCTCACAGTCCAAAAAGATTTACAGTAGGTTAGTTGACTGTTTCAAATCTCCCCTGGGTGTGAGTATGAACTGTGTTTATGTGAGTGTTGGCCTTGTGATGGCCTGGAGAGCTGTCCAGGGTGTAACCTGCCTGTGCCTAGAGTCGGCTGAGATGGGCTCCTTATTAGGATTAAGTGGCTCAGAAAATGAATGAATGATATATATATATATATATATATATATATATATAGTGGTACCTCACTTTACAAAATTAATCCTTTCCAGGGCCTTTTTCGAAACCTGCATTTTTCATAAATTTACATGTAAAATGCGTGATTCGTTCCAAGGCCCCACCCAATACTACCCCCTAAACCTTTTTAAAAATGATAAAAGTATACCTTTTAAGACCTCCTTCTGCTTCAATATCATACCGATAGTCGACGGGTTTGGCCATATTCCTTTGTGATATCACTCGAGCCTGTTTCTTCTTCTCACTCGCACCAGAAATCACATGCGCGCGTGAGCGTGTGTGTGTGTGTGTGTGTGTGTGTGTGTGTGTGTGTGTGTGTGCGCGTGTGTGTGCGTGCGTGTGTTGACCATGTCGTCTTAGCAGAGTGATAATCTTACAAATGTTTATGGAAGGTTAAAAGCCTGAGTCAAGAAATAAAGCATAAAACAACAGTAACTCTGTCCTTTAAATGAAAATCATCATAGTAGATTCAGCTCCATAATAGGCAATGGGAGGTAGCTGCGTCATCCCTCCTGTGCAAGAGGGCACTCGAGTGAAGGCGAGATGAAAGACAGCTCAGTTGTTAGCCAGTGGGAGGCCAGCAGGCCGGAATTTTTGAACGTCATTGATGGGAGAGCAGCTCGTACCTTAATGAATGTTTAAATGGCGCGTTTTAATGTTTGAATGGCGAGTTTGAATTTTTAAGACGGCGCGTTCGTAACGTGAACTTGTTTCGTATACAGAGACAAAAATTTTAGGAAAATGCGTTTCGTAACCTGCATTTTTCGTTTTGTGAGACTTTCATAAAGTGAGATACCACTGTATGTATGTATGTATATATTGAGGGCAGTGCTGGCCTGGTGGTAAGGTGCTGTATGACCAATCCTAAGTCGTGGGTATCAGCTAACTGGGTTATCGAAGGCCAGCTGTGTCTCTCACTCTCTGTGGTGAGAGGTTCATATAAAAGAACCATTGTTGACTTTCATAAAGAAGAGCTAAATAGCCGTCAGCATATTTCTGCCCACGATGGCCTGGCTAGCTGTGTAATCTTCCCTCACCCAGAGTCGGCTGAGATGGGCGCCAGCCTCCCCGTGACCCTAATTATGATTAAGAGTCTTTTGATGAACAAATGTTGCTACTAGGGCAGTACGGTGGCGTAGTGGTGATCCCAAGACAGCCATGGGTTCCAGTCCAGGGTTTGGGTGTCCCCTTTTGAAGTTTGTGTGGCCTCCCAGTGCTGGCAAACTACTCCGGATTCATCCTACAATCCAAGAACATGCACATTATGCTAACTGGAAGTTCCCAGTTGCCCCTCTCTGTAGATGTGAGTGTAAAATGTTGTATTTTTTCAGTACTGTGGTGATCTGATGAGGTGGTGAAGGTGTACCCCACCTTCTCCCAGAGTTGGCTGAAATAGGCTCCAACCTCCCTGCCACCCTAAAAGGATTGATATGTTGGGCAGATGACTGAGTGAGTGTTTATACTCGATACCGAGAGATTCACTCTAAACTTTTTATGATGAGTCACTATTACAAATCACAATTGTACACTTTTCACCGTTTATCTCACGGACGGCCACTTCATTAATCCCACAATTCACCACTGACAGATGTGATCTTTTTTCTCTTTGCATGGCGTGATAGAACTGGGGCAAATTTGCTAATGTTGTGCTCACATACCGTAATGGGTTTCCTGTTAAATAATAAGAACAATACCGCTGCGCCAAATCGCCTGACGGTGTATTTGGATTGCTGGCGTACTTACGTATGTCCTCTTATTGACATTACAGGGAAGATGTGACCAAGGTAACAGGACATGTGCGTGTATTAAATAGTGCAGGAAGAAGGGTACTTCCTGGCTTCCTGTGGAGGGAAATAGCTGGAATGGCCAAACAGAGCAATGATCCGGAGAGTGAATCAGGTTTCTCTGACCTGTGCAAACTCAACCTAAAGTTCTGCCTGCATGACACACGAGCTCGAGTCACGAAACACTTCCCGTTCGGCTGATCTGCAAACAAGAGACTTCAGATCGAGCTAAATACTGTGTACAGGCCGTTTATAAATGTAGAATGATCTGCATGTGGTGAATTATGGTGAAAGTGCCGAGTTTCATTTTGTGATGTTCATGGATGGAGATGCGAGGGTAGAAGATCTCGGTCCATTCCTGTCCACCACGATAATTAATTTAACTGGTTTAATATTCTCAGCTGATTTGAAATATAAAAATAAAAACCAGAGGTGTGAATCCAAAACATAACATGAGCTGCGCATTCTCTTCCTCTACATTGGAGGCTGAAGTGCCCTTGAGCAAGGTACCTAACCCCTAAGTCCTCTCCGGGAACCCCCAGTATGTGTGTGGCAGCCCACTGATCCAAGTGTGCTTGCTCACTATTTACACTTGTGTGCATGTGTGTGTTTGAGTGTGTGTGTGTGTGTGTGTGTGTGCGTGTGTGGGTGTGGGGGTGGATGGGTGGATGTGTGTGTGTGTGTGTGTGTGTGTGTGTGTGTGTGTGTGTGTGTGTGTGTGTGTGTGAGGGTGTGTGGGTGTGGGTGTGGATGGGTGGATGTGTGTGGGGGATGAATGGGTGTGTATGTGCATGTGTGTGTGAGGTATATGGGTGGATGTGTGTGTGTGTGTGTGTGTGTGTTCATGTGTGTGTGAGGGTGGATGGGTGGATGTGTATGTGTGTGTGTGTGTGTGTGTGTGTGTGTGTGTGTGTGTGTGTGTGTGTGAGAGAGGGTGGATGGGTGTGTGTGTGTGTGTGTGTGTGTGTGTGTGTGTGTGTGTGAGAGGGTGGATGGGAGGATGGGTGGATGTGTGGGGGTTGAGAGGGTGGATGGGTGTGTGTGTGTGTGTGTGTGTGTGTGTGTGAGGTGGATGGGTGAATGTGTGTGGGGATGGATGGGTGGATGTGTGTGTGTGTGTGTGTGTGTGTGTGTGTGTGAGAGGGTGGATGGGTGGATGGGTGGATGGGTGGATGTGTGTGTGTGTGTGTGTGTGTGTGAGAGGGTGGATGGGTGGATGTGTGTGGGGGGTGGATGGGGGGGGGGTGGATGTGTGCATGTGTGTGGTGCTCAGTTTGGATGCGTTAATGGCAGAGGAAATAATTTCCCTTACAGGATTAATACAGTCTATCAAAATAACAAAATTAATGGTGATCATTTCAGAGCTTGAGTCGATTGTAATCATCAGCACTTGTGAGTCCTCTTGGGATCTTTAGTGTGCACACTTTCTCACTAAACTTGGTGGGGACTCTACGCCAGAGTGATATAGTTTTGGAATATCAAGGACAGAGCAAGATCACATTTAAACTTATAGGAACGTAGACACACTGTTACTATAGAATGCTAATAGGA